>OZ012685.1:4839185-5107896 GCA_963942565.1 Maea johnstoni
ATCCTCTGATTATAGAGTGCAATATCCTCTAAATATATATGTATAACATGTATGTATCCAGCGCAATGGAGACACAACCTTAGAATGAACCAATGACTTGACCTGCCCTTCTTTTACTCACAAGGGTAAAACATGTAATCAAAACATTGACTGCATTGGTATTACTTTTTATACAAAATACAACCCTTCTTATCTAGAGACTGACCAATTACAACAATTAGCTACTTCAATGAGCTTGGTCACCAACTTCAAATTTCATAAGAAACATCCTACATAATATATTTCAAGTTCATAAATACAGGGTTGGTTAACTATTGGATGTAAGTCAAGCTATATAGCTAATTACTGTAATGGTAAAGAGTAAGAGGTAATTTCTTTCACAGAATCAGGCACACTGGTGCTCCTATGGCTGAGAGCCAATGGCCACCACTCCTGATTTCCTCACTGGTCATCCTACTACTCATCAATTGCCGTCAATGGGGTCACTTACGGGTCAAAATATGGCCTTAGGGAAGGGGGAGGGGTGCAAATTCTAAAGAGATTAAGACTTGACTTTGCAAACTATTGGAAATGTAGTATGCTATGTATTTGTGTATGAGGTTCTAGATTAGTTAAACAGATCTATCAGGGCTCAAAATTAGGGGTTGCTGGAGCCCAGGACTCCCTCAAATTTTTGCAGGGAGCTGAAAATTGTACTTGTTCCTATACACAACTCCTTTAGGTAGCCTTTGAAGAAGCACTTGGGTTCCCTGAAAAAAAGTTAATTTCGAGGCCTATCATAATAAGTGACAGGTTTGCATTTGCCAAACCATCAGAAAACTAGGTATGGATGCCTTAAAAGTCATATTAGGTGATATGCATATCATGGGTTTGACCTAGTATTCATAACAGCTTCTATGGTATTTGCAGCCATTTATTTATGGCAGCAATTACATCTCTCTTGAATCAGCAGTAATGCATGCAATTCCCAAAGCAAGGACAGCAGTTATCATGAACATACATACACTGCAAAGTTTTAGGAACACTGTTATAGTTTAGTCATAAATTCTGAGGGCTAGTCAGAATTGATCACTGTTATGATTTTACCCCAATTTACATGTCAATGATCCTCTTATTCAAATGTTCAGTATTGGAGGCTTTTAGAACTACCTGATGAGGTTTCAACTATTCACTAATATTATTCATCAAAACCATGTAAGTCTCTCTGAGAGAGATCAACCGGGCTAATAACAATAGCAATATGTGTGGGCCTTGCTAGAAATCAAAGTTCAAGAAGACATTGCATATAAGCAAACAGTCTAACATGACCGACATGAATGTACTGGAATTCACTTTCTGGTCACGTGAAAAGGCGAGCACTGGGCAGAGACGGGACAAACCTAATCTTTATGACATGCCACTGAGTGATCTGTCCATAGTTAATATAAAGCCCAGTCCTAACAGAACATGATCAACATCAGATGAGCTGGCTACTAAGTGGCTAGTTAGCCTGGGTTCACAACTTCTCATACAGCTTGTCAGTGTGCATATAGTCTTAGCCAGTAGGGCGTCTGGCTGTCTTTTGGACCCCCGAACCCCCAAAAATCACCCCTCAGGACACCCAAGTTTTTCCACCTAATTACAATTCCCATCATGGCATAACATTGCATAAGGATATTATGCTTTACATCAATAATCAAGTATATGTCAGTGGTTGTAATCAGAGCATATTGGGGTCGACCTAGAAAAATAGGATGACCCAAAATTTAACAAAATGTTGCCAATTTTGGGCACCCAGTTTCCAAATCATGGCTAAGACCCTGTCAGTAAGTGAAAAAGTTTCCAGTGACTTGGGACTGTCAGTGATTTTCCCACGGTACTCCTGTTTCCTCCACCACTTAGAATTGGCCTGTCATCACAGAAAGGCTATCATGATGGAAGAAATGACTATCAACATAATTCTAAAATTGGATCCTGAATCCAGGTCAAGCATGAGAACGATGTACATAAAACAGATCCTACATGCGCTAAAACACAATCATGACCTGGTCAAGAGGGTGGATGATCACAGGAATGTTTGCAAGGCTTGCCATCTGTCTCGTCAGATAATGCTTCATGTCTAACCTTAGTATCCAGGGGTACTACTCAAGATTAATTACCTTGTGGGAGTACACTGTTCAACTGTAGTTGAGCAAGGCCCAGGAATTCAGGGCTCATGAAAGCATAGGACAATCAGATGTTTCACATCATACAATTGGACATTATAGCTTTTTTAAGATTAGAAAGAAGAAGTCAAAATTCTGAAGCCATTACGATAGTTAACTGTGTAACTATGAATGCACACCACATACATACACCCTATTTCTTCAGTTTTACACATGATTAGATGTAATTGGGCTATCAAGAGGAAATGTGAATGAGATATTTAGTAACAGAC
This sequence comes from Maea johnstoni, assembly GCA_963942565.1. Lineage (NCBI taxonomy): Eukaryota > Metazoa > Annelida > Polychaeta > Spionida > Magelonidae > Maea > Maea johnstoni. The sequence continues at coordinate 4,841,602 of OZ012685.1, forward strand.
ATATCAATATTGATAGCATGTTCAAAGGGGGGGGGGCTAAACCAGTGTAAAGACTTGACAGAAACGATAGACATTGAGAGCTTTTATGTTTTCTTTTTCAAAAACATACACCTGTTTTAGTACTGTACTGCAGCCCTTAAATTGAAATTTAGTAAGAACACTATATTCAATGTGGTTGCTTGGTTATGCATGAGCGTACTATGTTTTGAGTAGTCTACAATGTTGCAGTATTGTCAGCATCAAGTGAGAAGCAGCGAAGCGCATGGATCTTTCTATCTGCATGAAGACAGGGTTGCCCAGGGGTACCGAGCTTGGTAGATCACCCTCAGTGGCGCACAACAAAAGAGAGTGTAAATAACCAGGTAGACTGCATACCACACATTCCTCAGCTGCACTGCTATTTCTAACTGTCCCTCAACAAACAACCTCAACACTAGTCAACCCATTCAAGGGCTACATGTCTCATTGGATCCCCTTTGAGAAATCCTCCAGAGGGAGAGAATATTTAGCTGTTACCAACACAGAGCCTTCTACTTAATGGGAGGTACAGGCAGGGTCCCAAGCCAGTTAATTAGACAGCACCATCTCCAGGGCATATCAGGGTCACAAACACACTGTAGGAGATAGTGCATAATCCCTAGGTCAACTTCCACCATGTAATACTTGACAATATTACATCGCAAATAACCTCACAGTCATAGGCTTGCCCAACAAGGCACCTGTCAATGTAGAAACAGGTTGGAGCATCCCTTAGTATAGGATCAGGATAAAGATCAGTTTCCAGATGAAATGATGACCACAAACTTTAAAGAGAAGCATGAAAGCTTCCTCCCCAAGCTATGGACTGGAGAGCTAGTAATTTCCAGTGTGGGGCCAGGTTGGATGTGAGCTGACAGCCTGGTGTCCACCCTGCAACCTCCCTATCTGCGTTCTAGCCTGATAAGGCAGCTAGGGGGGTGATGAACATCTTGACAAGACACTAACTGAATTCCACAGATAAAGGCAAACTGGAGAGAACTGACCACAGCACTGCAAATTGAAATGTCACTCTTTCTAGCAACTTGAGGGCTAATATTGTGTTGAGTGATTGTTATCCAATTTCAATTTTAAAGCCTGCATGAAATGGAAAATAAAGAGCATTCCTTAATAACAGATATTTTTCTGAAGTGCTCCACTGCAGGTCTGCTAATCAGTCACATGTTCTACCGGGGACTCAATGCCTCCACCCAAATAGCAAATGATGAATATTAAGTTCAATGGGGAACCCAATAATGAATTTTAAGAGAATGAGCCCACATAAAGAGCTTCTCTCACACATTTCCTCACCTGGGGCCTGGGGGCGGGGGCTTCTAATAGATTATGCGACTAGGGTCAGGAGTATTCAGGGTAGCCCTTAATATTATTCAAACAGCATATTACTGTGACCTAATATTTGGCTTGAGTCCTCTGAATCCCCAGTTCCTCACTAGCATCCCCAGTGAGTCTCTTTCAGGAAGTGGATTACTTACACAGGATATCAATATCCTGTTTCATTGCTGCTGACTGCTACTGGTGCTCACAATTTGAATGTACATAGTTATTCAATATATTTCATCATTAATGTAATGAAATAATTGAATCAAAACAGGACAGCAGATCTGTTTTCAAGCATAAGTGATTAAATATGTGGATACAAAATAAAGAATGTACCCATCGCATAAATCAATTTCATTGCCTTATTCTTTTAAAGCGCATCAATTAAAGGAGAGTCAAGTAGTACTGTAACTATATAGAATGATGGCATAATACCTTGTGTTTTGTAACTGGCTATCACAGTAGACAGATCTATATGAAGCCTCAGCATCATTCATCACTAAAACTGAAGCATCAGCAAAACTAGGAAATACTTTTACAAGTTAAGTATGGGCTTTCATAATCACTAAATCTGAAACATCAACAAAACTAGTACTTTCACAATTAAAGTACATTTATATTCTTCTAGGCCAGGTTGGAGTGAGATATCTGCTGTCAGTTGCATAGTACCAGTAAGAAACCTCCACAAGCTAGCACCTCAAAATGCGGCCAAGCTATTTTTGACAACCTGTTCTACTTCTAAGTGGTGTCTGCCAAAAGATCAGCTCGAAGTTATCTTGGTACATAATGATATATCATCGCCTAATTCTTTGAACTTTTCAGTAAGGTCACAACACAACTTGCATTTTCTGTAAAAAAAAATAACATAGAATGTAAGGTAGAAAAACTTAGTACTGCCACTGTGTTAGCGCTAGCCGCTATGCCTTAGGAGGATGGGCTTCCCACCCCAGTGAAGGTTAGGAAATACACTTTGTATATTGAATGTCAGTCCTCAGGGACTCTAGCTTTGACAGGAAATGGTCTCCCCAGAGATATACACCTGCATCCCTTTGCTACAGGAAGTGAATCTAGCCAACACTTTTTCAATGTAGTCTAACTGGTTGTCTTGTTTTAAAGTAGGGACAAGAAGCACATCAAAAGGACTCATAGAATGGTCTGCATACCAGTCTCACATAAACACTGCCGCATTGCTTAACATAGAACTTACTGCTCCACAGAAAGATACATAATGGAGGAACAATAAGGAAGCAAGTGATTCCTCTGAGTAACTTTCCACCCATGCTTGGCTTCCATTGATTGACAAGGATGCTATTAACCCAGTTTCCCTGTATGTCTAGTGAATGAGGAGAACCAAGCACACTTTGTAGAGAGACAACTGACCACAACACCAAGTGGTGGCACAGCAAAGAGAACTGTAAATAACTTCTGTGATCACATCTAAGAATTCCTTAGTGCTAGTGACCTACATACCAACTCAATAGCATTCTAGGACTGTTCAAGGCATGACACACGACACACCATGAGAGGAGGAAGGAAGGGACCCACCAAGCAGTGGAATTATGACTCATCAGCCAACTGTTCCATGAACTCTACCTCGGGACACACACATTAATAAAAACATCCATGGAATTTAATAGATGACTTACTCAAACAAAGAGGTATCTTGAATATACATGACGATCTGACCAGGCTAAACAAGAATGGACCCCTGACTGTTTTCCAAAAGAAAAACCTTTTTACTACCAACAAACATGTCTGCTTATTGTTTGATATCAGGTGGTGATTGATTGCCCCATCATGGTGTATAACAATAGCACACATTTCTATCAGCTTGCTCAACCTGCATTACAGTATTCTAATCTAAAAAATGAGCAGTTTGACAAACTTACATTTAACCAACACCCTAATGATAGTTATTTTCTAATTTTGACAGGGAAGAGAATTTATCTTAGAAGCAAAATACACAGTGCCAAGTTTGTGTAAAAGGTCTCTGGATCATGCTGTTAAGTAACTATGTCAACAAATGGACATCCACTTCCAGGGGATTAACATAGGGCCTTGATTAACTGATGAAGCAAATGGTTGACCAACTCTTCGGGTTAGCATCCTGCAGGTTGTTTCCAAGCTACTCAATGCATCCAGTTGCTTTGACGAGTCTGGGTGGTGCCTTGTCAGCATGATTACATAATAGCAAATGAGTGCATCAAATTGGAAATCTTGATGTTACACTACATATTCCAAGTTTCAATCATACATTTTACAGCTAAACTAAGTATCTAAGTTCCATCACATGAATAAGAATTTAAGGACTTCAAAGTAAAATGACTGAGGTGTTGAAAAAATGCAAATTCATCAACAGGGATATATAGAAAAGATACCACAGGCATTAAAATGTCAATTGAAATCACAAAAGACAATCCAATGATTGGCGCTGAGAGGGTTCAGCGCCTAACAGCAATTGTCTGTCTATTTCAATACAACATGCGGTTAAACACTGGGGAATCCCTTAAGTGAATTGCATTTGTCATTCCAACTGACAATGGTGTCCATATATCCCTGGCTTAAGTTGTTGTTAATAAATAATCATTCCAGAGTCAGGATTCATGGCTCTACTAGTTTAGACTCCAGTTGGTCAACTCTGTTCAAAGCCAGCTTAGCTTGTCCAGGATGTTGCACTATGGCCAAGCATGCACTATCTCACAAATACCAACCTGATTAGGACTTGAGGGCTTTGTTGTAATCTACCCCTTTCATAAGATCCTTTCATAGTAGGAACACAATTATATAGCACAGTATCTGCCTCAAGCATGTTCCACAATACTAATAGATCTTATCACTTCCCTAAAGCAGTGGCCTCTATAGCTTAAGGCAACAACTACAGGATGAAGACTATATGCAGGTAACAGGCTCCTGTGTCACCTGGCGCTATTGACTTGATAACACTCCATACCCTTAGGTAATCTTCAAGGGGGAGGGGCCATCACAGGTAGTTTCTCATTCCATATATATAATCTTAACCTATATAGTATAAAGGATATATCATATACGGCAGTGGATCATATCAAAACTTACCTTGGAGCATGCTTCTGTAGGCAGCATCAGCAATGGCAAACACATGTGGTGGGACTTCATGACGCTTTTTGCCCTTGTACAACTCAATCACTTTCTCAGTGTAGATGGGGAGCCTTTTGTAGGGGTTCACAACCACACAGAACAATCCAGAGTATGTCTAAAAGCCAGAGAATCAGATCTGAGTGTTTCAATAAATGAAATCATATCAATACAAATATCAAATTAACAAATAACATGTCTTATTTAAATCAAGTTGACGAGGAGGGAGAAATTTGAACTTCAATGTTTAACTTCCGGTCCACATTCCAATACAAATGAGACATGCTGGCAGCCATGTTGGATGAAAGGAAACCTGCTGCCACGAAAAGCGGCGTGCATTACGAGTATTCTTTACGAATAAGTACGCAAGTTAGGCAATATAGCAAGAGAGGGCACGATCATAACACAATATACTTTAAAATTAAATCTTATTTATGGACCAATACAAATCACTTCCGGGGATTGAGCGTCCCGAAAGGGAGGGGGATGGGCTTCAAATCAAGAGAGGCCAGGTAAAGGCATTAATCAGGCTCTCAACGTATACTTACGTAGATCAGGCCAGAATAATACCGATCTTTGATGTTGTGAAGAACTGACGCCTCGTTTAGGCAAGTCAATTCTGCCATATCCTCCACTTTGGCAAATTTAGGAGGATTCATTTTCTGAATATCATCTTTGTTGACTGTCACATGTTTGCCGGACTCTTGTATTTCCACGACGACTTCATCTCCTTTTTCTTGCTTGATAGATGCTGCAACGAATCCATGGACCTCGTGAGGAACCCATACTAGCCGTTTGGCTGACCAGGCAGCTTGGGCCGAGGGATCATTGATTATATTTCTGTCCACAGTCAAGTATTTCAACTCGCTATCCGCCATTTTGAATCCACGATGACTTTCGAGTTTGGTCAACTTATAACCGCCAGTTTTCTGTTAGCTTCGAACGCTGTTGATCGCTGATGGCGTTTGAGCTCCACGCTCCGAATAACGCCGAGCAGTAGTAAAGTAACTTTGATGACTGTTGATGATGTTATATCGCACTCCCCGGAAGTAATCTACGTATTAGTTGACAATATCTCAGGGTGGACTTCCAGTCTGCGCTGTTTGGCCGCCGCCCGCCTTACTCTAAGTGATTGACAGGGTCACGTGATCATTTTCTAGCATTAGTCACACCCACATGCTATATAAACCATGGAACGGTTAGGAACCCGCTTCACACTTCAGTAAAAGAAAAATCTCATAGACGTGCATCTACATCGTCTCAATCAAACAGCGAATGCAAATTGTATATCTTCTTATGCATTTTTACTTGTTACGGAAGTTGTTGATACATGAAATAGGAGAGAAAATAACGAGATACGCATGACGTCACAGCATGATTCACCATGCCCGTCTGTCTGGAACAGAGGTGTGTTTTAATACCCTCCCATCAGGCTTTAGGTTTACATTTATAAAACAAAAAAAACATTGGATATAACTTTTTTTCTGCGTATTGCAGCTAAGTCGTGAATAGCCAGTTGTGTGTGGAGGAGGATACCGGAGTACCCGTCAAAGACACAGCCTATCCCTAATTAAGTCACTGGCAACTTCCTCACATGCCCCAGCCGGGATGGGCAGTGATGTGAGACAGTAGTCATTGGCAATGCCTTAGGACACAGGCCCATATAAAAAAAAAAAGAAAATTACAATATGTGCCTACTTATTTCCGTCAGTTTTCATGTATGACATGTAGATAATACAGATCTAGTCCTTTTGCTGTACTTTCATAGTGATGTAGTCGGCCAAGAACCTAGATAGCTCTCGTTTGTTATGTAAAATTATATCCGACCTTTAATGAAGATTATCTTTATACATGTATCTATCTAAAATGAGGGATAGTGTAAATTATCATCAGCTCCACTCTGATGCTAGCTGCTGATTGGTCACGTTGCACTGGACTATATTGGGCTTCTAATATTGTTTTTAACAATTGTCAATGTAAGGAGGCCAATATAAGCCTTTATTGTAATCTTAGCAATGCCGTTTACAACGTTCATTATTAGGACCACAAATATACTATTCATTGCCATGGTGACAGTTACTACCGAGAGAGGTCGCAGAAGTCCCTGCCACTGCTCATCACACCGCCGCTAGATCTTTTTGGCGTTTAAACACTATTTGCAAATTATAGTATGCCATCGTTGTGCATATCTGCAAAATAAGATGGCAGGAAGTAATGAAGATGGATTTAGGTTTGTAAATTGCGGGTTCAAGGGAGAAATCTTTGCCGTTCCCTATGCGTGAGGGCGACAAGAGTTTCCTCCGATGTCCACTATAAGAACCTTGATCTTAGAACTTGTTGTGCTTAACTTAATTCACAATTTATGTCAGGGTGTGGGTGGGGGATCTAATGATAAATTCGTTACCCTTGTGAAAATGTGGTACGGAAAGATGACTGCAAGAAGCTGCCGTACACCATTTTTACAACAAAGATAACTTTAGGCCTAATAGTGTATTCCAGATTTTAAAATTACCAAATCGAATTAGCCCCACCCCGCACATACACACAAAACACATTAATCCCATGCTTTTGCATTTAGGTCCCTTAATAAAAGGTTGGATGGGGTAGTAAATGGCTAGTAGTCTATTACCTGTATACTATGTTTAAGGAATATCCATGCGCACGGCTAAGTGTTTTAAATTTTGTTTAGAGAATATTTGTTTCGGTCGCCCTCTCCCGATGCCGTGATCTCGTGCATCATTTCTATTCCTATAGGCATTAGGATCGAGATAGGCAGCTGTGCGACTTTCGGCTGTGAGATGCAGCAGACTTTTAACACAGCTGCCTGGTCAAGTCCTAATGGCTATTATAGAATGAAAAAATAAAACAAACAAACAAGGCTTTTTTCATATTTGATTAAATATGGTTGTCATGACAGAAGGGCGATGGCAACAACTGAAAACACTTTGTTCTTGCACTAGTTGCAGTGTGTTGGAAACGTCCGTTGCCTTCGCCCGTTTACATGACAACTCTAAAGAAATACTATTGAAAATCTAAAATGCATCATATCATGAATAAAAGCACACTTCCCAAAAAATTAACTAACAAAGTCTGTTTTTCTATGAATCCATGCTTTATATAGTAGCTGTATGCTCTCGTCAGGTAGCAGTATTGGAAAAGCCAAAGCATCGGGAGGTCTGATGCATCTCGCAACCTCTTCCTGCGGCCCTCGGCTGTGAGATGCATCATACCTTAATAAGCCTTGGGTTTTCCAACACAGTTGCATAATGTGAGCTGAAGGTAGGACCCTAATCGATACCAGGGCCATTTTTAAAAGTTGAATATCTGACAACTGAGTTGACCGAAGACAGCGTCACTTGTCTAGGTTACATCTCATAACTTATGAATAATGCTAAGCGCATCAATAAATGGATATTTTGATATGATTTGGCAACGCTTCGATGAACTATCTGCATTTTGTTGTAGTTGATGTTGTTGCTCTTGTTGTTGTTGTTATTTTGGCAAAATGTCAAGACTCACCCGTGACCAGAAAACCAGACGGTACCATATGATCATGCATGTGTTTGGCAATATCCAAGGTCCTACCACCACGTGGGATCTGCACGGTGAGTACTTTAAAAATAGTTTCATATGTTCCTGTCCGCCTCAAAATTACCACAGATACGTAACATAGATAACAAATGCTGATTTTGACATGACCTTGGTCCTAGAGGGGATTCATACCTGTCATATTCTAAAACAATGGTTTCAAAGACTGTATCGTTATTCACTTTTAGCCAAAATGATATGAAAGTAATGTGTCAAAATGTTCGAGCTCAAAAGAATATGCATGGTCAAAGCAGGTAGCTAGGTCGCTTTACAAGGAAACCCCTATGCCCCCCCCCCCCCCAAATAAATATATATATATATATATATATATATATATATATATATATATATATATATATATATATATATATATATATATATATATATATATATATATATATATATATATATATATATATATATGTATATATATATATATGTATATATATATATATATATATATATATATATATATATATATATATATATATATATATATATATATATATATATATATATATATATATATATATATATATCTGAGTACTTCACATACTTCCGATGGATTGTGGCAAATTCCTCAACAAGTCGGACAGTTCCACCCATTGCAGACATAAACGGGTTGTGTACGTTTCACGCTGACTTTGGGTTGAGATGTACTAAGTATAAGTATTCTCATGAGGCTTGCCGGCATAGGTTATCTATGCAGTAAGGCAATAGAAAGAATCTTGGATTAATTGGTCACTCATGTGTTTCTTTGATGACGATACATACATCAGCTAATATTTCCTAGCCGAACACTTTTATCCTGGGTTTCCACCTTAATCCCTGAAACAATGTCTATTTTTGGAGAACCAACCCAGTCCTCTCTTCAATCCTGAAATAAACTATGAATGGACCAGAAACTAGTTACGCAAGGACTGTTAGAAAACAAAAAGGGTGGCGATTAATAAGCACCTTAAATTTACGACCACTGAAGGTTGTCTTTAAGTGTGCGTTCAACCTGTATTTGATTGAACAAACATGATATCAAGAAAGCAGCTGGCATGTTGAATAGCTGTGAATAAACTTAAGAGAAAAGAGTTTAAGTGGTGCTTTTTCAATCCAGTTCTTGTGCATGCAATAAACATTTTCTTTCGGCGATGATGTAGTGTTTGAAAAAAGGAAGACCGTGAGGAACGGATAATGACACCTCCCGAAAAAATTGTTGCTCGTGATTTTTCTGCTGTTTCAATTTTTTCTGCTATTTAAAAATTTTCCTACTATTTTCAATTATTTTCTGCTTTTCGAATTTCTCTAAAAGTGTTCATTTCTTCAGTAATTTGTATTCCCCTTATTTTCTGTTTCTGCAAGCATCTTCTAAATTTTCAACCATCACAGCGGTAGCATCGTACTGATTCATTTTGGCATGAAGTCAGTGTTTTTCTATATGTTTAAAATTGTGTATTCTGACGTCGACGATGTACATACTAATTTAGAAATAAAGTGGATTGACACAAACTCACGTGTCTGTAGGTAAGATATCTTTGCGAAGTAAAGTTCTTTCCGAGTACCAGGAGGAACACTTCAACGCGTGGCCGGATTGAGATGTTAGCTGGTAGGTAGTAGACACAAACCGATTGTGGATATGTATGGAAGTTCGATATTAGTCACGTTAATTTTCTGCCATTTTTTGTGGCTTAGTTGAGACTAGCCATTTGAACGTGGTGGGGAAAACCGGTATACACGGCGAGAACCACCGCCTAACCGCCGCAAGCCACTGGCAACATTCTCACAGACATAACCATAGTAAAACGCTATAAAACGATACAATTACATTTTGTGGTAGTAACATTTTGCGTAAAATTCAGATATCCAGTGCTCTATGTCATTATTCCTGGTTTATGAGAAACTAACAGGACATGGAGAAAGTACCATTTAAGCTTAATATTTAGCAACTTTATAGTTATCGTGTAAGTTGGATACAAGACCACAATACTAAGTCCAATGATAGTGCATGCTTGGCTAAAACAATTTTTACCTTTCGCAATAAACACTTGAAACAGCTCTTGCGACACTTACATTCACAAAAAGCCAAACAAAACTGCATACATATATGCAATACACATGTATGTTAGTGGCAGGAAATGTTTAGATTTATCGCACTTTGTACCACAAAGCAAACATGGATGTTTTATACAAATTCCTATATCAGGTGAATGAACTTTTAACTGGAAAAATCATCTTTATTGCAAAAATAAACTTGTATAAGACACAAAACCTGCGGAACCCCAGGGAAAATCAACACAGCACAAAGCGATTCGGAGCGTAAGAAGGCCTAGTCGCAGGCCTATGAGATGACTTGAAGATGATCGAGAGTTGGCATATATATTTTTTAAAAGGGAGCAATGATTATCTCCTTTCAAACTCTATTGAAATGGTACTGTTACGACGACTGCGAATTGTATAACTAAGCCCCTCACCACAACTTCATTCATTTGTTAGACAATACAAAGGAAACATAACACATAACACGTCATGAAATTAGGTTTATAGACAATAAAAAGGGAACATAACGAGTCATGAAATTAGGAATAAAGTATCTAACTATTATGATAACTAATACTTTGAGCTAGAACCTTAAATAATCTGCATAACAATCCGTTGTTCCATGACTTGTTGTCCCCCCCCCCCCAAAAAAAAAAGGGCAAGAAAACCCACACAGAGGCGATGTGGACAGGCCTTCGCAACGCCGTACATCGCTATTAAAGATGTTCTTCAAATCATTTGGTAGGCTACACTTTAGAATATCATCTGAGGGTCTATATAAACGATATAAAATCCTTTTCCCGCCACTCCAACTAATATCAGAACACAATATATTGTTTGATTACTCATCATTTACTTTGTCAATAACCTTCAATTTGCGATTTCTTATGTCTTGATGTTTCTTTGTATTAATGGTCCTAGGGTTCGATGGGAGGTTTTAAACAGCTATTTCAAAGCTTCACTGGAGAACAGGATGTAACCTCAGTCACGTCACGGCACATGTTGTATAATGACGCCCTCTATCGTCCATTGCGGGATTGATTCAGTGCCTTTACTGGGCCTGAACACATACACCTAATGGACAGCAACGCAAACTTTGCAACTGATCCCTGATCCAAAACTACTACTTTTGGAATTTGGAATTTCGATTATCGTCACTTTTCTGCCATATTTATGCCAATTCGTGACTGACCAGTTATAATTGGCAAAGAAGAAACTGGCTACCACCTAACCCACGTCACTGGTAACTTTCTCACATGCCCGGCCATGATTCGATCCCATGCAGTGGTGAGGGATAGCTGTCTCTCTCTCTCTCTCAATATATATTTGAAAATACGTTTGCCATTTCATTTGAGGTGACTTATTGGAATAATTTGTGAATTGCGGGTCATTTAATGAGTTTTAAGTATGCTGAAGCCTTTAATATATAACTCATATAAGTAGTGGTAGTAGGCTCAGACCAACTATGTTTTTCGAGGCCATCACTCAGCCGAGTATAAGTCCAAATATCAAATAACCTGAAAGATGTTCTAGGTTCAATCAGGAAGGGGTTCAGGCTCATTTCTCTGAATTGAACTTCGAACATGCATCTCTTGTATCAAACTTTTATCCAATTACTCAATTCATGGCAGATCCACATCTAGAAGAAGTGTAGAAATGAGGATATCACATTTGCCAATTTTGACGATATGCAATCTAAATTTTGAAAAAGGATAGTTTTCTCATTTTCTACATCCCCGGGGCTTGACTCCCTTCATGTTCCTTATCGCCCTTACTTTTGTCATGCATCCAGCATCAGGTCTATATCTATCCCTGATTCACCCTTGGAATCACCTTGCATTTTGTTTTCTTTAGTCTTTCACTCTATGCATATTGCATCCTGCTGGAAGTACTTATCTCAGTTCTATTCTCAAACCCATAGTCCAAGAATTTCTTACTTTCGTTAAAGGCACTAGGCAGTAAGCATACCATCAGCATCATTAAGAAGTTCACCATTCGCCACCTTTTCTGTCATATGGCGGTTAATTCGTGACTAGCCAGTTGTAAGTTGTGGACGAAACTGGAGTTCCCGGCAAAACTACCGCCTTACCCCAAGTCAATGGAAACTTTCTCACATGCCCCCATCGGTACCGATGAGTGGTTACTATGCCTCTTCTTCATTAGCTATCTATCTTAGTTGTACAAACGTTACAATGATGTTGGCCTTGGGGCTACCGCCATGCCAGCCGATTCTCTTAGCAATGCCTCACTGCTTTCAATGAATCACTGGAAATTCTGAAGCACTCTTGTGTTCCTTGATCAGATATTGGCCATGGTAGATAATAAAATCATTTCAAACATTCACTTTAAGCCTACCAATTCCCATTCATGACTATAATATGATTCCCACCATCCTCAACGACGTAAACACATAATTCCTTTTTTTTTTTACAATTTTTATGCCAACGCAGAAATTGCACTAATAGTGAGGATTACCGATACCTCAGGGACTCTCAGAATATGACAAAATTCCTTTTAAATCACGCTTTCCCCGAAAACATTGTCAATCATGCACGGAGCATCTAGCATTACCCACCGACCGCAGGATTACACGCAGCTGCAGAGAATCCACTGATACCTTCTCCAAAATGCCTCTGGTCCTCCCTTTCAACATGTTGAATTGAAGAAATTCGAACATTCTACACAGATATATTACGAAACTTTCTGATGATGAGGAAGTGGGAACTAAGTTCAGTGGTAACATTATAATTGCCTACAAACGTGATTCTAATTTGAAGGATTCTCTTGTTTTAACTCCACCCTGTAGAGATTTCAGGAACATTTCCTTGCGACAGACCCCACTGAATCTCTTGTCCACGTTTATCTGGTATTGCTGACTTAATGTGCCTTGTCAGCACAGTTGTTGTCAGGGAATATTTTTCCTGTACTTCCACTAGAAGCATTATCTCATAATTTTCATTTAATGTAGTGAACTGTATGTCAGGGAAACAGAGTGAACGATTGCTGAATGTTTCCGCGAGCATGTGGCTGACGTCCACCCTGTCAAGTCTCATCACTTCAACCTGCTTGGCCATTCTGTTGACGACATCAGTAGTGCTGGTGGTAAGCCAACATGTGACACCAGTCAGTTTCATTTCTCCTTGTCTTATCTTACATTATTACAATACAATATATATCATATAGTTGCAAAACATTGTTGCACCTCCCTTTGTTGCTAACATTACTTTGATTCTGTGTTATTAAGATTAACATTAGAAACGCCATATTATTTGATTATTCCATTGAATTGTTGTTTGACTGATAACTTTCTAACTTTCTTGCATAACACTGTTGCATTGGCATATCACATTGTATAGTATTAGGTTGTATTATAACGGATGGAAGCTTCATGGCCAAAACGTCGACTAATAAAATAAAAATACTAAGCACCCCAATTAAGAACTCAGACCTCTTCTCCAATCAATCACCGTCTAGATACTTCTCTCTTGAATCTCTGAAATTTTGGATATTTCAAAATGATATTGCAATGCTTGTTTTCTCTTTATTGTGGTGGATGTTACACATTTCCAATGTTGGACATGACAACATGACGAATTGCTAACGTTGGACATATCAACAACCAAACTGATCAAAAGAAATTGTCTTATTAGGCAAGGAGCTTGCAAAAGTCGCCCACACAAATCAAAAGGTTTAATTTTGCATCTGAATACCTCATCGGTCAGATGCCCTTTAGTACTAGTGGATCTAACATGGCTCAAATATGGAGTACCGGTATCTCATGCGTATACATCAGTAGAATGTATAACGATATGCTGAGAGTAAGGAACAGTTTATGTTTAGATGTAAAGGCTATTTCTAAAGACAATCTTACCTCATGAGAGAGACTCACAATGGTTTCCATATTTTACCATAATACCATAATACCATAATACCATAATACTATTATTAATAGTCTATCCTGACTGCGATTATAGGTCCCTCGAATGTGACACTAATTTTGTTTTTGTATAACAACCATGATATTTTCGTGTTCGCAGTGTGCTATTCCTACTACCACGAGTTTAACAGTTACTTTCCCATTTCTTAGTTTGGTTTATATCCGATGTGTGACGTCCGGTTTGTGACGTCCGGTTTCAAAATATTCTAAGTGCCAGTAAATGAGTTTGAATACCTCTCTAAGTCACACTTCTATCTTGTTTTCTGTGTTTTTTCTTTGAATTTTCCTTAATTTTGTTTTTATTAGTTTGTTTGTTTGTTTATGTTTATCACATTGCATGACGTGCAAATTTTGTAATGTAAAAGTTATAGAAAATAAACGTGGTACTACTACTACTACCACTAATTTACCTTAAGCACACTTTATGCAATTAAAACTTCTTTTCTTTCTTACCATCCCTGATATAAATACTGTAAATTTATTAACTCTAGTTCTTGATGCATTTGATCCAATTCAAATTAACTACAGGTGATGGATTACTTGTGAGGAATGACCTCATTCAGAGGACGGACTAAATCAAACAAATACGGTCTTATTCGTTACGTAATAGTCTCAGGGAAAATAATATCCAAAAAAATAACTTCATCAAGAGTTTTTCACAATGTCATCTGACATCCTATGTTAATGATTTTTTTCTTGCAAGGGTTAATTTGATTATAGACTTTTTCCTTACGTGGTAGAGGGTTATACTATTTTGCTCTGACTGATTAATTTATAAAAGATATTATTTGATTTCTTAAAAATAACAATGCTTGCATTTTATAAGCAGATTTTGAATGTATATTACCAGTTTTCATCCTCTCCATTATAATTAAGGTAGTGAAGTAGATGTATACAAACGATTTTGCTGAAAAAAGACCAATATGAGATGAGGTTTGTTAAAATGATCTTAAACTCGATTTAAAACGAAATTGACACAAACATATGTTACAGACTTGATACTGAAAAACCATCTATAATAAACAATGCCCAAGGACTTCTTTTCATATGCTCATGGCCTTTTTCAATGATATTGAAAAATGAAGTCAAACTAATCACTACGTAGCATTCCTTTATTACAACAAAAACATAAGTTACAGAGAGAACACTTCTGCCATGTACATCACGTCTTAAATATCAATATGAACAAAATATCCAACTCTTTATATGTTACATGAACTGACTCAGTTTGATGGAAATATCTAAAATAATACAATATATAATGTATATATATATATATATATATATATATATATATATATATATATATATATATATATATGTATATATATATATATATATATATATATATATATATATATATATATACCGTATATCTGGAATATTCAGAGGTTTTACAATTTTTTGCTTATTTTCGCTGACCTTTTTGAACCATGCATATTGAAAACTTGAAAAATAAATAACAGAGTATTGTTTCGGCGCCCAGCTGTTTATGAAACCAAGATGACAGATCCGAGCCAGCGAGTGTAACCATACAGCCAAATCACTGTAGTTGTGTCACCCAACCATCTGGAGGTAATCTGATGTCTAATCCAAATTGTAATACAGGGCATTTCTTTACTATGGCAACAAATTGAATAGTGACTGCACGGCTGATAGTGATTACACTTCATTGTCTGAACAATACAGACAATCATATCTTGAGACAAAAGAAACACAGAGAGACAGGACTAGCAAGTACAATTAGCCATTTAAAAAATGAAAGCAATCAAAACAATTACAATTAGAAATTAGGTTGCCTTAAGAATGGTTTGTTGTCACTACTGCAGTTAACAGGCTACATTAATGATATTGGTTGCAGTGTGGTCACAGTAGCTCATTAGCTCCGGTCTGCCAGTGTAATCTTAGAAATCTTATCTAAATAGTTGAATTCACTATATTCACGGCTACTGAGCCAACTGAACAATAAAAACGCTAAGATTTTAAACTCCCTATTCTGCACTAAAATCGTGAATATCTTGTACCCTGAAATATTCTGGATATACGGTATATAGGTTCACTGATGATCCAACACAAATTTATACAGGTCTCCACACTGAGATAATGATGTCCTTTGAACTTAAGGTCTAAATAATTTGTTGAAAGATTTTGTAGTCAATAACTACTGGATTTCATTAGTTTGGCATGCTTCCTTTCATATAGAATTTTTGGTATATGTTTGATGGCGATTTTACTTCACATCAAGTGGCATTGAGTGTGTTTGAATTCATGTCAGAATTAAACTGTTCCCCTTATAAGCATAATTGCTTCACATTTAAATATACTGGGTTTCACATATGGGTTCAGGGATAACTTTATCATACTCCGGATCAATACTTGATTATATTACAAATCTATGAACCCTATTTACTGGTGAATGACAACAAAATGAATCCTATTTACAGATGAGATTTTCCATTGAAATACCACGTTAACACTGTATAATGTCTTTAACAAGTAGAAGCAGTCAGCTGAAGGGCATATGAAGGATCGCTTTTTGACACCAAGAAGAGAAGGGTTTCACCTGTTCCTCTAATGATCTCCATAGTACTGAAATAAAGAATAAAAACATCACTATCATATAACAGTCATCAACGGTAGGATGGAAGACAAACTGAAATGAAGCAATCATGAATCTAAAGTCATGAATTTGTAGTACATATCGGAGAATATATATTGTGTTCCCTTATATTTGTGCATGGTCTTAATTAACAACCAGAGACAGATAATACATGGATTCAAACCAGAGACTCTCCTCCAATTATATCAACGTTGTGAGGTACTAACAGCGTTAGGGGCTAGCAGTGTCAATTACTTACATCAACAGCAACAGTGCTTGGAATTTTTTTGTCACATATACTCCTGATATATAAGGCCGGTTTAAAAACAACAAATCATCTAAACAAACTGTAACACAATTCTCATGAAATATTCCATTTATAAAGGTGAATGGTTTTCAACATCTGAAAAGTTAGAGGCATACTTCTGGTAATCCGATCCAACTAGACTTGTTCCATTTACAGCCAGGATACGATCCCCTACGCTCAGCCTCCCATCAGCCATTGCAGGTCCTCCAGGAACCAGCGTCCTGATATAGATACCTGGTTTCTTCAGTGGTGTGAACTGTAACACAAAATAAAACACATAAGCAAGTTAGTATGGCAAAATGAAATGATAAAGAGTGTGCTTAGTTTGTTTTGGCAAATTAAGCGATTGGCTCAAAGGAAATATGTCAGACTTATGGTTCTATTTTCCAGCAATCCCAAGGTAATAAAAGAAGAAGTAGAAATATATCCAAGATCACTATGAGGATTGGTCAGGGAATGACCAAATACATTTGTTCTGTGAATGCGGCAAACTGAAAGACAGTTCACCTCATCTTAATTATAATTTGATAAACAGCCCTTAAGAATTAGGATTGTTTGTTAAAACGTTCTTCATTAGCTTCTTTTATACTCAAATGGCTTTGTTAAAAGCAGTTCGTCACTGGTTATCTCAGAAACATTTCCAAATATAACTACTGAACAAGTAATATGGTTTAGCTAAGATTAAATAGAAACAGGGCATTTGTAAACATTCTATTTTGTTCCACCCAGGTTAAATTGATGCACCATGTGTCCCCTGATTGAATATGTGTGACATTGTACGGAGCTCATTTTGAGGTCTGCATATTGCAGTAGTGCCCTCTTTCTAGAGTTCTGTCTTGTTTCAATAAGACCCACACTGTTGAAAGTGTCATAAATCCCAACAGACAATGAATATCTATACCCACCATTCCATCAATCAATCCCAATCCCAGTCCACTGCTTTTCCTGTTCAGTTCCACAACAAACACATCTTCTTTTGACTGCTGGTGCTGCTGTACACCCAGCAGGTGCTCCACAACCTGTTTGTGATCTGTACTCATGGTGTTTTTATGCAGCAGCATGTCCATTTCAGCCTCTTGGATAGCTAAAACAAAAAAGTTTCAGCATCAAATTTACGACCAGGATCATGGAATGCCTTTTGCACAGTTATTCAAGAAATGCATGGAAGAAGAAAACATATCTCATATCTTGGAATCAATGTGCAAAGGGCATGCCATACAGGATGATAATGCAATTTAAACATCCAAGTGTTCAGCTATGGAGACTATCTTAAAGCTCACTTGTACAAATCAAACTGATGTTCATGCAAATGTAAACAGCAAGCTTTATAGGTTAATCCAGACATTGCACCGAAGCAGTGCCTTTAAACCCTCATTCACTCACTCACTTAAAACACTAACAGCAAGCACAACAGGGCAGAGGCAGTTTAATTTACAAATACAAAAGGGCACCGTTTGTTACAAACAACCACAGGTGCTACTTTTTCTTAATGTTAGCCTGAAAATTATTTATTGAGGTATAACTCACTACCCATCTTATCACTAAAAGGGTTCAACTCCTTTTATGATGACTATTACTGTTTCAAATTGCTGTTATTTTTCGAATATAAAGATCAGCTTCTTCAGACTAGCCCTTCTTCTTACAGGAAGTGATAAACATGCATAATTGGTACAATCAATTGATTTATCTATAACTGGTACATATTCCCGTCTCCGCAGCAAGATTTAGTGTTCATATAACCAACGTTATTGTTCCTGCCTACTGCAACTGGCATTAACTTCAGGCTAAATTCACATGGCCTACCATATATTATTGTGCAATAATACCTTGTCTGTTAGACCTGCCACTTTTCCTCCTATCCACTGTGTCCATGCCTTTAGATTTTCCTGCATTGGCATTAGAAGTAGTGACATGCGATGTACCAGTCGAAGTAGAACCCATCGGCTTTAGATGTTGGTGGACTAGACCAGCACTCTGTGGAATAGTTTGATCACCATAATTTCTTGAGGAGTCAGGAGGCCCATTTGAATACCTCTTTATTTCTGTATGATTTTGTCTTTGTTGTGTGTTTCGATTGGAAGTAAATGCACTCTCAGGGGCTTGGGAAAACTGTGGGTCACCTGTAGACAAAGGTAACACTCTCAAGCCATTATAGGTGTCACTTGTGGTGTCAACATTGCTGACATCTATGTACTTCTCTTCAATGGATGTTGGGGTGTCTGTTCGCATAAGGTGAATAGGTAATGGTAGATTTGTTTCAGAATGTTCAGATGGATGATTATCCCCACTCTTACTAGCATATGAGGAAGTGGTAGATGCGCCATTAGGTTCCTTGGTTTGTTTGGCTAAAGGCATGAATGTGGTCAATACCTTTTGGGTTGGCTCAGTATTTGAATTAGAAGAGGCCCTTGAATATGAGCTGTCAGTTGATTTCTTAGCTCTTACACTTTGTTGCATTGATAATATTCTTGCTGCCACTGTTTCGTGTTGGTCAGGATCAGTTCTAATCCGCCCGTACTTAGAGTACTGGTATAATTGGTCATGCTCATTGTTTTTAATCAAAGTTTCCAAAGTTTGAGCATTTTCGCTGGTAGTTGGAGGATCTGATCGTTGAGTGTTGCCAACGCTTTGAAGTATGCTTGACATATTGGGTGGTTTTGGTGGCCGTGGTGGTATATAGGCTTCCGGGGAATCACTACGTATTTCATGAGGATCCTTTGGAACATTGACACCTAAAACTTTTGCAGTGACACCAGATAAAGGTGATATAGGCATGTTTCCTGGGCTCATGGGAAGACCTTCTCCAAATGCGTTTTCACTGTTCACTTTTCCCACTGAATTAACATTTCTTTCCGAAGAATTGGCATAACCAGTAGAAGAAGAGTTTCGCACAGGCGGGGGAGGTTTCATTCTGTCTTCCCTATTAACATACATTGGTTCATCTAATTCATTCTGAACTACAGAATGTTTCAATTCACATTCCAAGTTAGTTTGTTTTGTATCTTGGTTGATAACAGAGCTGTTATCAGATAACTGACTGTACTTTTGAGCACGATTGCGACCTCTGGCTCGTATCTCATCAAGAAGTTCCTGTCGATAATCCACATTTGTATTATGCCTGGCAACATTTTTAGAGGTCAACTGATATTTTCCAGTATTAGGAGTATCATTTCCAACAAATCGCTTATGAAGGATATAGATGTTATCATTGTCATCTTTTTTTGAACCTGATTCAATTTTATAGGTTTGAGAAACACTTCCATCTGACTTGGAACGCTGTGCAAATTTTGATTGAACCTGACTTTGTTCCTTTTGGCCCTCTGCCCTAGACTGGTCTGCAAATCTATTCATGGCAGCAGTAAATGATTCACTCCTGTTAACATCTCTTTTATATGACTTTACTCCCATGTCTTCATCACATGTCTGAAGAAATACATCATCACCACTATCTGAACTTGTGTATTGTTGGGATGACTTATATCTCCATGCTACAGGAGCTGTAGTTGCCCTGACATTTCCAACATCGGTGGTTGAAGCTTCAACACGATTTTGCAGAATGGGTCCTTCCCTTCCAAGATTTGGATCTGGTACATAAGCCTCTTTTCTGGCATGAGCTTCCTTCAAATGTGGTTCAGTTGAGCAATGGGATTGAGGATGCCACACACCTGAGTCTACTTTATTTCTGAAAAATGATCATAAGCAAACACTCAACCACATACATAGATATACATTATACAAACATAAACACCAGAAAAAATTGTCAGATCAGAGATTTTCTTCGTCATGTATTGGGTAAAAAGCTCATTTGACCACATCTTTCCTTTATTGTTTTTGTTTGGGAGCTACCTGAACATGATTATTTCTATTGTCATTATCATTACTATCATTATTATTGATTATCTTTATTTGTTATTATCATCATTATCATTATCATTATTATTATTATCATTTATACTAATATTATTACTATTATTATTATCATTATTATTATCATTATAATTATTGATAATGATAAGGGTAATGCAAAAATAAAGATGATAAAATTAATGACAATCATGATAGAAATAGTTGTGATGATCATGCACGCAACAGTGCTAATTTACCTGCTTTTATCTTTAATGTTGGAAACAGCCCATTCTTGCTGAGATCCGGTGCTCTCCACTGATATCTGCTGCTGTAGCGACTGAGAGGCTGAGCGACTATGTGATAGCGTGGTGCTTCCACTCAGACCACTGTCTTCATCATCTTAAATTAGAATCAGAGGATAATAAGAAAAATATTATAAAATGATATATCCACTATCAATAATCATTATGAAAAACATTCAGATAATAATATTTTGCAACTGACCTTTTATTATTCCAATTTATTTGCATATCTCTAGTTCACAAAAAAAAATAGAATATCATGTTTAGCTAAATGGTTTTTATGGTACCACAACAAAGATTTGTTCTATGAAATAAATCTGCAAGGAAGTGATTCGGGAGTAGGAAATCTAGACTGTGAAAGGGTTGTACCTTCTCGAGGAGCAAATGTCACTGCAAAATCCTGGAGGACTTCATAGAAACTGTGATCCTGCACAGATTTCCTTAAGTCTACGTCAAAGCCACTGTTTGGTAAGATCAATGGTGGATGATTGTTGAAACTCTCCATGATCTCAGCTGTAAGATAAAGGTTATCAATTAAGTGGTATGCCTGTAGTAATATTTTCAGAAATTCCTGGTTGAAAAGAGTTGTTCTCTTTCGTTGAAGTATGCCTTGTCAAATATTTTTCAAGTATTGTAGTAATTAATGTATCATCTTATATGAAGAATGATGCATGCGCTGCTAAGAGTAGAAAAACGCTTTAAAAACTATAATCACAAGATAAAGTCTAGAACTAGCAATTATCATTTAAATTTTGCAAGTTGGGGGAACTACCTAAAAGTTTATTTGATAGTATAAAAACTATATGACTTTCACATAAATATATGATATTTGTTTGCAACGATTAGCTTAGGCTGGGTTGGGGATAAGGTAAGGATTAGCCTTTTTATGGCCTAAAGAGTTACAAAGAACTGACCTTCTAATTACAAGTTAGGAAGCTAACCATTGAAACAAAGATGCCTCCCGCACTTAGATAAGCATGAATATGTAGTTTTACATCTACAGGTTTTGAATTGATCTACCTTGTTTTGCTGTGCCATTTGTTTCTCCTGGTGGGGGTAACCATGCCTGAGGTCTTGACTTGCCTGGTCCCAGCTGGTACTCGCAGAGGATGTGCTGCAACTGGGAGGAATTCAGGGCAGGGAACTCACGCTGGATGCTGGCCCACGTCGTTTGCATGAGCCTCAGTTTGGGCCTCGCCAGCAGGTTGGCCACCGAGTTGATTTTCCTCAGGTATATGTGAGCTTCTTGTTGTAGGTTTTTCTCCATGGCCCAGCTCTGCAGTAAATCAAGGTTGCCCCTGATCTGGGCACCTTTTGACCACTTGTAGTACCGGCTTCCTGAACCTGAAGATAACACAATTCATATAATTAAACAATGTAGTTACATTCTTAGCATCTGTACATGTGCACGGTTATCTTTGATCAAAACTTATCGAATTTGAAAAAGAAATGGAAGTGGGATAGTCAAATACGACAGGAACAACAGCTCCAGGCGAAGTAGCTATTAAGGAACTGTACTCCATGTATTCTACTCCATATATTATACTCCATATATGGCAAACCGCGTGTACACTTCTGACATAAATTTGTCAACCTATTTATGGGTTAACAACGTCAGATGTTTATAACTTACTCATCGATCATTGAAGAATTACTACATAATTTGTTTACAACTTTTCCATTGTGTTCAGTTTCAATAAAAAAGTTTCAATAATGTTGTGTATACTATCAAAAATGATTACATAATTTATCAATAACTCAAAGAATTAAATGTTAATTGGCCTTATTGTAGTCAGCTTGTGATTATGTATCCATGTGCTATTAGGTATAATTGCTCATAGGCAACATGATATGTAATGCATGCTGGTAATGCATTTATTAACTGGGATCTTCTCTACTTTTGCAGAATTGATAGTAGCTATTACATATTTGAAAAGTATGCTAAACCTTAATTCAAATATGTGTTCTTGAAAGAATTATCCGTGGAAATACGTTTCATCACCTTATTACAGCAATTATAGTTGATTACCGTAGCTATGTTGCTTATGTATTCTCTTTGAAAAAATTCATCTTAGTAAGTAGATTTTGTATTATAGTATTTTAAAAGCATAACTCAATACCAATTAAACATTACCTTTGGTTAGTAGAGAGTTAAAGAGCGATGTACTCGTGAAGAAGAAGAGATAGCAGAACAGTTGTGACACGATT
Organism: Maea johnstoni; assembly: GCA_963942565.1. Taxonomy (NCBI): domain Eukaryota; kingdom Metazoa; phylum Annelida; class Polychaeta; order Spionida; family Magelonidae; genus Maea; species Maea johnstoni. The sequence goes on from OZ012685.1 coordinate 4,864,881, forward strand.
TCCTTATGAAGAAGTGAGTTATTCACTGTCTCATACGTGAGTTGGAAGATTGCGATAACGCTATGCACTGATGGCTTGCTGGGATCGGCAGTGGGCAGGGAGTCTTCCTCTGTGAATGGGTTGCTGTCGAGTATAGCCGGCAGTGCTCCATAGAGTGTCTGTAATATAAACATTAATAATAAATTCTTCACTTAGTATAATTTGCTCGGAAATGATTTAGGAGTACCCAGCAGGGAAAATACATTCCAACGTTATTGCTCAGTACTTTCCAGAAACCAGTGCCAGACACTCATGATTTGTATATTGCTATTATTATTAACTAGCAGAGTCACTTCAATCAACTAAGATTACAGCAATTCAGTTTTCTTGTGTTTCGTGACGAAGTCTCTGTAAAAAGCACTCGTGCGTGCCACTGTTTTTTCTTGTTCTGATCAGGAATTCAATCTTGAATAAAGACTACACTTCTGGTATGCCAAATTTAATGTGTTAAAAAAGAACACTTTTCAAATATAACAAAGTGGCTGTCAACAACAGCGCTGCTATTGCAGCATGTTTTTCTCCTTGCCATTTTGCTAGTTAAGTATCCATATAATCATTTTTTCATTACAAGTTTCGTCAGTAAACGTTAATGGCAGGTGTGTTGAACGGATAAAGGGTGGTTGGACGCACAGCCTGCAGTCGCTCTGTCATGTTTCACCACTGCACAAGGTCCAGTCGTTGATTCCGACTGACAGCCATTCAAATGTTGCCTTTCATGGTCGCCTTTTCTGCCATATAGAGACTAACCTGTGACTATGTACCTTGTATTTAATAGGTAGTTTTCTCCAGGTGTTCAAGTGTTCTGGTTCTCACCACAACACCTGCGGCTAGTCTTGATTTAGCCTAAATATGCCAGAAAACCTGATGATAATCTGAACTTCATTCCTTTTAGAAACACTGTATGCAGCACATGATTCGTCTAGCCGACCATTGTTATCTTACAGATATCATTAGACGATGGAGGATGGAAACGTTTAGTAAATAAAATTCCTCTGAAATGCGAACACACATTATTTAGTAACTATCTGGAAGATAATATATGCTCCTACGTTTCTAATAGCATATATGTTCCTACCTTTGTAAGACAACAGGGTGTCTCTTGAATTATATACATAACGATGTTCCGTCTAGACAATCATTATTATCTTACAGACATCATTAGACGATGGAGGGTTGAAACACTTATTAGAAACACGCCTTCTGAAATTTGAAGACATATTACTTAGTAAACCATTGTACGATAATTTACGTTCCAACCTTTCTAATATCATACATGATCCTACCTTTGTAAGATAATATACTGTCTGTTGAAATGTATACATAACGACCTCCTCTAGAACTGAGACCACCTCGTCATCAGCAGACACCAGTGACTCTCGGGACCCGGCGGGCAACGAGACCTTCGCGTCGAGTAGCAGCTCGGACAGATGGTTCTGCAGGTAGTTCAGCATCTCCAGGCTGTTGGACATCCAGAAAATTATGGATGCTATGTCAGGTAGTAGCTCTTTCAATGTTGTATGGGGGTCCGAGGGCCTATAAAAGAAGTACAGAGTAGTATCCTAGGATTTCTTCTCAACACAGTTAGGAGTGTAAGATATTTGTAATTCTTTTACCTAAAATAAAAAGGCCTTATATTCAAATTAAGTACGAATGATTTGATAAACCATCATTTGGATGAACATATGCAATGCACAGTGTTGAGGTATAAGCTTTTAGGTTAACATAAAACTAGGTAAGGGCCAGCCATTGTTATATACCATTATTATTATTGTTATTATTATTATTATCATAATTATTATTATTATTATTATTATTATAATTATTATTATTATTATTATTATTATTAGTATTATTATTATTATACCATGTTGCAATACTACATGTATGTACGTATAAGTATTTGTGTTTTATGTCTTAACATTTCACACACACAGACATACAGAAACGCACACTTGAACACCAATACTGAGTCATATGAAACGAAATGGTATATCCAATAAAAAAAATCAACTTTCACAGTCGGCGATCAGGTCAAAAAGCGAATTACATTGCTTTGGCCCTAAATCTAATGAAAAGCAAATGGTAAGGGTTGAACATCGCTTCATTGCTGCAGGTCCCTTGCATGCTCATTAAGTCTTCATCCTTTATTCCGGTTGAGCAATCGGCTTAGAAGCATTATAAAAACTCATTCAGTCGGAATTCACTACATCATTAAAATAACTTTTCATCACCAATTTGTGTGTACTTAATAACCTCACTGTTGCCGTTGATATGGAATCTGCTCAAATTTTAATTTCCCGTTAATAGCATTTTTCTGTTACCTATGCGTCATCACATCCATGTCCTGTTACTTTCTTCTACGTTGTGCCTCTTTTCCCACATTAAGTGTTCCTTGCGTTTAACTAGTAACTACGCAATTAGTGGTTCCATTACATTACCGCATTGTGTGGTAAAAGGGGCAAATATAACAATAGCTCCAGAAGTAGTTTTCATTATGGTCCTTTTTTTTCTCCGTTTTCATCCCCCGGTTTCATCCCTACCTTCTCCATATCAATGATCTCCTCCCTGAGCACATCCATCTCTTGTAGTCCCTTAGTTCCCTCCCCACTATACCCACCTGTCACCCTTCGGCTTCTGTTTCCACTAAAGCTCTAACCTCTCCACTACTATCCTCCCATATATCAACCACCTGTATATCCATATCCTGCTTATCCCTTGCTGCCACCTTATCCTCCATTTAACATTCCAGCAGTTACACCTCATTGTTACTTACCCTTTGCCACACAACTTCCTTGGATATCCTTCACGTTTCCTACACATACTTGAAGCTAATATCTACCAGGTGGATGAATTCCTAATTGGCCAAACGTATGTAATTTCTTTCAAAATTAATTTTTCGAATTATCCCTCACTAAAATGTTATAAAAAGAAGTTATGAGACTACCATTTCTTTAAATTTTACCAAATACGTAGTCCTTATCATCATGCTGATCGAAATGATTTGTTCCCCATAATCATTTTCCCTTTGCCATTCCTAACTATTAACAAAATGTGTCATTTCTGGTCCTAAAGGATTCTTGGAGTAAGAAAACGACATTCCACACAAAAAAAATCATCATGAATAATTCATTTTAGATATGATTCAATTTGTTACACGTCTTGGTGCTTACCATGGCATGGTTCAGAAGAGTATTTAAAAGGCTTTCTCTTTACTGCTTAATATTGCAAGATAAGCACTTTAAAAGGACACTTCCACCAATATATTAGCCCTTGGGAGAGTCCCTTATTATTTGTGTAGTAGAGCAGACAAGGCTAGACTAAATAACAGGACCAAAGATAATTTGATAATGCCACATGAAAAAATCTTTAAACCAATTGTCCGTGTCGGCTACTGGAATGCTATGCTCTAGGACTGGTTGTCATTGTTTCAGGATGCCTATGAATAGACACGACTAAGTGATGATCAGATGGGGCCTGAAGCTCTCATCTTTGAAGAAAGAAAATGAAATAGTGGGTGTGCCATATTCAGGCAGACTCGTGAGTAGCTAGTGTGAGATGGAGGACACGCGAGTACCCCAACGAAAACCGCTGCATAACCACACGCCACAGGTAACTTCCTCGTGTGTTATAAAGGAATATTCAATTTTGAAGGTCCATGAGCGATCGCATACTGTATATGACCTTTCTCCAGAAGGTCAGCTCTTGGGCATTAATGGCAACCAGGCTTAAATACAATGGTGCTTTAACAAAGCGTCACCTGTTAGTGATCGGTGATATGGAGACACTCATGCAAGCATTTATATCAATAGCAAGGGCCTGTATCAATAAACACAATAACGATTTAATGGAGTTGACTTGTTTAATGAAATATGTTTAAGAATTTGCAGAGTTCATGATTGCTAGTTGGAGTTGGCCTGTCAGACGTTTCAAAGCCATCTAAATCGGCGCACGCTCGTGCGACTATTGGACACACCTGATTACAATTGGACTTAATAGTGAAATGATATTTCCCAGGTAGAGTGCGTGTATGTTGAAATAAAATGTCTGGCATTGAAATTTTGGAAAATTAAAGTTTGAAAGCAAATAATCCTTAATATACGAATTGAATTTTCATCATTACCCTTGCTTTTCAAAAATGAGAAACTGTAATTATCTGTTTTATAACCCAAGATACATTAAGATATTCAACAGAAATCCACAAATTTATTCACAGAACATACATCATGATACTAGAATATCCTAATTCATATTTGCGCTCGGTAGAACATCACTTAGGTCAATGCCACCTTCACTAAAGCTGTTGCATGGAATATGGTTTAAGAGTATTACCTCTCAAAACCAAACGGCTTGGAAACGTGATTGTATTCTACTTAAGGGCTCTCACTCTATAACCTAGCAAATGCGGGGATCGTGTCTAAATTCATATATAATTGTCCAGGGAGTGACTCGATTACCTAGAGTCTGTGCCTATTCTAAGATGGAATCACATCAGTCAAACCTTGCTACAAGGCAGACCATCATATATTAATGTGATTTGAAACTGTTAAGGGAGGATCAAGATATGGTAGAATAAGGCAGGTGGAAGCGATATACAATGATAATTGATACCTCCCAGCAATTAGTGATAGGAAACCACCTGCTATCTCACAGAGCGAAAGAGAAAGAATGTCTCCCACTTATACTAATTATCAAAATCAGCGGAATAAGTCGACGTGGATCTTTAATTTTACATCCTCCAGTTGGAAGCGGTAATTATAAAATAAAGGGAAAATACCAGCATGCAATGCGAAAATGAAATGTTTATATAGATTGTCATTTTTGCTGAGACAAAAAGCATTTAGATGAAATAGGTTCGACTTTCATTGTGATGAATATGACGTCTGGTCCAATTCTATAGACAGCTGCTTGAATGACGTTGAAAGATGACCAATTATTAAAGTTGACCTTTAAAGTCAGTGCTTTGACCGTAAAAATCGATTTATCAATAAAATGTTCCCTTTTGTAGCTTTTATCTTAAAGGCATCCGTTATTGCGCGGAAATTTCAGTTTACTATTAAAAAGTTCGTTCTAAGGTAAAATGTGTTCGGGAGAGAAAGAGATCGCCACTATTGTGTACAAAATTTGGATTTGGACTGTATCATTGGAGTGAACAAGGATCCTACGAATGCCACTTAGGCACCCTTCGGGAACTTTAGAAATCCAAAATGGCGATCAATATGGCTGTTAAATAAGGAAAATGGTCATAACTCACTTGATTTTTAACCTAGGACAACAAGTGCATTTATTTTGGACGTAGAACAACCTTTTTTGCCCCTTCACCAAGGTTCATGATGCTCATAAGTGCTGGGAGAATCCAAAATGGGTAAGTGGGTCAATGGGATTTTCAATATGGCAGCTAAAATGGGCACCGAATAAGGAAAATGGTCATATCTCACTTGATTTTTTACCTACAACTTAAATTCTTGCACCTTTACCTAGGTATTTTGAGCCAGGGAATTACCTGTTGCTGATAGAAGTATCTTTAATAGCTGGGTTATGGGTATTATTCCATTATAGTTTATGACAAAGTGCCTGCAGCAAGAGAAATGGCCTGATAATTTTGTTTTGTATGAAGCACATCGAAGAACACATAAAACGCCAAAAATCACTTACTTTTCTGGTTGTCTACTTGAGAGTTCCTTTGTTTTATCCCATGCTAGGCCCTGGACCAATCCAGATATCTTCAGGAGTAGATTTCGTGTAGAGACCTGGTCAAAGCGGACAGATGAGTACTCAATGACCATACAGAAAAGGTACGCAGGAGCCTTTTTGTACGAAGATGGGTACGTCTCGGCTAGACAGGCAATTTGGTTCAGTAGTTCATCCTCTTTCGACTTGTCATATCGGAGCTTTAATCTTGAAACGTCATTTTCATACTCTTCCTCATTGTGGACCCGCCACTTTTCCACAGAATCCATTACTTCCTCACCCTCTTCTTCCTTGTTTTCAGAACCACTAGTGCTGTCCTCAAGAGCATGTTCAACCCTTTGCGTCTGGCCGCCGTCTATCTCGGATCCAGATTCACCTGATAGTATCTCTGCAATACCAATACCTGCTGCCTTTGGAGCCAGCCAAGGAAGATCTCGCGAGATTTCGGGCAACGTTGTTGGATCCTTGAACAAGAATATATAATGTGCTCCAAGACACACAATATCACCCGGAGACAGATCCATTGGTTTCACGAGGATGTTGTTGTTGACCTTTATGTACGCACCAGGCAAAGGGTCCAATATGACCTTGAGGTTGACATCCTGGCTGTTATTGAAGGTCAAGTCTGATGTTGGTTTTTTGAAAATCCAGCAATGTTGGGGCATTATATCTGGAGCGGCAAGGCAAATATCCACATCCTCATCACTGCCTAGCATGGTCACCTGTTCAGCTAGGGGGTAGAGCAGGTAATCAGAGTAACTGTCGTATCCTCTGAGGAGTAGGAGGTACGGGGAGTCTGTAGGGGGCCTCAGGCCGAGGGAGCCGGCCTCGCTGCTGCTACACTGTTCAGAGGCTCTCTCTTGAGAGGTAGTAGAGGCCGATAGATTATCCAGACTGACGTGACGATTCTGGACCTCAGGTTGACTAGACAGAAAAGAGCTATCAAGAATCTCAGGGGGTTGATCATCAGCGGTGGGAGCGTCCGGGGGTCTTACTGGGCGCATGCGCATTGACTCCCGCAGCATCTTCAGGTTGACGTAATCCGGCATGACGTCCAGACGAGTTCTTGAGAGTAGCATTCGTCTGGCGTTGAGGTTTATTCCGTGCGTGACTTCGTCCTTATCGTCACCACTCACATCGCATCTTTTTCTCAGCTCAAACCTTCTTGCGAACCCCTCCGCAGGCTTCCAAAAGCACTGCAGAGTCAACGGCTTCTCCTGGTTACCTATGACGCGTACGCACTCCGTCTGCCACGTAGGGTCCTCCTTCAACTCCTCATCCTCCTTAATGTCCATACCAACCCGTCCTATGACGTCACACAGGACAAACTCATTAGAGGAAGCTATAGGAATACTATAGCGTTCCAGAGCCTCCTTGACCAGTTCCTCAGCAGTTGACTTGCTGGCTGCAAGGACACTTTTGTAATTTGCCCCCTCTGCTATAGAATCTCCAAAGATCTTCAGCACGCCGGGTGCTGTCTCTTCAATAGAAAGCTCACTTGTGAATTGGACCTCCTCAGTGATGACCCTTGTTTCCCTTTTTGTCCTGATGCTGAAGTTTCTCTGGAAGAAATTGCCGGATGTCTTTGACTTCTTTAAGTTTCTTCGCGGTCCGGTTTTTGCGTGGGGTTGTTGTGGTTTGGGAGTCTTGTCTTGATTCTCTTTGGCATCGTTTTTTCGTCTTGCTTTCGTGATAAGCAATGCTGAGGGCGAAGCTCCTGAAGACTCACCTATCTCAGATGTAGTCCCCCTGGCGGCTTCTCTATCCCTCTGAGCCTTTCTCCCCTCAAGTGACGTCACCGGTGACGGCATTTGTGGCATGCTGTTGACTCGCATCAGTTTCCTCCGTGAGGATTGGGCACCGACCCTTTTATCCTTATCCCCAGTTGCCCGTCCCCCCTCGGGCCCACTTTGACTAATAGTGTCTGCGCCCTCTGCTGCGACCGCCTGGGCATACAACGTTCCCTCAAGTTCCGACAAATCGTCCACGCCCAACTTGTCCAAGATCTTCTTCTCTCGCTTCTCCGTCAATTCGTAGTCCACGTCTTGGCTTGTCGCAGGGGTTCTCCCGACACGGAGGACAAAGCGGGGTGTCGAGCGGGCATTCAGGGCTATCTCCAAAGGCCTGTCCTTAGGGTCGAGCAGGTTCTCTTCTGAAACGAGTGAACAAAGGAAAATTGGGTGATATATTTGTAAATGGCTCATTTAGGCATTTTTCTTGATGCTTTCAATTGTGCTATTTTTGAAACGACGTTGAGAAGGAATCATAAGTTAAGTCAAAGACGTATATTCTAACAATGGATGTTTCAAAAGACGCGCATACGACCCATCCATCTAAAATGAGGATAAATAGAATGATTACATATGGCTCATGCATGAATCATTTCTCGATGCTATATGACGTATATTAGAAAACTATACCTGAAGGAGTGTTAAATCACAAATGAATAAGAAAAAATGTCGATTTTGAAATTGAATATTTCCATTATGGTATGCATGTGACCTGTCATAAGAAATGTGTAAATTAAGCAATGCTTATGCATGCAGCTTTGTCAATGCTGCAAATTGTATAGACCGTATATAAAACATTACAACTGAGATTATTCGCATACAATTTGATGCAAGGACACTACTTAAGGCATCACTGTGGGCGGGTGGGGCCAAAAAATGTAGTCTCTGTAGAATCTATACTCAGAGATATGCTCATGGCGAATTTAAGTTGGTCTATGAATTTGCTAAACTCATTGTTTTTGATTTGGATTTAAGCAAAGAAACAACGTATATAGAACATTAGAAAAGAGCATTATAGGCATGTTAAATGTATTGCGATAACAGTTTAGACATGACTGGATGCCATCTTAAAACGGTGGTATACCTAATTGTCATCGTGGTCGCACTCTAAAGGTACATGATTCAATAGAATACTATACCTGTATCGATAAGATTGTTTTACATTAGATTGCAAATGCCTGTGTTTCTATTCTCTCTCTCTCTCTCTCTCTCTCTCTCTCTCTCTCTCTCTCTCTCTCTCTCTCTCTCTCTCTCTCTCTCTCTCTCTCTCTCTCTCTCTCTCTCTATATATATATATATATATATATATGTATGTATATATATATATGTATATATATATATATATATATATATATATATATATATATATATATATATATATATATATATATATATATATATATATATATATATAGTGTGTGTGTGTGTGTGTGTGTGTGTGTGTGTGTGTGTGCAACCGCAAACGGCGCTTTGCCAACAACTCTTCCGAACCAACCCAAATCGAATTGGTACCCATCCAAAAGTGTACATTCTTAGCATACTAAGACAGGGATAATTGTTTCGCTCGGTTTCCTCAACACTGACAAATAAGGACACGGCCATAACACAAAAGGAAAGTGACGACAAGCAAAATTCACAATGTATAACTTTAAGAACTATGAAGGTTATCACAAATGTGGGTGATAAATGCTGTATCGACGGATACGGTTCATGTCTAGCTGGTATATTCATTTAAACCAATCTTCTTGCAAATCTTGTTATTTTCCCACTCAGCTTTTATCAGATGAGAAAACGCACACGCTAGTTAATGCGGTTAATCTTTCAGATGGCTGCTTAAAGTAGGCTCTTAATATCCAGGTACCTCCGTGCTGCGAGCTTCAAATGTTCGCTCTACTGAAAGCAAGGCGTGCAATCTGTCCCAGGAATCAACACCTAACATTGTGTAGTGGAGAAAAGCCATCCTCAAATGCAAACCACTGATCAGGGAAAATTAAGACGATTGCCCAATATGACCGTATAAATTGCAATCAGAATTTGTAAGAATTCTTAGAGGCCATTATAAACACGCCCGAAGAGTGATAGTGATAGAAATTAGATTAATAATTCGTTGTGACAGCTAATTAGGGGCCTCATTGTTACCTGAATCTAATGTGCAATCATATCATTTTATCACGGACATGTAATGAAAAATATCGTCATGAAACGTTTCAACATAAAGAGCATATAGTAATCATTCCAGATGCCTTCGGTGGGTGTTTTGAATATGAAAGTTTGTTTTTATTCACCTTTCTGCCATAATAAGTTTATACACACACATACATACATACATACATACATACATACATACATACATACATACATACATTTACACTTTGGTTGGTCCATTTTATATAGTTAACTACGTCACCGCAAGGGGAATGCTTGTTGAAAGATTAATCTCCTGACAAAAGCAAGTAGATAAATTCATCAGTTATATGAACTCTATTCACCATTCACATGCCTAGCATGATATCACGAGATAATGTGTAAGGATGCTTTAGATGGGACCATTAAGCTTTCAGCGTCATTTTCCTACCTCCTCTAGGCCATAGGTTACAGCCCTCTGGCTATTATAATACGATTATAACCGTCCAGCCTACACTAACTGTTCATAACGTCTTTAGTTCTCAAATTCCAATACCCTCCATAGAACTATAGAGCTACACCGTATTCTAACAGGTGTTAGGCAGACATGCTAAATATTACATATCAAACGTCAGGAATTCGCTCATTATAAATTTCAGATTCCATTTCTGTACATTGATCCTGTGCTTGCCCGAAGGATTTTAGCTATTGTTGTATGCACACTATATAAGTTGTGGGCTGAACTCTGGCTACTCGAAGAAGGCGCCGTGATTACACGCTGAAACTGATTTACCACTGTCTCTCACTACTGCCTGAGTTCGAATTCCGCCTGGGGCTTATGCGAATTTTGTCAGTGATTTGGGGTTAGGCGGTGCATGTAGTTTTTGCTCAGGTTTCACCCACCACTTACATGTACATCTGGCCATTCACGACTGGGCCGCAATAAGGCGGCAAAAGTTCACGAAAATCGATATATATATATATATATATATATATATATATATATATATATATATATATATATATATATATATATATATATATATGTATATGTATATGTATATGTATATATATATATACATGTATATATATGTATATATATATATATATATATATATATATATATATATATATATATATATATATATATATATATATACACATATATATATATATATATATATATATATATATATATATATATATATATATATATATATATATATATATATATATATATATATATATATATATATATATATATATATATATATATATATATATATATATATATATATATAAAGATGCCACCAGGCCTCATTTGCCTAAAGTAATTAATTAACCCAGCAGGTAAGTGACAATGGTAATTGTATGGACACATTTGTCTGTCTTCGTGTACTAAGTAATCAGGCAATGGACTACATATGTTGCAATTGCTATTGCTGGGTCGAATTAGTGTATTTGTATGCTCTTATGCATAGTTAATAGGAAATAAGACAAAGCGTGTAACAATGGTTAGTGCTGGGACACTATATGTACTGTGATTGACACATTTAGCTGATTGCCTATGCATATCAAGTTAGGTTAACAGCTAATAAGACTCGGCTATGTATCAATGGTTAGTGTGGGCACTGAGTCGTTGGCATATCTATGCATAGTTCGTTAATAGAAAATACGATTCATTTGTAATGATAGTTATAACGAGGACATTTTATGTGTAGTGTGGGAGGATAAGTGAGGTACGGGCAGAGCACATTCCTGTGTGTGGGCTGGCCGCCGCGAGCAGCATTAGGGTGTGCTGCAGCCAGCTACAAGACAGCCATGCGCTATCAATATTGAACATCATAAAACGCCACACTACCTCAAAATAAACTGTCAGGCCTGGATACGGGCGCTCGGTGCCACTGCGGCGTCATCCAACATCGCCCTTATATTGCGTCTATTGACCCAAACCATGACACGGGCTGTCACTTCATGTAAAGTGTATTATCCCTCGCTTAGCCTAGGAGAGTCAGTGCTTCGAGAAATTCCTTTGAGCATTTTGCACTATGTATCATATTACAATTGGTGATATAATATAGTTGGAAAAAACCTAACATTTTTCATCTATAGACCCAAACCACGACATGGTCTGTCATTTTATGCAAAGTTTAATATCCCTAGCTTAGGAGAGTTAGCGCTTCGAGAAATAGCTATGAGCAGTTTTCAATATGTATCATATTTCCGATTAAATGATATAGTTGAGGGAAAAACGGAATATTTTCATCTATAGCCCAAACCATGGCCATGAACTGTCAGTTTATGTAAAGTGTATTATCCCTCGTTCAGAAGAGTCAGTCGAGCTTGGAGAATTTTACATCGTGTACCATAATACAATTGCTTATGTAATGTAGTTGAGGGAAAACGGGAAATACTTCATGTTCTGTGTATCGAATATTTGGTTCATTCAATGCCTAGAAGAGGATGCTGCGAGAAATAGCTTTGGGTGCAATTTAGGATGTTCTTTGGATCGTGGAATTGGTTCCTTTAAGATCTAAAAGAATATAAGGTCGTTTCTAGTTTTCAAAAATGTCTTAGTTTCAAGTTGGACTAAAAAATGGCATATGGAGTCACGTTCAAAATATTGATCCAGCCCGAGATAGGTAAATTCTTAACGGACCTGTACATGCCCGTTACAAGCCTGTTACGTCTGTTAAAAAATGACCGTTTACATGCATAATGATGCAAAGCTTTATAACGGGCCAATTCAAACGGGCCTGTTACATGCCTGTTACGGGCCTGTACGGGCCCGTAAATCCAAAAATTTGAAAACTAATGGTAAATTTGTTTTTAATACGACATTTCGAAAAAAAAAATTCCAAGTGTCTTCCGCTGCCGATTGGTCCCGGCAATCACTTCTATGGCAGTTTAGCTAAGTTATTTGCTATGCTGCTGGTTTTTAGAAGGTCACCATGCAACCACAATTATTGATTCTTACTTTAGAGTGTCAAATCATGTCAGAAAAATATAAATTTGAAAATTCGTGGCGCTTTATGATAGAAATATGGCCACCAGATGTCTCTCTGAACTCGTAACAGGCCCGTTATGTCATCATCAAAAGATAATGCTTGCAGTATAACGATTCTGTTCAATTGATCTTTTCAGACATATCTAATATATAAAACATTTTTAAAAACATTTTCAAAGATTTTTTTTTAGAAGATAAATATAAATATCACAATTTGTGACTTTTTATGATAAAAATGGCAACCAGATGTTTCCCTGAATTTGTAACGGGCCCGTTACGGTATCGTTAAAAGATGAAAGTTCTGGCTCTACTACGGTCCCGTATGGGCACGTTCTCTATGGGCCCAAGGCACGGGACTACTACAGGCCTGCTACAGACCCAAAACTTGACGGCTCCCCTAGAAATGCACAAAGGGGCATGTAACGGGCCCGTTTCAACAGGCATGTTACATTAAATGTGCCCGTTACCACAGGTAAGCCACATAATGCAAAATAAACACTTATGACTTTGTTTAACAAATTACGTATTAATGGGCCCGTAACATGCCTAAAGCAAGCCAGTTACAATATGCACGTTACCAGCCCGCTGATATAACGGGCCCGTTCTGTAAATGGGCTAGTAACACGGATGTGACATGCCTGTAACAGACCCGTCACTAGCCCGTTGAAAAAAATGGGCTTATGCAAGCCCGTTAATTTTTACCTGTGTAAAGATATCTTGGATCATGCGTTTTCCCTTAAAGAGTACCAGGACATCAAAAAGGTGCTTATGCTATAGCCGTTTATATTAAGGAATGGCGAGGAAACTTTGTGCAAATTTCTTGTTTGAATGAACAGTTCGCACTTGATTTGAATCGACATGGACATCCATTTGGAATATGGTGAAAAGTAGACTCCTTCAAGAGACGTAGCAGGGGGTTACGTTATCCATCAGTGTGGAAATGGTGAAATCTACTAAATGTTAATGTTGGACACTTTATTCATGGAATACGTATATTACGAAATATTAATGTAAGAGTGAGTAGATAGGATTATGGTAATCATGGTTAGGTCGAATCAAGACACTCTCTGCCAAAACCAGCTGACGATCCATTCGTGACAGGATACCAGAATTTATCCAATTCATTCTTGCAGCACCCAAGAAACTGCAATTCAATCTGAAGTCTTTTACATAGGTATCGTATGTTTAGAGTGCACGATTAGCTTAATAAAGAACTTCTTTTTAGAATAAATACAAATGGAAGAAAATCCCTCGATTCCAACGAAATAAAAATCTCTCTCCAAATTGTGTAACATGAATAGCGAGTGTGATTCTCAAGTTTCATTTAATTCATTCAACAGTTGTGACGCAGACATCTTTGTGGATAGGGGATAAAAGGAATCTGATACATGCACATGTTGTATGGATGACCCTAACACAGAGATAGGTTTATTACACTCCTTTGCTCCCATTCGGCAAAATTATAGCAGGAGGTCGAAAAGGTGATAAGAAAGATATGGAACCTTACCATAAAACCTCACACAAACATGAGCTATCTGGCAACAAGCATGCCTGAGACAATGAATAAATGTAATATTTGTGAACACAGATCTGTTTCTCTGTGTGTAGAGACAATTGTTGTTTGGCCTTTCTATGGAACAGAGGTTTTCTTTGACCTCCGTACCCTTGCTGCCTTCTATCGTAAAGGAGAAAATGCCGGTAGATGTGATGAGATCCCACTTTGACCTAAACTTGAAGACTGCGGCATACAGAGCGGATAATGACAGGTTTTATAGAGATTTATGGTTACATGAGTCACGATATATGAAACATTGCACGTGATATAAGGTATGTAATTGTATGCTGGAATGCAGAAAATATGTATTATCATGTCACGATAGATGATTAATTGAGATATTATCTGGAATGGAGTATCAGCAATGGGTGCACTGACTCTGAAACAAAAAATCTATATTCAATAAAAAGATAATTTTGAAAATATAAATATTATATACTAGTAAATGATTGAAAGATTCACTTTATCTGAGAATGTGATGTTGTTTAACAATCTCTCCCTTTCTAGATATTAGCCATACTCAACACGCCTCAACAAGGGTAAACATTAATTATGTATATGAATGTATAGGTTTATTACTTATCAATAAATATTCACGATTTGAAATTAACAACCATTTCTTTCGACAGCTTCGACCTTTGATATCCTCTCAATGCTTCATTAACCTTGTTGCTTCTCGGAAAAAAGAAAACATACGAGTGACTTGCAGCTAAGGTGGTGGCTGTCGATGGTACTCTGGTTCCCCAACCACTCACCAAGAATAAGTTAAAATATGGCTGAAAGGGTTCATCATAACATTAAACATAACAACAAGTCGGTGATGACGGGTGGCTAAATGCCATAACCTAATCTATATTAAATAATTTGTGTAAATGAAACCCCGCATTCCGATTTCGCCAGATCCTTTGCCCTTGTGCATACCATGAGGACTCACTTACAGAAGCTGAGGAGTGCTCTACAACCATGTACTGCAGCGAGAGTGAGGGAGGGAGGGAAGGATTTGTTATGTGGCTTTCCACAGCATAGGTCATATCGCCACGAGAAAAAACCCAGAACCAGGAATAATCCTTTCTCTTTACGAATAGTTCGGAGGAGTTTCTCAGTTTCAGAAGTACCATAGACAGCCCGCCACAGCGCCGCACATTTATATACGGTACAGCGACCAGGCTAACCCGCTACTGTGGATCGAGCGGTGACTCGAACCTGCGTCTTCACGTACGCTTGGGGGCCAAGTATCGTAACCACTAGGGCACGGTGGATCGCTCAGCAACCGTGGAGCGTGAACAGATTTTCCTATCATGAACGCATTGAAAAACAGTTTATTTCAAAAATAAATGGGTAGACAGGACTCATGCATAGAGTGACATTTTATTCAATTACCATGACTGAAGCGGTGTCACTAATGCTTAATGCATTAAAACATAACTCTCACAAAGGCGTTTTGTTCTACACACCTTACTCATGCGGTAACCCTGACTGATGTTACTATTATAACATTACGTGTATTCCCCGAAGAGAGCTATCTCTTCATGGCATAATGTAATACATCCATACTCTCATGGCTCATGTAGTCGACAGCAATAAAGAAGATCCCTTAAAAACAGCGAAGGAGCAGCTTATCTCCATGCAATATGAAGCTAATGGAGTAACTTCGTTAATGAACGATGTTCATATTACACGATCGATATTATGAGGCGGTAATTCATCTGTCAAAGAGAGCCCCGTGCCTAATTGAAGGCTGTGTAAGACAAGGAGTCACAAGGGGAAAGTTTATCATGCCTTACACTGCTGTGAAGCGCAACAATAATCTTATATCACTAATTTGGGAGCTTTTTTCTGGTGATGAAACGATGCCGCAGTGTGTAGCTCAAATGACAGACTTTAAACACGAAGGCAAACTGTTCTTACCACAAGGGAATTTCGATTATCGTCACCTTTTGCCATATTGCGGCTAAGTTGTGATTAGCCAGTTGTGAGTTGTTGGGGGAAACCGGAATACCCGGCAAGAACCATGCACCGCCTAACAGCAAGTCACTGGCAACTTTCTCACATGCCTCGGCCGGGATTCGAACTTGGGCAATGGTGAGAGACAGCTAGCTGTCAGTGGCAATAACCGTTACCACACGGCTATCAGGGCAGCACCCCCCCCCCCCCCACCAAAAGGGATACACAGCACTTTCCTAAATATGCTTTAAATGATAGGTGATGTTGAAAAGATTGTATAAAATTGTTTCTCGTTTATCTATCATGCATATTATTTTTCACACATGTGTATGTATATTGAGATAAAAAAAAACTCTTATCATGTTGCGTTCCGAATTATTGGCATATCAAATACCTCATACGTTTATAACAAACACGCCGGTTGTTAATATTCAAAGTACTGTAAATCACTTAAGTATAGCGGGAACAATAATATAGCGATAATAGCGCTCTGCCCATATGCGCTATTATAAAATCCCCGTCTTTATTAAATTCTTATTTGAACTTGCTGCTGCCGTACCCGTTCACCGCTAAACTGAGATCACGCTATCCAGGGCTGTACCGTAACTGCGCTATATAATGTTCACGCTATATTTAAATGATGTACAGTAACTAAATAACTCAACTAATATCAATGTTTAACCGAAAATGAAACTGATGATATATAAAATGCTGAAAGGTCTTATTTTCAGTTGAGGTTAAATATACGTGTCATAGTGACTAGTTGCATAAGTTATGATAATCATTTGCCTGATTATAGCGGACATTTTGAACTGGAAATTAGGTGGTTAAAAACTAAAAATTGAGCCTGGTTAGGCAGGGTATTTGGAATCAGCACTTTGAAATGTTGCCAACGATTTGTTACCTTTTGAGGAAATGGAGCCAGCCTATTAATTTTTGTTATATTTTCTCTCAGTATGTATAATCTGTTCCTATATTTCCATATATTTTCTATATATATATTTTTGTAATTGTATTACAAGTCAATAAACATATATATATATATATATATTAAGCATGAATCGGTTAGTAGGCATATAAGTTTTGCGCACGCGATTTAGTGAAAGGTACTAAAAGAGACGGCACAAGGCATAACGTTACCATATAGTTTAACCGTACTTATGGTCGCTGTGGTTTTGTATGAATTGGACCTTGAATACATGGAACTCCCACAATGACTGGAATAAGCTAATTAGGAGGAAGACTGATTGAATTACCTACATTGAGTGGTTTCGAAGGTTGATGATAGGGTACTTAATGTGTGAATTCAAGTCATAATGAAATAGATTATGTTCTTGCATGCTAATTTACGTCATTCACCAGGCAAGACCTTGATACACTCTTACTTACCACAGCATGTATAATGCTATCTTCCAGACACGAATGCCCTGTATGAGAGAGAGAGAGAGAGAGAGAGAGAGAGAGAGAGAGAGAGAGAGAGAGAGAGAGAGAGAACCATATTGGTGAGATATGTTTTGTGGCGTAGGATCAAGGCATTGTTTCAGAGTCCCTCTGTGTCGAATGCTTTGCTTTGTGTTCACTGTTCCACACTGTCTGTTGCAAAACTCAATAAGTGGGGAAAACTCCAGACCGTGACCAGTTGCGCAACTAACTCGTACTCTATTGATTTCCATCAGAAAGTCTACTAAATGTATATCCCTATATGTTCCACTAAGAACACGCGGGCAAAAATGTAGACTGGAAAGCAATGAAGTTTTTTTAATCTTAATTCTTAACTGTAAGTAATTCTTAAAAAGACTCATTGATCGCATTCGAATTTCATTTACCGTCAGTCTTTCTGCCATATTAACCAAGTAATACCTAAAGAGTTCTTCAAGAAAGTGTTGTCTGGATCAATCCTTCATCTGATAATAACTTGAGATTTAAGAATAACCTTATGGAATATCTGTAGGAATGTTGTTGGTAGCGTTATGATTAACAGTTCTCCTTCAAATATTTGCCAGCGATACTTTTGCCAAAAACATTTCACCAAAATGTCAGGCTGCGTTTGGCCTCTGTGGCATCAATGGGTGAAGGACAACTCGTGACTTGCCAGTTGTTGATGGTGAAAGACCTTTGGGTCCCCAGGTAAAAGCAATCATCGCATATAGAAATTATTGGCAATTTTCTCATATGCCTCGGGGCGAACAGATTATATTGACTAATGAGTTGTTTTATATGATGAGATACAATATTACATATAAAAGGAAGAACGGAATTGGACTTTATTGTCGCGTTCAACAGCTTTGGTCATATGCGAATAGTCCCAAGGGGCCTTTCAGTTGCAGATGCACCATAGGCAGCCCTCCACAACGCCGCACATGTATGGCGCGACCAGGCCAACCAGCTAATGGGGAGCCAGCAGTGTATATTACGTCAGGAGTTTCATTCGGAAGAAAATGTGCTTTTGCGTTGTAAATATGCGCTACCTATTATGAGCCAACATCTTCCCTGAGTCATGGGTTTGTTTGAGCCATTAGTATTTGCCTACTGTGATGGGATGGTATTCCTATTCTGTCCGCCGCACGAATTGGGGCCACGGAGAAGGTGAACTGTAGATTAAGTGCTTGACGAATAGATAACAACAAGCCGCCAAGACTTGGTTACTGCAAGTGTGCTTAACAAGGCAGCGATTGTAGGATTTAGCTGTTAA
This sequence comes from Maea johnstoni, assembly GCA_963942565.1. Lineage (NCBI taxonomy): Eukaryota > Metazoa > Annelida > Polychaeta > Spionida > Magelonidae > Maea > Maea johnstoni. Next base: position 4,883,720 of record OZ012685.1, read on the forward strand.
TAACACATTTGTATTCCCGTCCTGATAGCCTAGTCAAGTCGTTGTCACTGTGACATCCACGATGTTCGATATGCTTGAACTAGCTGTTGTGTTCAATCTTTACGACAGTGTGTTACGAATGTTTAAACGAACACATTTATTTACAAAAATTAATGGAACCGGAGTTAGGCGATGATTTTCCCAGGTACTCCGGATTTCTCTAATATAGAAATCTCGGTACTGATATCAGTGGCAACTGGCTGGTCATATACTTAGTTTTTATATTATATATCTATATATTATTTTCATACCATATTACAGTCAATAAACATACACATTGCAGAAAAATATTAATAAATGAAATTCCGCATGTTAATCCAAATGGCCCGGCTAATGTTTGCCTGGCTTTAAATGTCTGTCCTGCAGGTTCGCAGATAATCACAGGTGTGTATTGTTTAGTTATATGCTTTGAACATTTCGCCTTTAAGGATGTAAACATATCTCATTGCGAAACATGGGATGTCAACCCGCAGAAGGAGTGTATGCAATGATGAAAGGAGAAAAACACGTAATTAGTCATCATTCCCACCACGCTCTGTCTTTCTTTGCTATTTCAAATCTCATGTACACTAATTTAAGACAATGCATTTTTCGAAGACCGATACGATTAAGCTTGAGCTTTTATATTTAGTTCTTATCGTAGTGTTTTTGAAGTAATTTTGGTGCGGGTCTTTTCCTACTATGGACTCACCTATAGACTAGTAGTTTTAGATTTGCTGGTGTTCTTTTAGCCAACTACAGTTCGGATTACGACTAAATAACCCTCCTTGTCTCATATAGTCGAGAGAGGGTCGTTATAATGCACCAGTTCTGTATCAAAATGGATGCACTACTAGTATCACAAAAAAGGAAAAGAAAAGCGGTTTCAACTTACAATCTATACATCTGTGCAGCCCATTTCTCCTTATATACTGCGTCATCAGACTAATCTATGTATGCAGCTTTCTATATTTCCTTCAACAAAGGCCTTTACTAGGCAGTAAACCCTTTGAAATCTGCTTAAAGTTTCTCTAGTATGTTTGTAATGAATTTTATGGGGGCTCCTGAGAAGAATACATCTAATTAGCTGCACTATGTTCCGCATTTCAGCCACCGTATGACGTTATGCAATTTATCATCTCACTTAGGCCTGGCCCAAGAGCCTTTACAATTGTGAACGCCATCTAAAGGAAGGTATCGAAGTAGCGTTAAATTGCAACAAAGAGCAATAAATACCGCTTTGAATCACATTTCAGATTGAATGGTGGCACTTTCCTCTCAAAATGACCAATATAAAATGCCATAAATTGTAATACTGTGGTTTCTAAAGGAAGGAAGGAAGGAGGGAATAAAGGAAAGAATTGGTTTTATATTGTTTTTAACAGCTAAGGTCATATGCCGACGAGATAGAAACCCGGAAACGGTAAGATGTTCCCATCACGAATGTTGCAGCATGCACTATACCGCTCAGCCTTGGGATAACCCTGTTTAAAACTACAGTGGGGCTTTATATTGTGAATCATTTTAACATTCGATATACACAATATATTCTGTCAAATAGGAAATCCTAATCTTATTCATTTCTTTCATTTCCAAAACAAACGTTATGCTATAATTTGATTCTTTTACAATATAGCATCCACCTGACACAGAGCGTTGGAATTGCAATGAACTATACTGCTTTGCCATGGGAGAAACCCTTTCACCATAGCGAGGATGATGACCTCTAAAACCATTCAAACGATGAGATCACTGGAAAATTGGGCCATAACCTTTAAAGTGTGATTCAGGTTAATATTTGATATAATAAAAGTACACTGTCATAACATGAAGTCTTAATATGATTTGTGCCGTTGACATCCAAAACGAACGTTTTGATAATGTACGATTTGTTCTGTTAATCTGCAGTTCTGAAGTCTAAATGAAACAAATGCTGGTATGTGTGGTGAAGAAAGAAACGAAATACTAGTATACGTTCCCTGAGATCACGCATTGCCATTACAATAGTTAAATTTGAGGAAATTTGCTGAAGGTTTGGATTTTGGACTTGGAATTTCGATTTTCTTCACTTTACGGCTAATTTGTCATGTAACAGCTAAATCCTGACTAGCCAGTTGCATGTAACTGGTGGAGGAAACTGGAGTAATCGGCAAAAACCACCGCCTAACCCCAAGTCACTTGCAACATTCTCACATGTCTCGAGTGGGATTCGGACCCGGACAGTGGTGAGGGACAGCTAGCAGTCAGTGGCAACGTCTTAGACCACACAGCCAGCAGGGCAGGCCCCTTTGCTGGAGGTAAGCCAATGGTTTACCAAGAAGGGTAAATATGAAATGCCAATTCTATTTCATACATGGCTAACTTCATTAGTGCTGCAGATACCTGTGGGTAATAACATGTGGCCAGCAGCAAGCGGGTTCTGTGGATTGGTTCATTAGGAATGAAAGAGGACGCACTCTGAGGAGAATGCCTATCACACAGTTTGAAATTTTGATTATCGTCACTTATTCTGAAAAAAATATTTAGGCTGAAGCGTGACTAGTCAGTTGTAAGGGATGGAGGAGTATCCGGCGAAAACCTCCGCCTAACCCCAAGTCACTGACAACTTGCTCACAAGTCTAGAATTCGAACCTTAGCATTGGTGAGAGATAGCGAGCAGTTGGTGGCGGCGCCACAGACCACTGGGCCATCAGGGCTGATCCTCATACTATTTAAACCTCGCATGTAATTGATGAAGAATGTACAAGGTAACACGGTAAGATTTGCCATTTCGGCCACAATTAACGCGAATATATGTCAAACACTTATGATTGGCTAAAACAAGTTTTAATCTTTTAGCGCTCTATATGGATTTATTTTTGATTTCAAAATTCCGTTTATTGCCACTGGTTCTGCAGTATACAGTCTTAATCGTGATCAGTCAATTGTATATCGTGGGAAAACCCGGTTCAACCGAGGAAAACCAACGCTTAGTTCAAAGTCATTAGTAACTTTCTTTAAATGAAAATTACAAGCAGATAAACATACTACTACTACTCTTCACCGACACGATTTTTATTTCAAACCATATTTTTTTTAGATATTGTCCTATGGATCTAATTAACTTCTGGCAATTACTGAGAAATTAAAGATGATTTTGCAAGATATCAGAAGAGTCGTTGGTAATACTAGTATTACGATTGACATTTCTACTTCAAATATTTTGCCAATTAAGCATTGCTCGTAAGATTTCACCAAAAGTGCAAGACTGTTTTGGCTGCTGTGAGCATCAATTTTTTGAAATGTTGTTTGCTTGTTTGTCCCCTTGGCTCAGGACACCATATGCATGTACAAATAGCATTTTTCTTTCCTGACAGAGTAGAATCAAAATAATGAAAATAGGCATCTCCCCTGCGCAGTACGTGCAGTTGGAATATCAGCTTAACGAGTTCCATATTCCATCACCGCGTCACGTAACTGCAGCAAAACACCTACGCTGACAGTTAACTAAGATTACTGATACGATCTACTTCGTCCACATCCTGTTTTATACAAGAAAGTAATCCTACCTGCCGAGCCAAGAGCCTCATCCATTACGCGGTTAACAGCCGCCATTTTGCGCGTAAAATACAACTTTACGTGAGATGTAATAAGTGGTTTGCGTAGCTGAGCGGCGGACACGGATTGTGCGACCTCCGTCTCTGTAGCCTTCCTATGTGCGAGTAGTTTGTAGCTGCTGACGGACTGACCAGCGTCATAAGAGAGCCACACTATGGTTCTACTACTACTAGTCCCGACCAATCCAGAGAGAATATCGATCGGCCCGAATGGAGAGAGGGCCGCAATTCAGCGCTCGCAACTCAAACGCTTTTCCGCCGCTGACAAATGTGCCAGGCAGTGAGACTTTCACTATGGCTAGGAACAGTTCGATTACAAGGAATCACATTAACTGTTCAGAGCTGACCGGCTACTAATCAGGCGCGTCTTACCATAGATAGTGAATTATCCTGTTTAGCAAGCCAGCCACAAGGCGCAATGGCATGTGCTAAAGAGTTTGTAAACACAGCAGCATCGACATATCATTTTTTGAGTCGTCTTATTTTCACATATAGTATATTCAACGCGATATATTTAATACAAATATGACATCCTTGTGGGGTGTACACCAGGAATAACTTCCCCGAGGGCGACAACCTCTCTCGGAAGAATTATTCCCAAGGGCGACAGCTCGAGGGGAACCATCCTACTGTAGAGATCCAACAATTGTGACAACAATAGGGAAAACAAAGCTTGCGCCATTGTTTGTTTGTCTTGCAAAAAACAATATACCTACAGCCAGCGGGAGAGTGTTTTTCCAGAGCATGAACGTAAAAAAAATATCTAAGGTAGAATATCTTGGCAATGCCATATAGTTGCCATATCGTCCCATACTTGCATCCCTTTTTTTGACGTCCATCTCAAAATGAAACCTACACATTTAAAATTATGCTGAGTCAAAGATAAAGGAGCATTTAGAATGTAGTCCGTACGACCAAACACTGGATGTTTTCCTTTATAAACTTGCAAAGTTATAGTTTTATAGAAAGAGAATTCACAATTCTTGGTACAAATAACGCAGAATGCCGGCTAAATCTAGATGCGCTACGTGACGATATATTGCCCCATATAGGCCACTTTCGGGAAAACATAAATGGGTGTCTATCGAAAGAAATTTGTCTGGAACACCATACATTTTTTTTCATTTCCTATAGTTTTATCCATGAGGTATAGCAGTATTGAAATATTAAAAACATCTCTGGACAAAAATAAAGCTGGTGCGGGCAACCATGGCCGCTAGTATGCACTGTGATGTAATGGTGTGGGTTACACCATCTTTAGGTTTACAGAGTGGAACGTGAATTGGCACAGAACCAATCAAGTCTCACGCTCTTCACGTGAGGTATAATACATACTAGCTGCAACCCGTGCACAGCACGGGCCTATACACCGCATCTAAGTTTTATGAGAGAACAGCCAACATTAGCAGCCAAGGGAAGATCTTTTTATGATCTTTCTAACATAATGTCGTGATTTCTGGATCCAGAATTACAATTTTAGTATATCTTAAAAGACTATATGACTGCCTCTCTAAATGTATAAAATTTGTTGTCTTAGGCCCAGTAATAAGTGAGAAATCATTAAATGAAAACGGACATATTTTGCCGAGAATGTCGGGAAATCAAAACGTGTGTTCAAGGCGTTTTCATTTAATGATTTCTCCGTGATTAATGGGCCTAAAATTACGATTTTAATTTATCTAAAAAGAACACATAAGGGACTTTCTAGATATATGAAGTATGTTGTCTTAAGCCCAATAATGTATAAATGCAATTTATATGATATTTTGTGGCTGAGGTGGTAGCCATGGTATATTGTAGGAATTGATCACGGGAGGTAGGCGATTGTGGCGACAACTGAGTGCCCGGGGCCAGTCAGCAGCCAAAACCTTGACCTATGGGTTCGGTTTTGCTGCTGACTGGGCTGGGTACTGGTCTTGCCACAATCACCTACCTCCCGTGATCAATTCCCATTATTTCATAAGGCTTACAAACATTTTTGGCAAGTTTTTGCTTTAAATGAAGCTCTAAACTAAGCTGTTGTTGTAACATTCTGGATGGTGCAACAATCAGAACATTTGCAGAGCAACTGAGGCAATAAGAGAAAGAATGCAATAGAGAGAAACCCAACTCCTGACAAAGCAGTGGGACTCCAGAAATTGGAGAAGGGAAGAAAGAAAGAAAGAAAGAAAACAATCAGAACATCATATAACAATAGGATTTCCTATTGTTCGAAGCATGTGACGCTCCTACTGTTGAGGGAGGAGTTTATTTACAATAATATCCTCCCGCCCCAACAATGGGAGCGTATCACATGCACATGCTTCCAACAATAGTAAATCATATTGTTCTGATTGTTGCACAATCCAAAATGTTGCAACAATGTGATCATGCTAAGTTTAGTTTAGATCTTCATTCAAAACAAAAAACCTTCACAAAAACATTTTGGCAAGTTATTCTTACTTCAAACCTAGCTATCGCAAAACTTCAGCCCCCCACTAATCGACATGCAAAGCCACAGCATCAGGCTTTCAGCCGTTTCGGAGGAGTTACGGTCACAAAATTTGGAACCTGATTTTAATATAGAGATATTGGCGCCCAGACTTAGCTGTTATAGTCTGTCTGACTCGAGTTTGGCAATCACTTTTGACACTTTTTAGTGACAAAACGTTCGAGTTTGCCATCCAAACTTGGCAAACCTCTTTAGAGCACTACTACATGTATGTACAAACATACTTTTTGTCTCAGCTCCGCAAAATGTTGATTTTGTTCATTAGTTCCTATTGTAAAATGTGGACATTGCCTACACTACGATCTCGCGTGTTGTCTGTTGCGAACAATACAAACACGCAAGATCGTATTGTTGGCAATGGACACATTTTACAATGGGACCTAATGAGCAAAATCAACATTTTGCGGAGTTGAGACAAAAAATGGCTTTATACATACACGTAGTAGTGCTCCTAACATGTTTGCCAAGTTCGGATGGAAAACTCGAACGTTTTGTCACAAAAAAGTGGCAAAAGTGATTGCCAAACTCGAGTCAGACAGACTATAGAGGTACGTGAAGTATTCAGCTACGGAAAACATATACATTCCGATTACATTTTGACATTTGGCAAGTTCATCATCACGAAGGAAACTCCCCAATATCAAACAAATCTTAGTCTGCCTGAGCCAAACTTGACAGACCGTTTTTCCCCCTTTTCAGTGTTACAAAAAGTTCGTATTTTCTATACAAACCTCTTAGCAGCACTGTGTCCAATATCAAACTACCTACTTTCTTTCTTTTTCAACTCCATACAATGTTGTAAAATGTGCCCATTGCAGACAATACATATATGAGCGATCTCGATTGAATTTTTACAATGGGCACCTAATGAGCGAAGGAGTTGACAAAGAAGGTAAGTGTATAGATACAGAACACAGTGCTGCTAAGAGGTTTGTAAAGCTTGGATAGGAAATATGAACTTTTTTGTAACAAGAATAAGACAGTGTGCCAAGTTTGGCTCAGACAGACTATATTCATTGTAATTAAAGACCTACTTACCTCCATTTCTAACTTCGTATAGACCGGAGGAGGAACTGTCATTTCCGACTGCGTTGAATTTCTTTAGGAGATTAGGTACCAATTCCTCCACTGTCGTTGTGTTTTGTAAGCGAATGGCCTTAGTCAGCTGTCTGACGCCATCGTCAAAATAAAACCTCAGCGCACCGTCAAAACTTGTTCCAGTAACCTGTAAAACCAGGAATGGATAAAATGGTTAATCCAAAGGAAAAGGAGATAATCCAATGGAAAAGGGGGTTAATCCAAAGGAAAAGGGGGTTAATTCAATGGAAAAAGGGATCATTCCAATCGAAAAGGGGGTTATTCTAAAGTAGACATGTTAATAGTAAAAAGAGTTTCTACATTGATTTTACGGCCATTATGGCAAGGGATTCTTTCAGTGATAAGCAGTATAGGAAATGCTTAAGTCATGATCAGCAAGTGAAAAAGTGATCCTCATTGATAACCTGCGGAGGTTCGAATACGGTTCTGGTATGTGAGAAAACCGCCAGTGACTGAGGACTAAATAGTGTGGGTGTGGTACCGGGTACTCGGTTAAGGTTCCTGACCACTTACGACTATCTAGTTACGATATCGATCCAGCCTTATCAAGAGGATAATCCAAATTCCAAATTTCATTCAGTGATAACAAGCTGATGCAACATGTGTCCCCTAGCCAATGATCGACTGATGTATAGTGGCTCCAGGAAAACACCAGCTAATGGAAAAAGGTCCCTTCAGTAAATATAGGCTATTAACGGGCAAAGTGGGTCCGTTCAGTGAATAACAGCACATGCGGGAAAGGGTTCCATGTGTAAATTCCCCCAATTTTGTTTAGCTTATGACAACACACAAAACCAATATCGTTAGACAACAACAACAGCAACAACGAATCACAGACGAAAATGACAATATCAAACATGATAACTAACAATATTAATGATAATAATGATTATACAAAAATAACAACAACATTAACAACAATAACATCAACAACATCAGTAATAATAATGATGATGATGACGATAATAAAAATAATAATAATTATAAAAATAATAATGACAATAATAATAATGATAATATTAATAATAATAAAAATGATAATAATCAAAGGAAGATAGAGAACAACAACACCAAAATATGAACAATAACAACATAAACATAAACAAATACAGGATATCATATGATCATAACATGATAAAACATAGAGGCAAAAACAACTGAGGTTACAATGAAAGCAATAACAAGAAATACAAAAACAAGAGAAAGGAAAATTTAAGTTTATATAAAAAACAACAACCACAACGCCAACTTAAACAACGTTAGCATCAATAAAACCACAACAGCAAAACAGTGATGTAAAAAGGTAACGCACTGTTTGCTGGCTGTCTGTTGACTCCATGTTTGCTACTGGTGCTTAAAGATGCGTGTAGCGCGAAGTCTTAGAGAAGCAGACGTTGACGGCGAGCAACAGTTCTCTAGCAGGGGATTTATATTCACGAGAGCCTGTCTGCTAATCCGCGTGTCGCCAGTCAGGACGCCCACAGACTCCGCGACTCCTCCTCCTCAGCCAATGAAAAATCTAATTTCCCTTCAGCCCGGAGAGCCTAGACGTCCCCCGTTTAAGGATGCCCGCACCAGTTTTTTTTTTGTCCTTAGAATTTTGTAATTTTTGGATATGTTGTACCTTGTGGGACAAAACTAAAGGAAATGTAAAATGAAATTGGCTGTCTGGCCGATTTTTCTAGCTAGAGACAAATTTGTGATTTTTGAAAAGTGGCCATATGAGAGAAAAAAGGCCATCACGTCAAGCATCTTCTGATTTTCCGCTCATTTTGCGTTGTCCGTGTGCAGAAAAATAAATTGTAAATCTTTATAAACCTAAATTCGCATGTATTTAATGGAGTAGGTCCTCTTTCGGCTTGTGCAAACTATAATTTAAACCTTACAATATCTTCTGCACAGCAAAAAACTGAACTGGAGGGGTTGAATTAAAATTGAAAACTTTTTCTCAAAAATGGACACAAATAAAGAGCAATTTATCAAACATAGTGAACTGTAAAAAAAAGTTTAGTCCAGAGAATTTTTTTATTTTATGATATGTTCTTGCCCTGTAAATTTGCATTCTGTATGCGAAAAAAAATTGGGGGTGTTTCGAGTTACTTTTTCTGCTACAGAGCTATGAGTGAAAGGGTACGTTTTTTGCTTTTTTAAGACATGAAAAGACAATGACGCTGCCATTGTTTCCCTGTTGTTGTCGCAACAATAGGGGGAAAATCCCTTTGTTGGAGTCGCACCCGCTTGCCAGGACGCACTATGTCACACATAATAAATTGTAAAAAATAAATTAGTCCAGAGAATTTTTTTATTTTTTGATATGTTCTTGCTCTGTAGATTTGCTTTCAGTATAGCAAAAAATAATGGGGGTGTTCCGAGTTACTTTTCTTGCTACAGAGCTACGAGTGATAGGGCACCCTTTTTGCTTTTTTGCAAATAAATTGGCTATGTCCCGTGGCAACAATAGGGTAATTCCCTTTGTTGGAGTCGCCAGTGTTGTTTATTACGACGAGCGTGTGACAGGGACTTCAAAACACACAAAAAGCCAAAAATAAAAGCACTGTTTAACCCGGCAAATTTTCGCTAAACATAACCAATAGAACCTATTATATATTTCACTTGAATCGTTTTTGATACAAATCGTATTTAAGCATCCAGTGAACTCAATTTGATAGAAAATATCAATTGAATGTTCTGGGTCTTAACTAATGCAATATTCACAGTTTTTATCGAACCACAGCCACCAGAAAGTGCTGTGTTCTAGGACGTATTGACTGTGCTTCAGAACTAAAACATTTAGACACCCCGGATTCTGCTTCGGGCTGGTTCAAAAAAATTAGACTATTGTCTATTGTTGAACAACGGGTGTCTAATACGGTCCCCTCTCAAAAAACAAGCACACCTTTTGTACTGTATGATTTTGAAAATATGATTTTCAGTCAATAAATATACATACATACATACACTTCTTCGGTTTTTCTGATCCGTTAAACCGTTAACCATTTTAGTGGTTAAGGTCCTACAATACATGTACTCTTTAACGGTGACACCTATTGAATATTGGACATTATGACTAACTAGAATAATTAATCATATTTTACCTGACACTGTTTTTCTTGGGGAAAACAAATGCAAACGAAGACGATGAGCCCATGAATAAAAGTTGTTTTGAAGATCACTGTGCTTTGTTCCTTACTCATGCGAATTTTCAGCAAAATTAAACTCAAATTTCTAAAAGTGTCGGAAGACCTTAATTTGTATGGCGAACAACACTGCATAAAAGCGTAATTTATCCACCCCTGTCACGCACACATGGTTTTAGGTCCATGTTGTATTATGGAAAGTTTTGTTGCCTTTGTATGCAGGCAGAAAAGTAATTCCTATATCCCTTAACAGTACGCTACGGCGATATGAATGTCCTATCCATCCCTGATCTTCACGTCACTCATGCCGGACCCCCGTAATATGCGCAACAATGGGACATCTCCAACAATCGAAAAAGAAACTGGTGCGGGCATCCTTAAGGACTGCCCACCAATGCATGTCGTGATATAAATGAGTGGTTTATAGGCATATTTAGCATATATGCATTTGGGCATAGTAAAACGGCTAGTAATAATCATATGCATATTTATATAAGGATGTTATAAGTGTAAGGTTAAAACGATTTTGCAATTCAAAATTACTTCTCAACATCGTGGATCTCTAGATATTAAAGAATTGTAAATTAAGTTGTTGTTTTTTTAAATTTTGCTGAACCTCACTCTTTCTGCCATATTGCGGAGTCGTGACTACCCCCTTTTAAGTGGTGGAGGAAATCGTAGTATGCATCTTTAGACAGTTTTGAAACTCGCATACTAATATATATATATATATATATATATATATATATATATATATATATATATATATATATATATATATATATATATATATATATATATATATATATACATATATATATATATATATATATATATATATATATATATATATATATATATATATATGTATGTATGTATGTATATATATATATGTATATATATATATATATATATATATATATATATATATATATATATATATATATATATATATATATATATATATATATATATATATATATATATTGATTTGAAACCATGAGGTATAAAGCAAGATGTTATAAACATGAAAGAACTCCACCACACAACCCAAAGTCACTTGTAACTTTCTCACATGTCCAGGAGTCCTGGAAGTGGTGTGAAATAGTGAGTGGCCCCGGTAAGAGACGTACCCGTATGTTTAGAGAGATAATGGGATCCAGGCACCTGTAAGACAGGCCCTAGATATATGAGGCGAGGAATTTGCGAGGAATGTATCCAAAACATGAAGCAATGTGTAAAGGGGTTTAACACATTAATGCTCACAGTGGCCAAAAACAGTCTGGCAATCTTGATCAATCTTTCACGCAAAGGCATAGTTGGAAAAACATTTATAGGAGAAATATTGATTCGAACACTACCGATAACTCAAATGGTTTGTAAAATCATAATCATTTCCAAAAGTATTGCCAAACGTATGCTAGCTCCAAATTAAGATTAACTCTTCCGCATCAAATGGGTTATTACGAGATCGGCATATTCTCTCATGCCCTTCGTATCATGGAACATTTTTGTGAGTGCTGATTGTAGTGCGTGTCGCAATAATCTCATAGTGTCCATGTCGCCTTGCAGGGAACATTGGCTAAGTTATTATTGTATGTACAGCTCATTTCCTTTCCCCGAATAACTTGACCCACACGGAGGTCAGACAAAGCAAATGAATTTCTCTATAAAACGAAAAATAGCAGGTCAATCAAATTAGGTATGTTGTAAATAGTGAGCCTAACTGCTTATGATGTATGTGTGTGACTTTTCATCACAGTTCATTCGAGACTTGTGAGAAAGTGACTAGTGACTTGGGTATATGCGATGGTTTCGCTGAGTATTTTAGCTTTTTCCAGCATGAATAACTACCTCTATATATAGCCTACTATAACGGACGAGTGACTAAGAATAAAATTTAAAATTCAAATCTTAATTAATGCAAACGTTTGAAAGAAGTTATCCTTAAGGGAATTACAAAATTAATACAGATAGACAGGGCGTTATGCCTGTGATGTCTTCCGTAGTCAACGAATGGGTACCAGTTATCTATCACGTGAATAAATGTGGTACAATTATTAAATACTTATTTGATCCGTTGAGAATTTAGTGAAATATTCTTATCTTACAACGAATATGTCGCATATATGGCATAATATAATGCTAGTTGCAATTTCCTTGGCGTATAGGATCAATCATCAACATGCACATCCGGTCACCAAATAACCATTTCCTAAGTTTTCAAATCTTGTCGCGATATTGAAAGCGACATATAAAGATTCGTTTCATCCTTTGCCAAGGAACGTTAGGTATGCAATGCAATACACATGTCAACTCAACTAGGTAGCTAAGGTACAGCCATCCTGTAATGGTAGAACTGAACCATGTTCGTTGTAATATATATATATATATATATATATATATATATATATATATATATATATATATATATATATATATATATATATATTTATATATATATATGTGTATATATATATATATATATATATATATATATATATATATATATATATATATATATATATATATATATACATGTATATATATACATGTATATATATACCGTAAGTTGTATATATATATATATATATATATATATATATATATATATATATATATATATATATATATATATATATATATATATGTATATATATATATATATATATATATATATATATATATATAGTTATATATATACCGTAAGTTGTATATATATTCAGCAAATAGACCAGGCCATATGGACCAGAGTATGTCGATCAGTGTCTTTATCATCAGCCCTTCGGTAGTAGTGTTTGTTTGCCTTTCGTTTCGTGGGGGTTGCCATGATTTGATTTGCTTGTCAAGAGAAATGTCAATGTCCTGCACGATTTCTCTTCGCTTGTTACGGCTGACTCCTGATCCGGCTGTTGCATTGCTATTTATTCCAATGACCTGCACTCTGGTTCTAGAGCACACGTACACAACATACTCTGCCGTCAGGGAATAAAGTGATTTGGCAGCATCGATATTGCTTCATTGGCATCGGCTTGGCCATATGAAGAGTTTTGACGCTGATATGGAAGACCGCAATCCCATGCTGCAATCACGCCTTCTAGCAGAGCTACAGATGAATGTTTGTCCTGATAGCCGTATGGTCTAAGGCGTTGCCACTAACTGTTAGCTATCTCTCACCATTGCCGAATCAGGGCAAATGAGAAAGTTGCCAGTGACCTGAGGTTAGGCGGTGGTGTTCGTTTAGTCCAGTTTCCTCCACGATTGCAACAGGCGAGTCATGCTATATGTGACAGAAAAAGTCATGAAAATCGAAATACTAGATTGCCAAAGTTTAGGATAAGCCTAATGAGGGCTCCTTTGCCCAGATTCAAACACTGCGGGGCAAGTGAGAAAGTTGCCAATGACTTGGGGTTAGTGGGGTATGCGGGTACGCTGGATTGGTCCACCATTTACAAATGGCTAGTCGTGATTTTTATGGCAAAAAATGGCGATAAAGGGAATTTCAAAGTTTAAGGTCAAAAGGTATTGTGGCTTGATTTTGGTGTCATTTTGTTGTGGCACTATTTGTTCATGATTTTCATTATCCACGGAATATGATTTTGTAGGTGAATACACAGTCAGATGTAAGTGTCATCATCGTGTTGCTGTACTATATACTATACTTTATATATAATTTTAATCCCCAAATTACCTATGCGCATGAGTTTTTTGATGAAACCACGGTCAGAGGTTTGTTATAATCTTGTTTGTACTACACTATATATGCTCATTAGTTACTATCTAACTATGTACGTATGCTTTTGCGGACAAATCCACAATCAAAAATACTATACTTTTACTACTATTAGGTGGTATATCCTTATCACATATTTCTTTTATTGCAAACTGTTCTTCTTCTATAGAATGCACGACTTTCACTTGCAAGCACCAAAGTGCTTGGCTAAATGCATGCTTGTCAAGTAGAATAAAAGCCACTATCTAACTCTGTACGCTTAGATAAAAGCGTACATCTCATAATCCACGAAATTCGAAAACTTCAAAATATGAAGCTATGTCAAGCTATTCTATAAATAACTGCTTTATAGATCTTATTTCAGATTCCGCAGGGTATTGGTAAAGTGAAATGATATGATATGGCATTGTCCTTGAAATGCCCATACACTAGAAATCTGTCACTCACACAGATGTCTGCATTGAGCCTCAAACTCAACCAAATGATATACAAAGAGTTAAGTTAGAAATCGCTTGTTATGTGAATCTAGTCCTACTGTGCCACAATCATAATGGAATACCAGGCATATGTATCATGATGTAAATGTTTTCCAGTATGTAAAGGGTTAAATCATTCTCCATGATAATCAAGTAATATGCGCCATTATATAGGAAAATAAAAGCTGGCGGTGTGTCATATTACGGCAACGTGATACCATTTCAAACCAAATGTTGTGTTTAAGAATGTGTGCAATTTCATGATTACCTGAAGACGATGGGATACAACAGCAAGCAATCGCCATAGCATGTCCCTATAGCCCCTCTGGTGTACATAAAGGGTATGAAATGGAAGTAAGTGAAAGTGGGTAATGGATTATCAGGGGCTCATCTTCATCAGATGCGTCTCGTAGCCGTGTCTGCCACCAATACTGCTACAACTAGTTGTGAGTGCACACAGGTGTTTGCTCGCATAAATTGCTGTAATACCTGCCGAAAGCGCGACAATAGGTGATTGTAAGGTAAAGGAGAAAATGGATTATTGGCAATAAAGACAAAGCGCTGGGTTTAACCTAATCCATGGTTAACTAAACTGATACGACCATTCCTTAAGTCCGTGAGAAGACTGGCTTATGTACATGTTAAGCATAGCATGCATTTGTAGTTAATGGTGTCAATTCGACAACACATTTTCTCTCTGTTTAGTGCGGCCACTATATGGTAATTACATTCCTACTAATTGCTCATGATATTATTACACATCTAGACCAAACACGTTCCGGGGATCTGTAGCGGCTTAGTGGTCACAGTGCCTGGCTTAAATTAACACAATTAGACAAAATCTTCGGTAATCCAAATACGGCAAGTACCGTTATAACCACTAGGGTTATTCTCAATACTAAGTTTATTTCTAAGAAAATAATGAAAGGTTCTTGATTATGATTTCACGATATCCTGTGTGAATTGAGACAACAAATGTATTACATCAAACTACGAGCATGTTGTCCATCTCTTTGGAATTCGATATCGTCACTTTTACTACCATATTGCAGCTAAGGCGTGACTAGCCCGTTGTAAATGATTGAGGAAAGCCGGAGTACCCAGCAAAAACCTTACCCTAAATCACTGGCAACCTCCTCACATGCCCCGGCCGGTATTTGAACCCCGGTCTGTGAGAGAGAGCTAGCAGTCAGTGGCAACGCCATCAGGGCAGACCCTGTAGCAGCCGTTGTAATGGTGTTACAGCTCAGAGTAGATGCTATTGGGGGTAAGGGATACGGATTGGTGAATATCTGAAATAATAACTACTATCAACACTATGATAAATAGTATGTACTTGTGGTTTAGCAGTCAATTTCAGTATCAGAGAGAATGGTCAGTGGATTTGTCTGCAAAAATGAGACCTATGATCTCGCAGTTACTTAATTGATCATGATATACGTTTCCTTTTTTCATCTGCAAGGTACTCGCGATTTTAATCAAGGTTACGTTTCATTTTAGGCCATAATTGGTAGTAGCTTCAGGGAGTCACAGATATCTTTGTTTCGCTTATGATATGGCGCGTGGTACTGGGCATCAACACGACTACCGCTAAAATACCAACTGAAGAAATGTCAAAAGGGAACTTCTGACTTTGTTCTCATAAATTCCACGTAACACGATTATATCTGTGTCGCAGGTGGACATAATCTTTTATAGCGTGGCTAACACAATTTTCAAAATTTGAAAGTCCTCAGTTTTATATCAAATTAGCCGGTTATTTGAATGAAATCTAATAAGAAAAGCATTATCAACTAATGAGTTGTTATTGCATCCTTTGACGTGGCAGAGTCATATGACACTAGCTGTCTGTAATAAGTCAACGGCCTTTTTGGAACTGCTGATGTTTTGTGGAGGATTTTGAATAAGTGATTCTAAGACTTCAGGTGATGTGTTTCTATTCAGAATGAGTGATCCGAATTGTATGATCTCCCATGTAGTATTCCACAAGGTTATCTATATCCTAAATATATTGCTTTCCCCTATTCTTTATCACTTTCCGTATCCGAAGCATCGAGAGCTCTTCCGTTTGTTATTCCATTGATAAGACAACGTGTTGTAATAAACTTAAGATGTACGCATTTTGGAGCGTCTGCCTAGAAGTCTAAGGCGTTGTTTCTGACTGCCTGCCGTGTCTCAGCGATGCACTGGTTCGGATCTGGCTAAAGGCACGTGATAAAGTTACCAGTGACTTTTCGAGGTTGTTCGGTAGTTTTCCAGGGTACTACGGGGAAATGATCCACTACGGACGATAGGGTGTTTACTATTTAGCTTCCTCAATATAACAGAAAAAACGACGATAAACGAATTTGGCTAATTGTTATGGTAATGGCATTTCTTGTTCATGTTATTTTTTCGGTAAAGCGCAGAAGCGACGACGTGGCGAAAAAGTGCTGTTACTGGTCACGCTTATAGGGGAACTAAAGGCTCACGTACATATTAGATTATATGAAAGTTATACACATCAAGAATAGGATGCTGTCCTCCTTTTTCTCTCAGTGATCCCATGAGGGGAGAATTTTGAGTATTTCCATCAGCCTGTCCAACCCCTGGCAGCCCCAGCTAGCAGCCATGTTCTTCAATTGCTATCAGCTGTGACTCAAGGGGTAGCATATTTTAATGCAAATTTCTAAAGAGAGTTCTTGTGAAGAGCACTGCAGTCTATGATGCACTGCCCAGAGAGGGGGGACAGGAAGTGGCAATGCCCATATGTTTTGGTAGTTCTTAGATAGTAACCTCCAAGTGTGGGCCTTTAATACCCATTTGATACTACCAGTCAAAGGTGAAAGAAAATTATATACAAATATACCACATGAATTAATACAACAAAAAACTACATTGGTTAAGTGGGTAAACAATTATTATAACTGATCATGAGCGCAACTTGTGCATTTGTCATTCTATTTACATGCTTTGGTTTTAACCGAGGTTCGTACCAATAACAAACCAACATGAGAGAATCAGGCAGATGGGGAATTCAAGATATGTGTATACTGTCAGGACCAGGGGGAGTCCGTCTAAGTATTAATCTCAAACTACTGCCCTATGCGTTTCCTCATCCCAATCACTTGTATGTACATATAACTAATCGTGTGTCCAGATATCCGCCACACTTCATGCATAGCTTCATGCTCGCAATAAAGAGCCAGAAATGAATGTTTTCTGTGATTGCTCCCGTTTATGGAGGTCGGAAACCCCGACTGGCCCGGCATGGGATTGAACTCTGGACCCCGCGCCTCTCAGCAGGCTAGCCACTGTATTGTAACTGCTTATTCAACGGAACACCCTGGAGAGCCGTGGAGTCCACATAGGGCCATCCAATAGACATCTTTTGATATAACATCACAGGCTTGAATAGACAAACGATCCTTCCGAATCCCAATGTACGTTCACTAGGTACAGACAATATTGAATGCTTACAAGAGTTTGTTATAGAGCGGAAATTTACGTCATAACATAGATGTTTGCAATCATAAAAGAAAACTCGACGTTTTCCGTTGCACCGGTTGATCACAAAGTAATCATTACTAAGGGAAATGTGATGCACCTCCTTTCCTGATAGTCTTCCCAGATGAATTATTAAAAGAAGCTAATAACGACCCGTCTGCCCTACAGCTAAAGCATGGTAAGGCGAGATGAAGAACTTCAAATGATAAGCACCCCAAGGATGAATTGTCAGCAAATGTTTTTTTCAATAATGATGCAAATGGAGGCCTTTAAGATAGAAACCCTACACAATACCCCGCTCAGATTTAAAAGTTGAATATCTGAAAACTAAGTTTAAAGAAAAAAACAGCACTTATACAATTGTACAGATTTATTAGATTACATACACTAGCTCACCAATGATGATATCAACTTATGAAGAAGTGACAATTTTGATGTGATGTGGAACCGCTTAAAGAACGTATTTGCATGTGTTTGGCGTTTTGACAAATGTCAAGATTGACCCTTTATTTGAATACCCTTTATTTGAGTATCAATTGATCACTAATTTATTCAGAAAGGTCCAAAGTCCTATCTACACAGCGGATTTGCGCGATACGTATTTTAAAAGCATTTTGAATGTTCCTATACGCCTCAAAATTACTTACAGACACGTGGTTAAGATAGCACATGCTGATTTTCAAGTCTTGTCAAAGGTCAACGTACATGTAGCTCTCAGAAAAGTAATTTGGGTCCCGCATTGTTTTTTAACTTAGAGAGAGCAAAATTCCAGACCAAGAACATATCAAAGCATAAAGATTAATTCTCTGGAGTAGGATGTTTTGCAATAACATATATTTGCAATGCCATATGTGAACAAGTTTGATTACCTTCTCTGAAAACTTTTTCAAATGCTTCACAAATAAATTACATTCTGTCCTTAAGTTAAGTGATTCACAAGTCTGACTCTAAACAACGCTTAGAGTACCTACTATTTTGAGTGTACCGGGACATTCTCTATAACATTTATAAGACATGCAATGTAAGTCTAGTCTAAATGGTGAGTTAATTACAGAACACATTTATTCTGGAGGCGCAAATAGTTTTGCACAAAAAGAGGAACACGAAAATATATCAGATAGACGAAACTTAGTACACAGAGGTACATAGGTCGTTTCTTATAAATAACAAACAACTAGGCCTGCTTCATAGAATTATGTGAATATCGTGGGGGAGGTTGGCGTATTATTGGTTGAATTGCTATAGATTTACTGCAATCAGAGGCCAGGCATCATCTGGCGCCACGGGCTAAACGAGTTACTATAGGTACTCAATCAATGCGTGGGTCCAGTCACTGGGTACTCTGATGTGTTTATGATCAGGCAGAGCTTGATATTGATATATTTATCCTGGGTGCTCTCTCTCTCTCTCTCTCTCTCTCTCTCTCTCTCTCTCTCTCTCTCTCTCTCTCTCTCTCTCTCTCTCTCTGACCATCTGGATCTAGAATCCTTTATCCCTCTAAAATACATGTAGTTAATTATAGTTGAAGGGGTGCATAGTTAAAATCTAAAATTATAATTACATTAACGTAAGTGTATTTCTGCTTTAACGTATATCACACCTGTACAGTTCATGTCTATATTGACACATATTAATGAGATTGAACTGACATTTCTGGAATAAATGGGTTAAGCTTTCGTCTTGTACCGCTGTTTGGTGAACGTTCAATACAAGTATTGAAGGGGCCAGGTCGTGTACGGGAGACAAAGAGTATGGTCTCCTATTGAATTTCGCATTGCTAATAATACCTTCATAACAATAAATCAGAGCGAGAGAACATAGGTGCACACAGGAATAGCACTTGAATGCTTTCCTGCCTGTTTTCACAGGTAATTGAATGTGAAAGGGGCGCGGGGTTAGAGAGTCAACAAACAAGACCTCCAAAAGAGCCATGCGAGCACTGCACAGAACGAATTCACGAGACGTGAAATTGGCAAGCAATGCACTCTGTTAGAAACCTGAAACCTATTCTTATGGCCGGTCGTGTCGAGCAGAGTAAGGTGCCTGTACCAGTGACCTTAGGTGGGAAGAACATTGTAGTAACACTTCATTATTTGAGTATTGTTCGTTCCAGAAAATATGGAAGTGAAAAACAAAAGTGTGTTTTTGCCCAGGTTCAGGAGAATATCAATTATCAGTATGTGTCCTTAAAACGAACTCATGTCAAAGAATTATTTGACGAGAAAGAATCCTATTGTTATTGAAAGTAGAAGACAAAATGTTAGTCTAGAAACAATGTGCAGTTCTGAATCATACATGCATTCAGACCGAATGCTTCTCAATTTCTAATATTTTGAAAGACAAAACATAAAACAATCGTCGGCATATCAGAAAATGCAATAAGGTTGATGAATATTGAATCTGAATTTTGATTATCGTCACTTTTCTGCCATACTTAGGCTAATTCCTGACTAGACAATTGTAAGTGATTGGGGAAACCGGAATGCCTGGCGAAAATCACCGACTTACCCCCAAGTCACTGGCAGGGATTCAAACCAGGGCAGTGGTGAGAAACACCTAGCTGTATATATATATATATATATATATATATATATATATATATATATATATATATATATATATATATATATACATATATATATATATATATACATGTATATATATATATATACATGTATATATATATATATATATATATATATATATATATATATATATATACTCACACACAAAGAGAGAGAGACACATACATATGTATGTATGTACATGTATGTATGTATGTATGTGTGTGTGTTTACTGGTAATCCACAAGATATGTACCTCGTTCCTCATCATGAAAAGGTGTCCCATCATACTCATAGTCGTCATAGACCTTCCCGACTGTCTCGTGTCAGGTTCTCAGCCGTACTCTGCCAATCCACAAGACACTACATGTGTGTCTTGAAATGCCCCAAGATGCTTGAGGAAGAGCCACATTACCATGCTTCCGCAAATCTGGGTAATGCAGGAAAACAATTAGCTCTAGATGAGTAGGCATCTCCGGCAGATAATAACGGCCTTCCACGGTCATGTCTCCATCATCCAGTAATTGATTATGCTGATGGATTACATGCCAATGCGCTTTCTATTAATAAAGTTCATTTGTCTGCCTACTCTAGCAGTCTCAATCTACAGGAAACGAGAAGCAAGCTTGTTTGCCTCAGCGAAAACACATAGCATGTCCCTCATTACTTGCTTTGGAATTTGGAATTTTGTTTTTGGTCACATTTTTGCCAATCGTGGCTACTTCGTGACTAGCCAGTTGTAATTAGTGGAGGAGACCGTAGTACACGGCGAAAATCATCCCTAGCCCCAAGTCACTGGTAATTTTCTCACATGCCCAGGCTGGGATTTGAACCCAGACCGTGGAGAGAGACAACCAGTGACGGCGCCTTAGACCACATGGCCGTCAGAGCAGGCCCCCACTCAATTTAAAAAGGGTCATATATTTTGATATTCTGGGGGGGGGGGGGGGGGATTCTTTTTCAGAAAAAAATTGGCATTGAGAATCAAGGACAAAATGTTCCCACCCTGAGGAATGAGAAAAAATATCCTGACCCTGAAAATTGAGTATTTCGGACTTCACCAGAGGAGAAATAGAATCAGCTCTGTAAGAGAAGAAAACAAAATCTGGCTCAGCTTGTGAAAATTAAAGTTCTGACCAGGTCAAAAGCACCCCCCTTCCAGAATATCAGATGGTCCGCCCCTAACCAGATGTCGCTGTGAATCACACCTGTTGAAAATTGTTGTTTCACAGAAAATGTTATATAACGCTGCATATTGACTGAACGATGATGCTTTTCAATTCAAGTCTAGTGTCAGAAATTAAAGATATGCCGGGTTAATTTGTGAATATACATGTAGGGTCATTTTGATATTGTTGCATACATGCTAAAGCTAGCAAACCCTTTCCTTCATAATCAGACTAAATGTCTCTGTCTAGTTCATACAAGAAGAATCTCAGGTCAGATTCGGATGAACAAGAGCTAATATGTAAGCTCCAGAGAGAATATAACGCTGCCAGGGTGATCACTCTCACAAAGAAGCATGACCACATCACTCCAGTACTAAAGAAATTGCACTGGTTACCAGTCAGGCTAAAGAATTCAAGATGTTTGCATGGAACTGCACCCTCTTATCTGAGGGAAATGCTGAAAGAGTATATCCCACCACGGACACTGAAATCCACATCTTACTCTGCGAGCTGAGAACCTACATGAAAACCTACGGGGACAGATCGCCTGTGTCCCAAAAATATGGAATCAGCTCCCAAATAATATCCGGGCAGCTGGACATTTTCTGGTGTTTCGTCACTTTTTCTGCCATATTGCGGGTAAGACCTGAGTAGCCAGTTGTAACTGGTGGAGGAAACCGGAGTACCCGGCGAAAACCACCGCCTAGCCCCAAATCACTGGCAACATTCTCACTTACCCCGGTCGGTATTCGAACCCAGGCAGTGGTGAGAGGCACCAAGCAGTCAGTGGTGACGCCTTAGACCACACGGCCATCAGGGAATGCCCTGGGAGTGTGGCAATCTTGAACGACAACTGAAAACACATCTGTTCAAAGATGTATTTATCGAATAAGTATATGGATACCAACATGTATCCATAAACAATGGAATGTTATGCGCCTTTGAGCATGTTTATATGGAATATTATTGATATTATTATTGTTAGCATTTTAGCCTGCCCTATTTTGTTAACTTTTTGCTAACAGAAGCGGTTTTACTATATACCTTGATAGCATTAATCTTTTGTGACCCTTTTAACAATAACTTTCGGATTAAGAATCACCATACAATCTGTTTGAAGGAAAATCTCTGCTACAAATATTTCTAACTATAGTTAGATATAGATGCTTTCACCTGCATAGCATAGATGCTTTCACCTGAGAGATTTCACCCAGATCATCAGGCTGCTTTACGCCGCTATGGGCACTAGTGGGCTAAATCATCTTTTTGCAAACACCAGTGTTTCAATTTCTTCGCTATGAAGTATAACTGTAGCCTTTGTGAAGGTGAAAGTCATCAGAGCTTTAACAGTGGCCTGGGGGATAAGCTTATTCTATTTTCCACGCCTTTGTTGGGTATCGAGTCAGGAACTAAAGGGGATCACTTGTTGTAAAGCCTCTTAGCAGCTTCATTCAGAGTGTCTTTCAGAGTGTGTCTATTCTAGCTCAGCCAGAGGTTACTCGTAAGACTCTTGTGAACTTCTAGGTCATTGTAATTGAACGTGTTTTGGTCGAAGAAACTGACGGATTGACAGCACATCTAAAGTTATTGCAACAAGAAAAGTCCAGCTAAGCAAGACCAGTGTGCTAATTACCACACAACACATACATAGGCTCTTCTAAGAGATGGCTGTCCTCAATGCTTAGTGGTCTGAGGCGTTTACATTCTCTCTCTCTCTCTCTCTCTCTCTCTCTCTCTCTCTCTCTCTCTCTCTCTCTCTCTCTCTCTCTCTCTCTCTCTCTCTCTCTCTCTCACACACACACACACACACACACACACACACACACACACACACACACAGAGACCAATGCCTAAGGCATCTTCTTTGAATCCGGGTCGAGGCATGTAAGAAAGTTTATAAGGATTTAATGTTAGTCGTCACTTTTCTCCGGGCATTCCAGATCCACCCATCATATATAACTGGTAAGTCATGATTTATGCTTAATATGGCAGAACTGTGACGGATAAACACAATAGGAATGTGATAAGGCTGGGAATTCTCTATACCAATTACAATACAATAAAGATATGGATTAAGTAAATGATCATAAGACCTGTCATTTTTCTTTGTATAAGAGATCTACTTTGATCGGAAGAAGGATTTTAACGGGTATCACAACTTAATTCACACCAATGGAGAGTGTTGCAGTTAAGATACGGTGAGGGAAAATGATCGCGAAACCTCCTCTTTTTGTGGAGGATCCCTCTGTGTTCACAAGATGGGTGCTAATAGAACTTTGAAATTTCGATTATCGCCGCGTTTCTTGACATATCGACTTCGTCGGCAATAGCCAGTGGGAGTGGTGGAGAAAACCGGAGAACCCGGCGAATACCACCACCTAACTCTAAGTCACCGGTAACTTTATCACGTGCTCCGTCGGGAATCACACCCGTGCAGTGGTGAGATACAGGTAGCAGTCAGCGATCACGTCTAAGAACACAGGGCTATCAGGACACGTCCTTTCCTTGAAACACACTCCAGGCTAAGAGTATGGCATGTGTATGAAGTGGTATTACGTGTAGGCCAGCAACAAGGCTTGATTGCGGTCAACACTATACCATTGAGATTATGTAAGGGGCAAACAAGTTGTGTCATCAGAGGCAAAGAATACTTGCCACAAGACTCACTCCCATAGTGATTATAATCATACTGCCCTTCTCTAAACATCCTGCCTTTTTATTTTCAAAGTAAATTTTGGAATTCAAAATCCGATCTGTTTGCTCAGTTCATAACTCTTATGTTAAGTTACTAACCATACTTCCCTTCTCTAAACTTCCTGTCATATTGTTTTCAACGTGAGTTTAGGAAATAAAAATCCGATCTGTTTATTCAGTTCATAACTCTTATGTAGAGGTAACGTTTCATTTGGTGTAAAAGTTTCACATACTAGTAATACGCTAAAATCCAAACAAAAAGAGAAAATGTTACAGCTACAATTAAATCACATCACCATTAACCCAACAGTGCTTTCAGAGGCAAAAAGCAGCCTAACAAATTTGATGAAATCTCGCCGTCAAAAGCAATGTTGAAGGAGAGATATTATCCCCCAACAGTGCCAACTTATCTACTTCATACATTTCGTAAAATCATCCTATCTTTCCAAGTTAAAGTCAAAAGTATTCAAAATCCTGGCGACAATTTCAAGAGTAGCCTTTGAGCATTAATGGCTTAACGTTTTATAGGCAGCTGATGTGCTAGACTAATAACAATTTGGCCTGTCTGCGCCCCTGGCTTTTCTTGAATATAAAGTGTTGACATGCAGTAAAACCATAGCCTGCTTACCAAGGAAGCCTAGTTAACCAGCTCTTGTTGATATTCAATAGGTAAACCACAATAACATTTCTCCATGTGCCCTTAAACGACTACATGTACCTAAAAACGACCATTTTTACAAAGGGTACCAATCAAGTATAAATAGTACCACATACCCAAAAACGACCATATCTCATTTAAGGTACCTGAGTAGAGTAAACTTGTATCCATAGACCTAAGAACTTAAGTAAGAGATGCTGCCGAGTACCTTAAACGACCATTTCTCAATTAAGGTACCGGTAGAGTAAACATGTATCTATAGACCTAAGAATTAGAGTAAAAGATGCTGCCATATCCCTATAAAAGACCATTTCTTAATTAAGTTGCAAGTCGAGAAAATATGTAGCCATATACCTAAAAACTAAAATAATAAAATGCTGCCATACTCATAAAAACGACCATTTCCACTACTGACCTCGTCCATCATTTCGCTCAGACTTGGGATGCATACTTATGTTTTTCAGGCCTACTGGCAAACTGAATCTACGGCGACAGGAGCAGGTGTAACTTATACATCTTCATATATTGGCAACACTCCCGGTGTCACATGCCACTCTCCACTAATACCTTTATATGTGAGTATGTCGACATGGATTACACCTTCCTCTCTCAATAACATTATATGGGTACGATGTCTTGGCTTGTACCTTTCTACATGAATATGTCGACATAAATTTGAAGTATTTTCCTAATAACATCTGATGGGGGTAATGTCCTGGCTAATGACTTTGTACGTGAATATACCGACATAAATTTGAAGTATATTCTTAACTACCCATTAGTGCTCATCTCAAGAAAATTCAAAGCTTCGACCCTGTGCTGTGGATAAATACATTAAGCAGCCGCCTCGGAACATTAAACCACTTGGCTAAATGTCTAGCAAATTGGATGCATGGGTTATACAGGGAGAAATAAAGGGGCCTGGTACAGTATCTGTTCTCCTTATCATTTAACCTAATAATGTGCGAGGCATCCAAACTGTTTTCTCTTTGGCAAGGTCATTTCTTTGAAATGATTTGATTGGAAAATGTTGATTAGAACCCAACACATAAAAATCCTCTAAGTATTTTGTTATTTTGCAATTGATATCAAAGCTATTTTAAAATGTAATATAGGTATATGTGTCACAGGTCAAGTCTCCAGGTATGAAAGGATTAAACAGCCTCATATATGGAAGACAGGAACTGAAAAACACAAGTTTAATTTTTTCATATATTAGGTTTTCTACAATACTTTTGAAAAATAGTTGGTAATCTAATACACTTAGAAATTACTTTGGTGTGAGATGATGTTCGAGCTATGAATAACATTTTGCTTCAATATATGGGCTGAAAATGCTTCAATGTCAAATGTATCACCAAAATAGGCCAGACCATTTTGGCTGCAACAGGCATGAATAGTGTACGCCTTATAAATGACGCCTTATAAATGATTAGTATAAGTATAAACTACGTGCAATTAGAGTAGTATCAAAGTCGGGACTCATTAGATGGTATAAACAATTAATTCACCACTAATTCTAGAAAGCGTGGGACGTATATAAAAACACATTACCTCACTCATTTTGATCTTGAAGACTTCTATGTGGAGTTTCTTATTATAGATATGTATCTTATCCATGGTCTGTTCTCGCTTGACCTGGCTGCTCCTCTTCGTGACCTTCGTGCACTCATTAATTATCCTGGGACCGGTCCCATCCTGCAGGTCCCCCGTCCCTCCTTGAGGACTTTGTTTGCACCTCATCCCATTAGTCCTTACGCCAACAGAAGCAGCTGCCGTCATGGTAGCAGACAAACTCATCATGCGCGGGAAGGAAACATCTCCATTGGTAGTGACATGTTTGATATGAGTTCGTCTGCTTTCGAATAAACCCTGCGTTGGCTGGCCTTGACGGATAGTCTCGAGAAGGATGCTGTCTCCTCTTAGAGCCATAATGAGTGAAATTATTGAAAATCACAATTCTATACAAATTCCATGTCGCCTCCTGCGCACAAGGATGAGTGATTGGCAGAGATTTCTTTATTCCTTATCCTGCTGACGGCCTCAAAGTCTTCACATGTTCCAGTCCTCCATAGTCACGCTGTATGTATGAGTTGGACGCGCCCAGTGCTGTGCCTAATATGTGTATCCATAGGCCAAACATAGACGATGTGTGGGATACCATATCCTTGCCAACTGGGTCCTTTGGTTGAATGTCATGCCTTGCTATTTGATGGAAGAGCGCCAAATTTGATTGATATCCGTCCAATGCGACCGCCTGCTACACCTTTAAAAGCCAAAGTTTTTAGGGTTCTATCCTTGTGGTCCCACTGTGTCTTAGTTACATCCTGCAAGTTTCCGCCACTTCTCGATCACCCTGATCACCCAAAAAGCACACTCCAAAAGTAAATGAGTTGTGTGTAGTCTTGGAAGGCAGTGCTCTTTTGTGTGCGAAACTTGACTGATTGCCGCTCAATGCGATCGTCTGCTTCACCCTTTAAATCCCCTGTTTCATGGTTATACTGAGGGTATGTGTAAGTTACATCATGCAGGTATCAATTTCACCACTATTTAATGACTCGATCACCCATATAGCACCAACCCTCGAACTGGTATGGTTGTGTGTAGTCTTGGAAGGCAGTGCCCCTTTTGGGAGCGATCCAACGGTGACCCCGGACGCCGAAAGGGTTGCATGCAATGAACGAAGAGTAAGCCGGGCCCCTGAATCCCCACACCTGTCCCAAGTGAATGCTAGGACATAGAGTCGCAGCCAGGCGGAAAACTCGCTTATTACTGACACTAAGGCTCGCCGATCACACGCCCCATTTGGCCTGCAAGTATTTACGAATGCATTCTGCCTTGGTGCTATAGCCCACGGCAACCGCACCATGTAACAATATTTTTACTTGACGGAAATGTGTTGTGTTGTAGTGTTATGCTGGAAAATCTCTCGCTCTCTCTCTCTCTCTGCATATATATATATATATATATATATATATATATATATATATATATATATATATATATATATATATATATATATATATATATATATATTTATATATATATATATATATATATATATATATATATATATATATATATAGTAGAAAGCAATATTCAACGGAGGGAGGGTTACTGAGTTGTCGTTAGACGGTCACAAGGAAGAGGAAAGGGTTGATGATTACTACCTTGTATACAATAGAAAATATACAAGTGGATTTATATAGATTAACACATTCCAGCCAAAAAAATGTGTTCAACTGCAACGTTTTCAAACTCCATCTACATAATCTTAGCTACTTTATTTGGTCGAGATAACTTTTCTTATTGCTAATAACCAAGGGGTTTGTAAGGAAAAGTAGGCACTAGGTTCATTACCCAGCAAACAGACTGAAAACATTTATCAGCCATTTCATGCTTCAAATTTCCTCTTTGTTGTCTGGATCTGCACATGCCCCACCTAGCTATAGCGATAGCACTGCGACCATTGGCAGTGGCGAGACAGCAAGCAGTCAGTTCGCTAAGCGGTAGACCGCTTGGCTATTGGAGCTGCGGCGTAGAAGATACGCCATGCGGTGTAGTTGCTGGGGGTGAAATGCATCGCAATCGATTTGATGAAAGATGCGAGTTGGGCGCCTCGATGCAAATGAAATTATATCTCCTTCTGTCCTTCCGCTCTGTTTCATCCGGCCACTGGCTTTTTGGCTGGCTTCTCTAACGAGGTGGACGAGTGGGTGTGGATGTGGAGCGCCCGTGCTATTCACACACGAAAACGACTCGCACAATCACAGAGCTAGGCTTGTTCGCGCTCAATCCAATTGGATATCCGACTTTTCCACTTTAGAAAGGCAATAAAGCCGCGCCGCGACAGGAGCCTAGTGCAGATATCTTGAAAATCAATACAAAACACGAGGAGGTATACATGTACATTCTAATGACGATTGTAAAACACGTTCATTTGGTGGATGACTTCTATAGTTACTGTGTACATGATGATGATGATGATGATATTACGTCGTCGACGTTCTTATTGCTTTTTCGCTGTTGTTGATGATGATGAGGAGGAGGAAGATGGTGTTATTGTCGTCGTTCTTGTCGTTGTTTTCGCTGCGGTTGTTGTTGTTGTTGATGATGATGATGGTGATGATGATGATAATAATGATGATGATGATAAGGAGTAGAATGTCAGTGTTAGTGCTGCTTGCAAGCCTATCCACCATGGCCCAAAGTGGAAAACAAGGGTATCAGTTCGAATCTTTAAGCGACATGTGGATATACAAGTTCCATTGATGCTAGCCACTGTTTTTGTCTGACTTTACCAACAGGAAATATATGAAAACTAACTCTACTACCCTGTCTTTTTGTACAGCCAATTGCTGCACATGATTTTAACATTTTCCTGTTTGATATAAGTTTTAATGCAAATTTCTTGTCAAGAGCACTGCAGTCTATGATGCACTGCTCAGAGAGGGGGGACAGGAAGTGGCAATGCCACCCTTTGAGTCACAGCTGATAGCAATTGGAGAACATGGCTGCTAGCAGGGGCTGGGCAGGCTGATGACAATACGCAAAATTCACCCCTAATGGGATCACTGAGAGAAAAAGGAGGACAGCATCCTATTCTTGAAGTGTATTACTTTCATATAATCTAATACGTATGTGATGCTTTAGTTCCCCTTTAACTTGATTCTCATTTCAGGGTTGGCCTGGTCGCTATAACACCGCGCAACAGTGTGAAGAACTGCCTTTAGGGCCTATAATACTGACGGATCCTTTGAGAGTTGAAAAGAGAGAAAGGATTTTGTTATCGTTTAGAGGTTTTTTTCTCATTGTGATACGTGTTAAATGACGAAATGTACTGATAAAACTGAGACAAAAAGTAATGTTCTTCTGCGGCTAATGTGCTGTAAATGTAGCTGCGGACGCTTGGTATCTTATTTTGAGCACGCTTCCGTCACAAATGAATTAAACTCTTATAAAGGTGCATGACCCTGCCAGTGTTATTGGGGAATAACAACGATCGTACTCGGCTCGGACTGTTAGAACCCATTAACTCGGACCCTTTTTATTACCATGGGTCATACTCTGCATAAAACAGGGTTTGTGGATAACGCTCTGAGTGTTTCTTTATAGTTTTCACACCATCTCTAAAAGACCTTACTTGATGAGACGTTTATGAAAACCCATGTATCGTTTGCATTGAGGTGAAGTTGTTGTGTAACAGGGTAAGTGGCAAACTTCCTGA
Source organism: Maea johnstoni (assembly GCA_963942565.1). NCBI lineage: Eukaryota > Metazoa > Annelida > Polychaeta > Spionida > Magelonidae > Maea > Maea johnstoni. The sequence goes on from OZ012685.1 coordinate 4,914,067, forward strand.
CCATGTGACACAGGAATCAACTGTGGTAATTGACCAGAAGTCCCCTTTGCCTATAGTAATGAGGTAGAAGGAAGACCATTTGATTTGGACATGGGTCTCAAAGAAGGTCAATCTCTTTCAGCATGAGTTTCTAACGCCTAATCCCTAACCTACAATTATCAGGAGGGACGACAGAATCGTCTAGATCCCATGAGACTAGTTAGAGAGCTTAACATTGACTTAGTTAGCGTTGTCCCCAAGTTAGCTGCTTTCCACCAATTACAGACATCGAAAAGTGTGTGATACCGCACACTTTATTCAGTCTATGTTCTATAAGCTACATGTACCCTGCCACCCCCCCCCCCCCCCCCCCCCCCCCCCCCATCTCACTGGAGTCTAACATTCACGGGATGGGAAAGTCTGATTCTTACTTAGCTAAGTAGTGGTAAGTTGTGTATAGAAGATCCGTTTGAAAAACACTCTGCATGTTGGTGTACTAGTATTTATTTTAATTTTCTACCCCAAAATCCTTACAGCCTGCTGAGAGGATACTTTAAAGGTGCTTTATGTATTCCTCATCAGAAGGCCTTTTAGGCAATATACGTTCTACAGGCCGATTTGTCAGTTGAGGAACAAGTGAGTAAAAGAAATAACCCCATTAGCTACCTTAAACTAACTATCTCGACAAGTGTCGCCAGGGTCTTCGATACGTTTGATAACTTAGGAGTTAAGAATTAATTCGTATATGTTTCAAGGAAAGTGGTTGTTTAGGTTGTAATGAACTTTTTGTCATCAAGAATTTTCGAAAAAAAAGATGTGGTCAAAATGGTAACACTAAAATAGCCAGTATTTCTGCACTGCTGGCATGAATGGGTTAAACATTGGTTTGAAGAGGGACACCGAGTGCAATCTGATCAGAGGTGCGTCTATTAAATCGTACTTGGAACAATAACGCTAGGACTCTCTAGCTAAAAAACACCATAGGTTTTGTGATTGACGTTCTATATGAAGATATTTTTTATGATTAACTTAAACACTCCTTAGAGTAGCTCTGCACTTTAACTCTTGCAGAATATCTACACATTCCATTTATTGTTTTGCCTTCCTCCCCCGTTTTCATTTGGCGGGAAAGGTATTGTTTATATTGTGTGCTATCTTTATTGACATTGAGAATTTCACCGGAAAGAAGCACAAAAGAACATACAAAATGACATGAACAAAAAACGTAAACAAACCCATCCTTACAAATCCGTGAATAGTATCTGTGAACTGAATGGTAAAATGGTAACAAGGGTTAGGCTGAAAGCTACAGAGGCTGTGGGCTGAACTGTAGATACTCCAAGTAGAGGAGTCTTTAGTTGAACAAACGAACCCTGCATAATCTTCTTAGTTTAAACAAATTGAACAAAATGAATGTGTCAAAGACGAAGAGGCTATCCACTAAGTACAATACTTAGTCGGAATAATAAGCATGGCCGTGGTCTTTGTCTCTCACCACTGCGTGAATCCAGGCCGGGGAATGTATTTGAAATTTCGATCTTTGTTACTTTTTCTGCTATGTTGCATCTAGGTCCTAACTAGCCAGTTGTAAGAGGTGGAGGAAACCAGAGTACCCGCGAAAACCGCCGCCTAACCCCAAGTCACTGAAAACTCTCTCACATGCCAAAATAAGGTTTCCTTCACCACTTACAATTGGCTAGTCACAATTGGCCTAAATATGACAGAACAAAGTGATGATTATCAAAACTCAAATTCCATATTGGTTGGGGCTTGGATGGGTTTCTGTTAATATTGCATTATCAAATCATTTACATCTGAAACGTAGACATATCCGGATGAATTTAAACGGCACTGTTTTTTGGTAAAAAAAAGCATATTTGGTAAAAAAAATTGAAGAAAGAATGTTGACAGGACTAATTCCCAACCACTCTTCTCCAAATAGTTTATAGAATCATTCTTCATATCCAAGTAAAGTGACAACAATGTCAAAGATCCAGATGACCATTTAGAGGATAACTGCTAAGCATTGATGGATTAGGCTGAGAAATGTCAGTCCACTACAGGCATAAATGGGTTAAGGGTGCTTTTATCCATAGACATTGGTTGCGACACGTCTCTGCGAAGTCCTATTTGTAAATTCCGCCACCCTCAGAATCGCTTACTACTAACATGGGAGGCATGGAGCTTTATTTGCAAGGCCATCGCAAGGCCACCGTTAACACATTGGCGTCAGGTCTGACAATTCTGAACATAACTCATCAAATAGATTTTAACCCACATCGAATTTGAAGAGGGATTGTTAAATCCAAAAGGAATAATAACATTCAGTCTTATTTCCTTAAAAATGCTTTGTTATCAAGATATTCCCTGATGTAACAGATCATGCATATGCTTTAGGTGTCAATGCGTTGAAATACTATTCAAGAACTTGGCTTATTTCCATCGAATGAGCAGATCTCGTGCCCAGGCAAAGAGAGTAAGAGAATACAACTGACAAACTTGTAGTAATAACTTAACCCATTAATGCCAAAAACAGCCTGGTGATTTTGCCGAAACCTTGTAGGCAAAAGAAGTGTTAGGAAAGTATTCGATGGAGAATGCAAGACTAGCAATCAATACACTACCACCAACTCTCTTTCAAATGTTTTGTAAAATAATTTTGAATTCCTGAGTAATTGTCAAAAATATCTAATATCAAGACGACAATTTCTCAATGAACTCTTAAGCGTTAATGGGTTAAACAACTCCACGCATTTAAATATCGACTGCTCCTTTAAACCTATTGACACTTGGCGTGCAGTCAGACATAGCCTGACATCGTTGAAAATAATTCATCAAATATAGTGATACTTGAAAAATAAGTAATTGATGAGGGGTTGCAAAACCAACCGGAATCATAACTCTCAGTCAAATATTTCTCAAATTACTGCCTCGTTTCCGAGATTTTATTCGCGTCAGACCATAAACACGTATGAACTCCAGGCGTGAGCGGGTTAAAGGATTTCTCGGAATATTGAACGTCTGAATTCAGTGTTTGGTGGGAAGGACACACTGTAACATCCATAGGCACACGTAATGACTTTCAGTCCAGGTCATTTAATCCTGTGTGATTTATATGGCTTGTCTAGAATGTGTCGAGACGGGCTAAGCCTGGCCATGGGGTGCGCCCTTGAAGAGAAAGTAACTTATCCTAAAGGTCAACAAACTAAACATGTGTACGGTCAGCAGTTGGGAGTTTTGTGGACCCGCTGTATACCGGCCCTGTCATATTTTGGCCCAATTCCTTCATTGTTCTTTCACGACAGACTATGTATTAAATCTCCATATTGAGATAACAACTGCAGTTAATACCTTTACTCACATGTCACAATTTAATCAATTATAGATCAATGATATCACAGACATATTTACACTTTTGTGAAAAAGTTGCTTGTGAACATGACATCAATATCGTCCTTGTTTAACCCTCCCGGTCGCAGAGCTGAGCGAACTGTTTACCACAGCATCCTACCAATGAAATATACAACTATGAAGGTCTTGCATTCGTCTATATCTTAACATCATCATCAATATTATTTTTCTTATTCTTACTGTTCTTATTATTCTTATCATTCTTATTATTCCTATTCTTATTATACTTATTATTATCATCATCATCATGTAGTAGTAGTAGTTGTAGTAGTAGTAGTAGTAGTAGTAGTAGTAGTAGTAGTAGTAGTAGTAGTTGTTGTTGTTGTTGTTGAAGTAGTAGTAGTAGTAGTAGTAGTAGTAGTAGTAGTAGTAGTAGTAGTAGTAGTAGTAGAAGTAGAAGTAACAGAAGAAGTAGTAGTAGTAGTCATCATCACCATAATCCCAATCATCATCGTCATCATCATAATCATTACCATCATCGTAGCCACCATCATCATATACATACATGTAGGTATCTCATGCTATGGATCAAACCTAAGAAGATGCCTGTCTTTCCTCCGCCTGGAATCATTGTACTTTCTATGGCAACTCATGTGCCTCGTAAATTCCGATTTAATCACGAAATATGATAATTGGGAGTTCTAAATCATGCACAAACGACTTTTTGGAAAAAAGGGATGTAACAAAGCAGGATACTCAAAGGCTCATAAATCCTCTTCCCCAACAACTAATCACGGCCACGTGTGGTCCTGTATTCAGTAAATCAGTTACACAAGGACATCGCCATTGCCATGGCGTTGTTTTACTTCACCTGTATATGAATATAAACATCTACTGACAACAGGCTATGATTAAGCCGTTAAGTCTTAGTGGTGATCTATCACTTTATCAACTTACGAATAGCTTACTTACTGCCTGCGTTAACCCTCATCAATATCTATAGCCTAGTAAGCTGATTAGAGAGTTGTCAGCACACGCTCTTCCGCCCACCCAACAAGATCCTGCACAGCCCAGTGGCTGGTGGGGTGAGGCGACAATGGGCTCGAAGGAAGCCAGTATTTTGTAAAGAGTTCCTCCAAAACCGTCGTCTTGATCTATAATACTTTTGACAATAGCTTAGAAATTAAGAAAGATTTTACCAAACATTTAAAGAAGAGTTGTTGGTAATGTTCTTAGGAACATTTCTCCCCTAATATTTTCCTAGCCATGCTTTCACCTAAGATATTTCCCCAAACTTATCAGGCTGCTTTTGGCTGCCGTGTGCATTAATGGGTTAAAGTAATTAGGCTTTGTTTATAGGACAATGAGGTACATAAGGTCCTAAAAGTCAGGAGTTAGATATTGGACGGCCGGCGTTCAAATTGATCGCTGATATGTTTTAAAGAATTTTCAGATTAATGAGAGCATCCTCAAAAAGGATACATTTGCCCTTATAGTCTGTGCTGGGGCTTAGGGGTTATTGAAGGTATGGGGAAAGGTGTCATAAACTAATAAAGATAGCATACATTTATTTTGTATGCGTTGCCTTGTCGATACAAGGAAGGTGTGTTCGAAGGGTTCAGAAAAACCGCTTCGTTTCTCAAACTTAATATATTCTTAGAGGAATGCCTCTTTAACCAATTAATTCTTCAGATTTCCTTTTGAAATTGTGATCTGGGCCTATAGTACTTTTGATAATAACCTTGGAATTAAGATAGATTTTACAAAATATTTGAAGGAGAGTTGTTGGCAATGTCCTAAATTATATTTTTCTCAACCATTTCCCAACTTTTCTCTTGCCTGCAAGATTTCATAAGAAATATCAGACTGATTTTGGCCAATACTAGCGTAAATAGGTTAAGCAAGGCTGAAAATGAAATTTTCCTAATTGGAAATCTGGGAACCTACTGTGCGCTATGTGGATATGTGAATATCGCTATGCGACGAGTACTTAGAGCCGGGGTTACCATTAGTTGGGTCAGGCAGCGATACCCACACGATCCTACTGTTGAACCCAAAGGGTGTTGCTTTACTCCAACCACCACCCAAGAGAAAGGGGCTCGGGCATGCTTGGGGTGTTCCTGCGCAGCGCCTAGGAGTCACAGGGCGAGTTGCTAGGGGAGAACGCAGGTCGCTCAAGAGCACTCCAATAGCCTCATTTAGAACTGCCTAACCATGAAATCGCTACTCATACGTTAGAGTAATCTAGCCCGAGTACGTCTCCCTCGTCGCAAAACACCATGAGCCGCGAAAAAAACACATATTGAAACACTTTAAGAAAGGCCTCACACAGAAGTCTTAGCGCCACACTGACTGACAGCACACGTGGATGCTCTGTAGAGATGATGATACTGGTCGCCTAGGAGTTAAAACAGACTGAAGTATCAACTTTAAGGTTTCTATGTAGAATGTCTGTTTTTCGTTGTTTTTTAAAATGAAAATGGGTCTCCCTCTTTGATAACGGCCCCCTTTTAAGTCCCATACTTAAGTGTATGTATGTGTGGTTGTGTGCGAGTTAGCCCGTAGCCGCTGCAATTTTCTCTGTTTACTTATTTTAAAATGTTTTGAGTTTAAGAGCTACGTGGAAGTGGATAAGCAAATAAACATACTATTCATCACACGTTCGCTTCACGTATTTAATGTAAAACCAAACACATGTACCACTTAAAACATCCTATCCATTACACACAAGGGACCCATCACATAAAGAATAGATGCGCCCATCAAGACTTCCAATAGGCACCCTTTAACCCATTCATGCCTAAAGATCTTAAGGCGACTGTCGTCTGTATTCATGATTCTTCAGTGTATAATCTCGCAATAAAGGAACGATACCCAAAAAACTACAAGGAGAGTTGTTGCTCAGATTCTGGTCAACACTTCCCCTTCAAATATTTTCTGAAAGTGCTCTGTTTTTGAAGATATTACCAAGATAGTAACGACATTTTCGGACGGAACATTGCATGTAAGGGTTAAAAGAGTCTTCGCATATAACACACAGTGATTGATAGTTTAGGAACTTACCCTGATATAGATACTGTGCACACATATATCCAGGGTACTTTTAACCCTCGCGATTCTGAGTTGTTACTAACAAGGGTGAGACTTGGCAAAAGACGCTGCTTGCTGAAGGTCTCTTTGTACGTGTGGCTATCGCTATGCACATCGAGCCTTAATCTGTACATACAAAGCGACTTACACTGAAACTAATCCCTTGTAAGAATAATATACAGTGGTTATTCTGGCAGTTCCCGTGTGTACTGGCAACTACTTACCCAAAGCCCCATTGTGCAAGGAAATGCGACACGTCAAATAGCCGTGTAAGATTTACCCATTAATTCTCTTGCAGGCAAAACATACTTGAGAAAACATTTGAAGTAGTAATGTTCATTAGAACACGACTAACGACTGTGCTTCAAATATCATGCAACGACATTCTCATTTTCAAAGCTATTGTGAGAAGTATCAAAGATCCAGACAACCTCACGAGTAATTAATAAGCATTAATGGGTCAAAATGACAGATTACAAAGTAAAGTACCACGGGTCTGGAAAATAGGATTTTGAACAAGAATTTCGTTTATTATTAGTTTTTCAACCATATGCGGCAAAGTCGTAACACGCCATGAGTAAGTGGTGGAGGATACTGGAAAATTACCGCCCAACACCAAGTCACTGGCAACTTCACCAATTGCCCCCTCCATATGTCGAACCTGGGAAGTGGTGAGAGGCAGCAATAATTCAACGCACCAGACCCCTCGGTTATCATGGCATGCCCTACGTTCCACGGCCCTCTATCGTGAATCGGGGACATCTTAAAGTATCACTACTAGTATCAGTGTGAACTTCAGACTGCAATTTGTAGATTTTGCTTTGATCATTATCATCTTTTGTCATTTCCAAACCCGCTGATCCATATCCTATTGGACCAACAACCGGAGTTTAAAAAATAACTGAAATGCTTCTATAAAAGAAATTAGCCATAAGGGATCTTTCTAAATTGATGACAATACCTACATAAATCGCCATACTTTGTTCGGATATGTGACTTTATGTATCTAAATTACTGTTTTGTAGTTTCGACTGATGTTGGTGTATGTATAATGTAATAATCACATAGGTAAGATGGATATCTATACATGTCATACGCGCCATTTCCTCCAAGCACAGTGAAACAAATATTGAGTAATGGGGGAGGGATGGGAGAAAAAGATTACTGGTATGTTTTATATTTTTTACTGGTCAGGTCACTACATAATGCTTAACCCAATAATGCTCATAAGGTACTCTTGAAATTGTCGTCTGGATCTATGATACTTTTGGCAATAACATAGTAATCAAGAATACTTTTATGAACTATTTGAAGGAAAGTTGTTGGTAATGTTATGATTAGCATTTCTCCTTTAAATAGTTTTCAAATTTAGCTTTAGCCGGAGGGATTTCTCCAAAATGCGAGGCTGCTTTTGGCTGCTGGGCATTAATGGGTTACTGCTATAGGCAAGCATCAGAGAAATGGATGCGCAGTGAGTATATACCTTTCCGCTTAATGGGGTTAATTTGCGAATTAATGGCCATTATAAGATATCACATACATTAAAGCCTACACCATTTTCCTCATAATCAGAGCAGCTGGGAATGTCTAGATTATCACTGGGCAGAATAACAGACCTAATATCACAGAACCTTGCATAGGCTTGCACACAAGCAGGAAAGGTGTTTATATCGAGTTTCACCTAAACATGGTCACTTCAAGCTCGCATTTTGTCCATCAAATACAACTGGATTTACTCAGAAGTAAGCTTAATCATAGCTAAGAGTATTACAGAGGAAGGGGTGTTCCAATCTCGAATTTAGAATTTGAAAATCACCCTTTTTCTTAAGTCAATAAACAACAATACAATTTAGTATTCATTTTCTTAGACTACCTATTTGAGAGAGTATGTAGTGAAAGTATGTCTAACCCTTCTGATGCTGAGACTACATTCTTCCATGGCAAACAGACTCAAAGATTTTTGAAAACCATCCTAAACTCTGGCATGTTGGTATTCATTGGAAAGCTCTTGCTGAGTCCTCTAAGATGAGTACCCATATGCCAGGGTTTCAGTCATTTATCAGGTTTTTTGCATCATTTTGTATTGGCCAAATTAGTAACCAGTCGCATAAGGGCTAAATAGTTTACTGGTATTGATGCATGTGGTGTGTTTCAGACAATTTTGTGTAATGATATCAAGGGTTAAAACGTTTCTATAGAATAAAGGTATGGTTTAAGAGCTTTCCTTCTTAGGCGCTGCTTCAAGAATGGAGATTATCTGAGAAATGAATAAATGCTCAGAACGAGATTAATATCTTTATCCAGCTGCATTATGTCAAGTGGCCATGGCACAACCATCATTATGTTGTATGTATACTAGATAAAACACTCACTGGATAAGCATACTTCCTTTTTTTCTGCATTATCCAACAATATCGAAGGCAAAATTGAAGATCTAGTTGTAACTATATGATTTCTATAATTCTAATAATTCATGTTAACATTTAATCATTGATACAAACTTCAACAAGTTCGATCAGCTTTTCGTAATGAATTTCAAATCAAAAAATGAGGGCGAAGGCAAAATGCTTATGCAACCTTAATTGCAAGTACAGATGTCCCTCTATTGGCCAACTGAATAACTACTCTTTTAATATGGAATTCCTTACTGCTGGATTTTCCTCTTTTTTTTTTAAACTAAGGCATACATTTTACAAAAAGACTTAAAATAGGTTCTTTATTATTTTGAGATAAAACATATTTTAGTGTAGGTCATGATAAATGAATTGAGATTTGTCCGCAGCACATACAGTAAAAAAGGTCAAAGCACCAAATTCTCCCCCCCCCCCCCCCCCCCATTTAAATCAAAGAACAAACGAAGCGCAGTAAGTTGGGTTTAAGTTACCATTTTATTAAGAAAAATAACTCTTTACATACAAATTCTTAGTTGACTTCCAAGAAGTTAACAGTGTTGTAAGTTAATCTTAAGCATTAGCTCTAATATTCTTAAAATGAAATGCATTACTTTCTCCATAAACTGAGAAATGTAATGGAAAAGTCATAATCCTTAACAACTTTTGAAATGCCATGTATCTCTTTTATACAATGTTTATGGAGTTAGGTAATATAAGGTGATAACAAATAAATTAACCAGATAAGATGAAATGAATCATATGACATCCAATATCAAATTGGCAATAACTGTTGTTGCGCCAAATAATATAAATATGTACTTCTCATAGACAAAATCATTTAGCAGCGTCTCCTTCAGTACCGAAAGTGTTAACCCATTCACCCAAAACTAAAATGTGGATCTACAGCAAGCAAATGTGGCATGGCTTGATTGTAAACTACACCAACTGACTTCCTCAAATGACAGAAGGAAGAAATTGTTTTTTACATGGATTTCAACAGCTTAGGTCATATAGTGACAACATAGAGACCTGGAACCGGGAAGAAACTCCTTTCTTTTCACAAATTGTCCCGAAGGAGTCTTCCAGTTGCAGAAGGACCAAAGACAGTCCGCCACAATGGCACACATTTATAAAGCGACCAGGTCAACCTGCTAATGTGGATCAAAACAGAGACTCAAACCAGCAACCTCATGCTTGGGAGTCAGGCATCATAACCACTAGGTCACAGGAGATCATTCTTAACTTACAAGTAAAAAAGTTATGATCCTAAAATATTTACATACTTTCACATGTTTGCGTTATTGCTAGGCTTGTATTTACTGCTTCTTGTGCAGCAACCATGAGTATAAAGGCAAACACTGACACTAACAGTTCATACGGTAGGTAAAGTCGAACCTATACAAGAGAACACCCATCTTAGACATTTGGAAACTTGGAATTTTGATTATTATCACTTTCTCTGCCTTAGACCATTCTGCCATCAGGGCAGGCCCTTACCTATCTTAGACAACCCATATCAAAATCTTACCAATGAAAAATGCATTACACATCCTATTAGTAGACTACCCGACCAACTTCAACTATCAACCTAACCCAGCAAATTCTCTTGGTAGCTTTGTTTATTCTTTGTCACATGCTGTGATGAACATCATGTAAAATATGTTAATATTACATTATCAAATACATGCTAAACTTCATTCTTTGAAGGTAATCAGTTAATAATACAAGTAACCTCAGTCACTATGGACTATCATCAATCTTTCCTGTATCCGATTTTTCGCCTACCTTAGACAAAAACTTAAGCTGATTCACGCCCATTCAGAACAAAAGTAATTTCATACGGATTCGAAATTTAACAATGGGCTTGTTACATTGCCATTTACTTAACAGGCCTGTTATAAAAATGAGCCGGTTGCCACAGATTTACCAATTATGCAATACCAACACTTATTTATCTGGTTATCAAATGCTGTTGAAACAGGCCTGTTACAATATCCCTGTTTAAATAAGTCTGTTAGAATGGGCTCATTAAAATCACAGGCTGGTAACATGCATTTAACAAGCCTGCAACATGCCAGTTTACTTGTGTAATTTCTGCACTGTTTGGTAGCACATCATTTTCATCAACAGTGCCTTTCAAAAAAGATCATAACAAGAAACCAATTATCAATGAAACTTTCTTATACATATTTGAATTTTACTTTTTCTACTTTATATTGCATCCATGTATATGAATATACATATGAATAAGCTGTGTTTTGAGTTGCCTTTAGTTTGATGATTTTTTGGAGACTCCAAAGATGAAAGTGGTATGGTATGTATTTTTAAATTGTATTATCTGAGAGAAGGGTCTTTAATTGCTTGCTTTGGGTCACATGTGAAAGACACTGTGATGGCATACCGCGTCCCGCTGTCAACTTTTTCAACAAAGTGCAGATTTTCTGATCCAGATGTGAAGAAAGATAAACGACCTACAATATATAAGAAAAGAAATTGTTTACAACACAATATTTCCAGGATACTTTTTTTGGGGAACTTATTTATCATCTAACTTTCTGGCAAAGACGTGACCATCCAGTTGTATGTGGTGGAGGAAACCAGAGTAGCCGTGGAAAACCAACACCTAAAACTAAGTCACAGACAACTTCCTTACATGCCCAGCCAGGATTTGAACCCAGGTATGTATACGTTTTCATGGAAAAAAAGGAATATCTCATTATTCCTCTAAAAATTGGTTTTCCCCCTATTCTGCTTTTATTTTGCATTTAGCCTACACAAAGTACACATTGCCTGAAAGATATTTTGATGAGGAACACATTAAGGATCACTAATGCAAAATTTTTGGGGTGAAAAACTGAAAAACACTGTATTGAGTTTTCACATCTATGGACCGGGAACCATAAAATTACATACATGTAATTTTTGTCAAAAATGAGAAAATAGTAGAGCTGCACTCACCACTCACGAACTCGAGTGGCTCGAGTCATGGGGCAAACGCGCCGAGCTCGAGTTGAAATGTTCAAATCGTGAGCTTGTCTATGTTGGGAACACAAACGTAACACAGAGCACCTAACACACATTATTAACATACATAACTGCTTATCACTGTCATGTCTTCTTTACAATCTCCAATGTATACATATAAGTGGTGTTGAGTGTTATACTGACCTTTGTACCTCGTCAGCACATTTTAAAATTAAATAAACATGGCAATGTTAATAAATCTCCGCCAATAAATATTTATTTCTTAATAGCTGGGCTAGAAAATAAGTATTTTTTTGGAAAATCGGAACGTCCGTCAGCTCATGAGCTCACGAGTAAAAGGGGTGGTGAGCTCATGAGTTGATCTCCCTCCGTGAGTGCAGCTCTAGAAAATAGTGTATTCTTAACTTCTAAATTTTATAACTTTGAAACAAAATCAAAAATGACAAAGCTGTGAAACCCTTATCTCTGAAATACTGTATATACCAAATTTCAAGCAAATCCGTCAACACTTGATAACCGAAATGCTATTTTGAATGTTTTGGTGAAAATCAATATGCAGAAAAGAGCCAAAAATGTTTCCTGTCTGTGTGCTAGCCTATGGGAGGCTCTGCAATACTCTGCTCAGGGATGGCCTAGACAGTCTCAGTTGGTCTGATCGTGAGGATAAGGGTGTAGGCTTTGAAATATATAAAAAAATCTCAAAATGACCCTATATTCACAAATTAATCAAATAAGCCATGATGATGATTGTTGTTATCAATACCTGCTCTAGGCTCTACTGTTCTGTTTGTATCAGCATCCACAAAGACAAATCTTCCACCAGTAAAGTCTTTTCCATATTCCGTAAGATATAGAAGAGATGTGTAGTGAAATGAACCATAGGTGATCTGAAAGAGACATGAGATTATAGTAAACATTTATACAATATATGTTTATTATAATATACATATAAAATATATTATAAAGCTAGTGTGTTGAAAGTATTTTTGCATCTCCAGAAAGTACAACAAGTTCTAGGTAAAACAGAATTTGCTTATTCTGTTATTGGTATTATTACGATGGATATCAACACAAGTAACATACTATTTTCCAGAATTCAAAGGCACAAAGGTTTTTCTCTAACTCATTTATAACTGCATTCCAGCATAATATTATTGTTTATCTGCTTTTACTTCTTTGATAGAAAGCGAGCCAATGAGATGTCTGCTAACTCGTTTTACTGGATCAAAGGACTTCTATCGTAATTCATTGACTGTTCGGTCCAGGGTAAAAATAATATTTTTTTCATGTATTGAATGAGGTGGCCGTTTCTTTTTGAAAGCCTCCATTCTCAAAAATGTAGGATGGATGGTTCTTTTTTCCCGGCCTGGATATAAGGGCCATAATCACAAAAAAATGACAACAGCAACTTGATGAGTTTACAAGGCAAAATTGAAGAAATAAGGTCACATCTGATGATATATCAAATCAATAATTAAAAAAGAATAAACAATTTCAAGACATCAGCATTTTGATCTTTAAAGCAATTTGTTCAAGTAGCTTCAATTTCAATGGCACACATAGTTCCAGCTCAATATGATACTGCAAACATAGTTGACCTAAATAAACACATTTTGCATTGATACATGTACTTGAACGACATGGTCTGTGACACAAATAAATGAAAAAACAATAAATTTGGAGAAGACATCAATTGCTTAGCTGATAAGCCCAAACATTTTAAAAATTACCCAAGTTTTTCTATAGATGACAGTTGTTAATTGCAAAGTTTCATTTAACCCTTGCCTTAGAAGTGCTTCCGGCGACATGACAGCACTTATGGAATTGAACTCTAACTGGCATTATAATTTGCTATTCACCTGACTGGCTAGTAAGCTGATGTCTGAATGGATAACCGGAATCATTATCTATATATCACCATATACCTTGTCTATGTAAGAGCGCCGGTATTCACCATGAACAGTTATAGCAGGTTTGGCATTCATTTCCAGAAAGAAATGTAGGCTTGGTCATATAAATATCATATCAGTTTATATTACCTTGTCTATGTGAGAGTGCCAGTATTCATCATGAACAGTTATAGCAGGTTTGGTGTTCATTCTTGGTCATATAAACATCTTATAAATTAATGTTACCTTGTCTATGTGAGAGTGCCAGTATTCATCATGAACAGTTATAGCAGGTTTGGTGTTCATTCTAGAGAAGAACGTAGGCTTGGTCAGAAAGAGTTTGTCGGGTTGAATCCCAAATTCTGTGGCAATGGCATGATGAATCTTGTTCTTCACCCTCCTGAAAAAGAGCAAAACATACTTCAAAGACTTTAAGAATACACTATGCCGGAAACTATGATATAATCAGCTGCGTGATACCTCAAATATTGTTGGCTTTCACCCATAAAGGCTGATAGCTGACAGGAGATCTTACATTCTTAGGACATCTTACAAACCAAAGCAATGTCAGAGAGATACCTGATGGATATGTATTCCTTAGAAAATGCTGCACCGTTTTAATTGGAATATTTATCACGAAGTGACGCTACCCCAGTATTACTAGCATAGGTTTCAAACCACTAGGAATGTCAGGGTCATTATGAGTTTATATAATGACTTCTGAAGGTGTCACATGGGTAGATAAAGGTGTGGATACAGGATGAGTAGGGGAGATTGGGAAGATTCATTTTCTACTAAATCAGCAAAATATGTGTTATTCTGTTTAATAATAAAAAAGTTTTGCTTACTTTAAACATCTACCTCTTGTTTAGTTTCTTTGTTAAGACATAAATAAGGGTAGTTCGCAAATGACATAAATTGAAACAATGCACATGCTCCATCAAAATGTAGCAATTCAAAAGTGACAAAAAATCTAAATTTACATCTAAAAGAAATATTTATCATACTCAAGGATAGCAATGCATACTAAAAAAGATATTGCAATGCCAGTTGGTTACATATTCTCAACCCTCATGCCTCTAATTTTTTCATCTAACATTGATACAAGCTAACTTTATTGGCAACTAAATGGACAATACCCATGAAAGAACAGGTCAATTTCTCAAAGTTAGCCTTTACACCTGATTGTGAAAACCCAATACGGAAATTCATGTATTTGGATGAATTGTTATATTTCCCATGCCCTAAATTTTCTGAATTTGAAATCTAAGTGATTTCCCATTTTTTAAATTTCATTTCCAGTCCTGAAAGTGAAAAAATCTAACTTTTATCTTGATTTGCTGTCCTCTATTGAATGTTGCATTGAAACTGGTTATTACAGAGAGCCTAGAGTACTCCAATTTTACCACATTTGGGGCTAGGTTGGAAAAATCCAGTACTTGACAATCAGTCACTGTGCACATTAAAGAGCACTGCTTAGTTGTCAACCCCCTTAGTTAAATGTCCCTATCACTGTTTTGAATTGCTGTTAGTACAATGTATCAAAAACAGGCCTACCTTTGAACAGAATGTGTTTAGTAATCTATTAATTAATTAATTTCAACCTATGCTGGTACAATTTTTACAAACTCAGACACAGGATATGGTGTTTAAATAATGCTTATATCATGTTCAATTTTTGCGATATAAGTATATATCTATTCCTTTTTTATTAATAAAGTGTTTCAAATGCAATAGCCTAAGAGATGACAGCTTTTGAGGTTCCATGCATGTACTCACGTGTATATCTTGAAATCCTCTTCTGAGAAGACCTTTTCATTTAAGTTTTCCTGGTGCCTACAGGAAAAAATGACAGAGTAGATAGTGAGACCAGCCGGTATTATCTTCTTACAGGTGATTTAATGAACTGCTTGCCTATTTTGCCTCTATTTAAATTAATATCAATTTTTTATATATTATTTTACAAAATGTATTACCTGAACTATCAATGATTCCTTATAATCAATCATTATTTAATATGTAAGCTATATGATACACTACAATTAATAACCAACACTTCTTACGTTTTTGATTAAATTTTACAGTAAAGAATCATAATCTATTTAAGTTATCAAGCGGGGACAAAAAGTTAATCAAATATTTCAGAAGCCAAGGGTGCACATAAATATGAAATAAATGAATAACATCAATTATTACCCTCACCTGTATACATCAATAAACTTATCATCTTTAGACAACGCTCCCGAGTGCAGATCTAGGATGGAGGCCTGAAAAAAGTCCAAAAATGATGAATGAAATCATAGGATACATATAAAACGAAGTAAAATGAGAGTGTAAATTAACTAACCTATCCATACCCATAATTCCCTGTAAATACTGTACACAATACAAACGAAAACAGCTTTTCAAAAATAGATGATTTAGACAAAAAGATTTAAAGGAAAGTTGCTGGTAGTGCTGTACTGCAATTACTGAATAATAGCTTTATTGGGGTCTAAATGACGCCCAGATGCTCTGCTGGCTAGGACTATATGCCTGATACTAATGAGAAGTCTTTTCTTGAATAACTCTGCCTTTTCAATAACTAACCTGTGGCTTTATCAAAAACATATTGTTCTATGCACTAACCGATTTGTAAAATGACAATTCATCAAAATCTGCAACCCTTCTGCTTCAGTTTGAAATTTTACATTCCTTAAAAATGTATGTTGATTATCATTTTAGAGTAATATTCATAAGGGGTGCTCTACTTATACTTACTCCACCAGAGGATCCACCAAGAGCTAAACCATTTTTTGCCAGCCTGAAATTCACAAAAAGCATATATGCCTATGTAGATACTACATGCAAATGGTCTCTCTTCCTACCTCACAATGTTGTTTATAAATGGTCACAGGGCTGTATCAAACTAACATATAGCCTATAACATTTCTAATGACTTTTTCATCTGCAACTTAATTAGTTCTTCAAATACTGAATGCTGCATAGTTCATTTCTTTTAATTGTTTCAAATCCATATGTTTGTTGAGATAAATAATAGCTTTTAGCCAATCGCAACCAATTAACATGGCGGTTGCACTCCTCATTTATAACAGCCAACCCACCATTACTTTTATAACCAACAGCCTGTCTATTTAGACCACTTTTACTGTGACCAGTGTGATGAGAGTTAGTGATGTTGCACATTCCTCACGAGGTTAGATAGTTGTCAGTGACTTGGGGTTAGGTTTTTGTGTAAACTTAAACATACATCCTCTCAACCTCTGAGGTTGTTTTTTGTTGGGTACTCCAGTTTGCCTACCACTAAAAACTAGCTAGTTACAACTTAGCCCAAAGTGGCAGAAAAAGTGAAGATAATCAAGATTCCAATGCCAAACCTGACACTGGTTATTACCTTAATAAATGGCTTGCTTCTGCTGTGCTGACCACTTGATCCATGACCACCCTGCCACATTTCTTTGGTACACAGTCACCCCACATCTCCAGCTCTTTATCATAGTCCTTGGAACACGGCACGTCGTACGTTTCCTTCTCTACTATGTTGCTTGCACTGAGGAATGTGGTGATCCCGGGCTCCTGGTCTCCGAAATAGAGCTTGGTCACAAGCATGGAGATACCCACCATCACCAGTCTAATGATCATACGCCTAGTTGTGAAACCATGCACAGGATTAGCTGCTGCAGAGGGACTCGAACTGCAAGAAAAGAAATGGAGAAAATTAAGCTTACTGACAAAGAAACTACCATTAGGCCTAACAAAAAATATGTTCGTTTCCTATTACATGCTAGAAAAAAGGGTAGGTAAGTAGGGAATTTATTTCATTTCATCATTTATTTTTCTCTCCTCCATGCTGCATTAGATGGAAATGTAAAGCAAAATAGCAGCATTCAAAGTATAGGGGTATCTAGATGTATTCAAATTCACCAAACTAGTATTATAAACTTATATTTGATGTTTTCTTCATTCATTTTTTCAATTTCTTTTGTATGCCATGCATGGAATATGACACAGTTTTAAATTTTGACCTTACTTTTTAAACATAATAATATTTTTGGCAATAAAAAGATTAGGGTAGGGGCAAAAAATCAGGGTCAGTAGGGTAATAGGAAACAAACATCTTTTTAGGCCTTATAGTGAATGGTAAACTATTAAGTTTACCTTACCATAAAGGATTCATGAAGACCCTGGCCTACCATTAGCGAAAATGATAATGTTAAACTCTAAAGATTACAAAAAGGCATCCCAATGTTAACATTTTAATAAATGTATACCATATGCTTAGATGTTTTCTATGCAATTAGAGCATACAAGCTATGTTAAATATCTTACTAGGCAAGTTGTTTGGAAAATAAATACTGGTATACTTTTCCTTCTGGTGACCCCTCTTGCTTAAATAGGTGAAATATCACTGTTAAACGTTTTATTTAAATTTGAATAAATTATACCTAAAGTGTTTCTGCTTTAAACAATACATCTTCTATGTGATTTATTTAACTCACAAATTAACCTATCAATCTGAAACAACATATCTTTTAGTGGTGATATTGTATCATTTAATTTACAACTTTGTAACCATTTTTAGATACATTAAAAAATTGACATCTTTGGTCTCCTGTCCCCATGAATACATGATATAGACACCCAGGGATTGGAAAGTATGTGATTTCATCAGACAATCAAAAGTTTATGACTGATCAACCGTTTGATCTATCCTGAAGGCAGGACTACAGAACTGCCAGTTGTTATAATGTTTGCTACACATATATTTCCCCCATAAATAATATATTTTCTAAATTCTCACACTTTAATCATCCTGATGAAGATACTTGATCTGTCACTGTGGTCAAACATTGGCTATTCAGAGATTTAATACAGTTATTACATAGATAGATAGACAATCTTTATTTCAGTGGTATTTCATTGGAAGTAATGGGGGAAATCATTAAAATACTCTTTTTTGATTTGGGGAGATATTGCAGATATCTCGATATAGCAAGGACCAATTACCATACAATCACATAAGGTCTAGTGTGTAGCGACAGTGATACAGCTGGTTGTTCAGTGCCTGCAGAGTAACAAGTGCAGCACTCGGCTGGCTCAGGTCATCGAGAAGCGGACTAAAGAATATAGAGCATACTCATTGGCTACCAGCAGGGCATATCAGTTGAACAACCAAAAACGAGGGTCACAGAGCAATATATATCCTGCTGGTTTCCTATCCATCTAGATCATTTTCTATTCAAAGGTTATTGTGGGTGTTGAAATAGCCTACGTCTATAAATAACCTTAGACCATAAAGTGGTACAACTGGAAAGATAGAGCTGGTTCAAGTTAGGGCACATGTGTTTGCCACAGTATGAAAAAAATGAAGGAAAAACGATTTAAAACAGTGTTTTGTCGGTTTTCTTATCACACCCCCTACAATCCCTTATATGTAGGGGGTGTGATATAAAAAATCCGACAAAACACGGTTTTAAATCGTTTTTCCTTCATTTGTTTCATACTGTGGCAAACACCTGTGATTACTAGGGTAAGAAGTTCCTCCATGAGAAAATGACCACTCTGATATTGGTGCTCGTGCTACTTCCCACACATTTCTAGATATGCTCCCCCAATGACGTGCAGTTGTGTCACTGTGTGACACTACATTGTACATCTCAATAGGGCGATCACAACTGAAGCTGTCAAATGTCATGGTTTTGTGATTTGATCTTGACATTCAATATTTATCTTTTTTTTTTAACTACCTGCTTCCTTGGACGCCTTGGTCCTCATTCTGTTGCTGCGTCTTACGATCTACCCGTTTTCGTGCAGACATGGTCGCCGACAGGAGTTGAGGTTATCTTGGAGCGAGAGGAGTCCACTGCAGCCCGATGCAGCGCTGTGCGGTACACGAAGATCCGTACGTGCGTGTCCCGAGTGCGGCAGGACACTTTAGGGCCGACCTGATTCGCTCATTCGGTATACCGAAGTCTCATCCAGAATTTACAAAATATAACCCCCCAGATTATTGTTTTTATTCACCATTTGTGGATTTTACCAACCATTAAAACAAAGTTCAATTCTAACGTAAGCCTGATATTTACATTGATATTCTTTCTATGTCAAAACAGTGATGCAAACAGAATATTATATGATTTGTATTTAGTTACAAAGAGTGTACCTCAAATAACCCCTATTAAAATAAATGTTTTTATTTGCCATCTTTTTAATCTATTCCTTTTTATTTTAAAAAATAAACAGAAACTAATTTCATCTTGTCTGATAAGCCATTTTACTTTTGCCAGTATATTTTAAATTGCAAGGCCAAGGTTTCCCTTATCTTATCCTTAGGATAACCCATAACCTTAACTTTAAACAGGAAATCTATGTAGATGTAATATTTTCTACAAAGGTACTCCAAATTTGACCCATTGAGGTAAGATAAGGGTGGGGGCATCCTTAACTTTTTCCCTTATCCTTCCATTTCTAAAGCAAACTTTAAGGGATGTTTCCCTGAAATTTAAAGATTTTCTTTGTTAAAGAGCAAATGCACCATCAGAATGATTTAGGTTCAAAATGAGCTTATACATGTCACCTTTCAAATAAGACCTCCCCAGAATCTGTCCTCTTCAGCACTACTCAGTCATGGCTTACAGAAGTGAGTAAGTAACAGGCCAGAGACAGCCATACAGGGGCATCCATCTTTCCCATGATGCACCCTGCTTTTTGGCATCACCTAAGAACCAGCTGTGCCACCAGTGCTTAAGAGCTGGATGGGGGGGGGGGGGGGGGTATTTGTATTTCTATTCAATGAAAACAAAAACACAGTGGATGCTTCTTTCAATTAGTTTTATTACATTTTATACAAAAACAAGATATAAGAATATGTCGACAAAAACAGTTATTCCAATTGAAGAGGGAACATAACCATTATATAGTTAAGTCATTCCCTACCTAACCAGAAATAGCTATAGAATGAAAAATGTGAAGTTCTTTTGAGATTTTTTTACTGATATACAGTTAGGGATGGATGGCAGCTGTTGGCTGGTACTTAACCCTTGTGAATACAAATTTTCAAATTTTCATCACAAATGTCTGATACCAAATTGTGATGGGGATTATTGGCCAAAATCCATACCAGGCTGTTTATGTTTGACAATCTTATATAATTTGGTCTACTGTAGTAAGATGAGATAATACAATGAACCTTGAATACTGTAGATCACAAAATTCTGACAGCCAATTGCCCAAGTTTTGAGCTTTTAGATTGACCAACCAGGTTCTTCTTTAAATGAATTTGATCATCTCACATGCATATATGTGTGTATGGTTCTCAAGGTTATGTTACCACACTCACACATATATGTGTGTGTGGCTCCTTATTCATCAAGGTTTCTCCAATCCTGTAAGCAGTATAATAATTTTCAAAACCATCAATATGACAGTTAGATACAAATAAACTGATAATTCATTGAAACGCATGCTTGTGAACTTGAGATGCAAACATTAACAAAATAAGCCATAAACACATTCAAACACAACATTATGGTATAAAGAGTAATGATCAAATGAAAATAGCATTTCAGTGGGTACGATAAGAGTCAATAATATTGATATTTCCAAAGACTATTGCTAATGCAACATGTCATTCAAAGGTGAATTTTAAACAAATGACTCATATATACAAATATATCATCTTAACCAACAACTATATCTAAAGTGAAACCAACAACTTCTCAGGCATATGTCATAGAACAACCATAAACAATTCCCTATTTCATTGAGTATCTCCTCAAATATTGTCTACCAAAATGATAAACAGTAAAATATATATTTACATAGTGGTTTACATGAGTAAGATAGCCCATTCATGCACATAGCTTACTGTGGTCTGACAAAAATATAAACATTTTGTGAAAAATATTTGAGAATAGATGTCATTCACTTTGTTATGAACCACTGTATACCGTGTAAATTTTGCAATTATAAAATAATGCACTTGGCAGGCAGCTGCCTGTAATGCGCAATTCATATATTTCAAACTGGTTTTGAATGACAAGTGATCATGTCAGCACGTTCTATGATACTAGCATAGAGATCTGAAGTCCAAATACTGTAAAGGTATTACTATGAAATTGGAATTAATATTAGTGAATTTAACGCTAATATTTGTTCTTTTTTGTATTCAAATTGCAAATCTAGTCACAAGTACACATGCTCAGTTGATCACAATATGTGCATACATAGACACACGTACATGCATGCTGTGATATATAAATGTTTCACAGTTTACAACCGAATGATGCATGTAATTACGGTAAATCTGAGTTCCTAAATTGCAATATACCAATCAGGACAGACCTTCATTGACAAGTTCGATAAGCAGTGCATATGTTCCAACGCATATGTTGTTTGGTTCAAAGAAAACATGTATGATGTAAGTAATCTTTATTCATTCACCCGCGTACCAAGATTGCAATGAACCCATTTTGACAATCACTCATACTGTTCATAGCTCAATCTTGTTATCTTGAACAGACCACACACAGATATTACGATCCGCTATTATTGAAAAACAGATCGATTCGCGAAATGTGGATCTGTTGGTATTTATACCTTTACAATAAAGGTGTGCAATTTAGTAGATGTGGACTCAAGAGGTGTGCAAAGTACGCATTAATCAAACTGTTACAATATTAACAAGATATGCAGTACTTAGAATTAGACATTCTGCTTCTTCTAAAATCACTTATCATCTCTGGCCATGAATGGGATAAAATTGCATTTAATGTCTTTTGAATGCATCAATGTCATTGGTCAGTCGACAGCTGCAAACACTTCATGATGAATAATGATAGTAGACAAAAAAACTTCTTTCAAAAATATGAAGGACTTTTTTTTCAAAATAAGCCATAGGAAACATACATGATTGCATTTCTTTACATTCTGAAGAACTGATTTCTTCTTATGTATTCCCATCTTTTTTTTTTTAATTTTCAATGTTATGTCATGTATTTGCAATTGCTAAGTAACGTACATGTGTGTCAGGCTAAACTTGAAAACTGAGAATGATGAATAAGTAAAGTAGACATTACAAATTTTTACAAAAAATATGATTATTGTTGTTGAGCGTTTGCTGGACTAAGGAATGCCAGCATGCCTTTTGGACATCGGTTAGCATAGTGTCCTTTTTCTCCACACTGCAAAAAAGAAAGAAGGCAAAAGTCAAATTATATAACTAACATGATTGAGCAAATGAAATACTGTGATTCTTAATGCTGATTGGTCAATAGGTGTTGTTGGACATGCAGCTAGTCACATAAATTAGATTTGATATCACACACCTAAAATTCTAATATCAAACAGAGCAAACCACATGGTAAGCTAAACCGGACAACCCAATGGTGCTATCTCCTGAATTGGGATCTGGCACCAGTTTCCATGGAAAACACAAGGTTCACATCACAATGCATGCAGAATATAATTGTTGAGCCCTGTGCACATGCAGCATTTTTCCTGGTTAAGTTAGCTATGTAAAAAGGCATAAATCCACAAGAATACTAGTAAACAAAATATAACAAGGGTTCTTATGTATATGAACATTTCAGCTAAATTTTAAATCAAGGATTTATATATTCTACATCAGATTATACAATCAAAAAGTATATTAACCTTTTCAATTAAAATCATTTCCATATTTCTATAGCTTACCTTATAGCATGTGACTTGATCTAAAGGTCTTCGGCCTGCCGGAAGATGAGACATATCTGAGCTTGGACCTCCTCCCATTACTTGGATCTGAAGAGCAGATAAAGCACCAGTGTATGAGTGAAGTGATGCAAGACACCAGCGACTAGCCTTGGAAAAGGAGAGTCTAAATTTTCACTTAATGGTTGAAGCGTCATGTCAGGGAATAGTGTTAAATACTTTTGATGGTGATAGTCTAGTAAATTAGTACTAGCTGTAAATTAAAAGCAGTGGCCAGCTCTGAAATGGTGCATGTAAACTTTCTCACACTGTCAATTTCAAAGCTGCTGTCACAGATAATTACTTGTAAACTCTTCCTATTAACAGAAATAGGCAATGAACAAGTTGAATTTCAATAATCCTCACTTTTTCTGCCACATTTAGGCTAATTTGTGACTAGCCAGTTGTAAGTGGTGGAGGAAACAGGAGTGCCCCTTGAAAAGCACTGCCTAACCCCAAGTTGCTGACAACTTTTTCCCATGCCCCGACCGAGATTCAAAATAAACATGTGTTCAATATATGTATAGGTGTTCATTGTACAGATGTGTTCAATTTGTCAGGTTCCACTGATTGTGAATCTTACCTGTTGTCTTGGTTGGTTCTGGGAATACGGTGGCTGCTGAGAACGGGATCCTGGAGGGATCTTGGGACAATTTGACATCTTGTGACCTGTTTCACCACAGTTGTGACATGTGATATGGGCTTTCTTGGCCTGTAGCGATGGATCGGCGATGGGAAGATCAAACTTGGGACTGAAATAATAGGAAGTGAATGTAGAAAGGATAGGTCATACTGAAGTACATAATGAGCATTTTGTAGAAACACCCACAACCTTTTGTAGTATATAACAGTAAAATGCAATATAATTATATAAAAGAAACAGAATTTGGAACTGTGATTATCATTATTGTCACTTTTTCTGCCATATTGTGGCTAAGCAACATATGTATTACCAGTATCTTGCACCTTGGTTAAGATGTGGTCAACTCAGAAATAGAACCACTCCACCATTATTAGATAAGCAGTGCTGCTTTATTTCTAAGTTTCATTAGGATATAGAGGTTCCCTATTTTGGTCAAGGGAACATGCCTCAACAAGAATGGCTATTGGGTATGTTTTTTCTTTAACATCACAGACTGGGTTCGAATCCCAGTCAAGGCATGTGAGAAAGTTGCCAGTGACTTAGGGTAAGGTGGTGGTTTTCCCTGGGTACTTCGGTTTCCTCTACCACATACAACTGGCTAGTCAAGACTTTAATACGAAATGGCAGAAAAAGTGATTAAAAGTGAAATTCCAAAAGATCCTGGATAGAAGAGTTTTGATAACTTAAATGAGATGTTCCAGTTTGATCAAGATATGTTATTTAAATTGTGAATGCAAGATAATCAGCCAGTCAACTATAATGGCTTTTCGTTGGCATCTGTTCTCTGTTTCTTTCTCTCAGATTAGTCAGATATGATTAAACTTATGCAATAGACATGCAAAGTTGTGTACATGCCTTTCTACATGATGCCAAAAATGAGCTATGATTCTCCCTAGCCAGTACAAGAAAGTAGTTTTCCATACTCACTGAACAAACTGGCACTTTGGACCATCTAAACAAAATCCGTTAAGGTAGCACTGACATAGGACTCGCCGCACATGTCTGTTTTTACAATTGGGACCTGCAAAAATAAAAATTTATGAAATTGTTTTATATTTTATTTTCCAACACAAAAATCAAATTGAAATGCTGCTATACATCTCAAGATGCATGAATTGTATATCAAATTATGTATTTATATGTTGTACATTAATATTGTTAATGATCACTTCATACAAAAGGAATAACAACATTGAAATTGAATAGGCAGAAAATAGCCAAATAATTTAGTTAGTGGATTCAGTATGACAACCCTGATTGGTAACCAAGAAAATATACTGTGAGTACAATAGCACTCACATAAACCGAAAGTGGATAAGAAAAAATCTTACTGGATGAATGAGACAAAATTCAATAAAACTATTCACAGATCAAATATTGTTGACCTAACAGAGTCTTCACTTACCGTGTCTACAAAATCCTCTGTCGTACCAAGGGCAATCTTTTATCTTTGCCTCAGGATCAATATGTAGAAATGGACATTCTTTGTTGCTACACTGGCCTGAAAAGTAGATGAGGACACTTTTGAGTAACTTTAAATATATAAGAGGTAGGATGATTGGGATAGCCCAAGTCCTAGCTTCAAATTCTAATGATTAGTCTACAAAGTAAGGCTATATTGAGAAGTCACTTTGCAAGTAATTATATTTTTAATACCAATAACACCAACTATTTGAATAGAATTGCTTTAACCATAAACAAACATTCTCAAAACTAGATTGTCAGATATCTAAATTTCTCCCTTTAAATAAATCAGATTTATACTAGAGCAGTGAATTAAGCTTTCCAAGGGTGTTAAGTAAGCATATACTGCATGTATATATTGAACAGGTGTTAAAAAGGGTAAACCTACCAAATTTTGAAAAGAAGTAGCACTCAGGCATTTTTGTCATGTCATATTCGTGGAGGAATTCACAGTCATCTCCCTTTTTACAGAGTCCTCTCAACCAATGTTTGCAAACAATGCTGCGGTCTCCCCTCACATGGCGGAACGGGCAGGCGGTACCCTTGCTGCAGATGGTGGCGGCATAGAACTTGCAGATAGCAGCACCTGATTCTGAAAAGAGAATTCATGAAGAATCAGCAAAATATATGACGAATCAATATATAAAAAGACATCAGATTTGTTTTGATCTTAAAGTGTAACACTGCCTGCAAAATTTCCAAAGATATGTGTAAGAGCTCAATGTCATGAATCATGTTGGAACGTGCGTTTTAACTGTTAAAACTCCTTGAACTTATTTTCTTAAATAAATGCTTCCCAGTGTGTAACATAACCACTTGCCCCGTTGCAAGTGAATTCGGCAAAAAACAGTAATTGGGCAATCAGAACAAGACCCTAATTTGCCCCGCTCGGCAAGTAATGTTATGGGCAGAGTCCTCGCAATGTAAGTCACCTTTGTTTAACAGAGTAGTGGGGCAAAGAAAAGTGTCAGCGGGACAAGTTATCTTTAGGAGCAGCTTACTCTGCTCAGCAAGTAATGTTCTGGAACCTATGTTGCGCCTTGCTTTGGTGGGAAATTTATCACCAATAGTCTGGCCGTTTTGGGCTGCTGGCTACACACATGAATAGGATGAGAAAGAGAATAGTTTTGACTCTGTGAATAATTGGTTACGCTAACTTGCAAATTGCAAAAACGCAAAAAAGCACAAGGTGTGAGGCAAGATGCCACCTCCTTCTTAATTCACTGTTTGCCTTTCTATTCAGGATAGAGTAATTGAGGATTAGATCCATCCAGGGACTCAGGAAGGACCTGTCCTGCTTGTCTTTTGGATAGGCATTTTCCTGAAAACCTACTTTTTGGACAAGCAGATATTTCAAGGAAGAATTGGAAATTTTAACTTCTTTGGGGGTAATAATCAAATATTTTCCTAACAAACCAATTCTTCTATGACATTGCTGAAGTGTAAATTGCCCTTTTTGACACAAAAAGGTATTAAATGAAGTTGTTAAAAGGATTTGAAGTAACTGGGTGGCTGGGAAGCTGGACGGGCAGATATTTTGGAATTGCTGTTTTAGACAGACATTTTCAGAATCCTTGCTAAGACCCTGGGTCCATTTAATTGCACTTTCCATAGCAGGGATCATATTTCCTGTCTGCATCCTAGAATCTACACCATAGTATGATAGAACAATACCAGGCTGGTCAATTAATTAAAATTAATAGCTCACGGAGCATTTAGGGCAATGTGTAAGAGACACACTGATACCCTAAAAAATCGTTCTGCCATTTTTTGTCAGTACTGGAAATTAATCCGAAACAAAATTGCTATGTGCAGATGCATAATCTATTTTCTCGATCTATATCGGCTGAGAATAGCAAAATATGACATCATGGTCAGGTGAGATGGAATCATGCTGTTAGGGATTACAAAGTTGTAACTTTGGGACTACATTAGATGGGGAATGCAGAATTATCATTGAGCTTTGTGAGCATTTAAAGCATTGCTTTGTCGGTGTCAGGCGATTATGCCCGATATGCGATTACGCCCGCATCGATTACGCATTTACGCCTCACTTTTCAAGTGCTGCCGTGAGCAGCGGCTTGCTTTGAAGTGAAATGCTCTCTCCGTTGGCACATCGAGCCCAGCAAGCCGTCAATGAAGTACTTAGTACTTGAGTACTAAGCTAAATATAAATCTACGTGTGTAATGTTCCTTGTGTGTCCGCTTGTCGTTGATGGGTGAAGCCATATAATTATCTGGTGAAATAACTCATTTTCAAACTTTATTTCAATGTTTAAAAGTGACATAGCGTGTGCCGACACACGAGTGAAATGAATCCACGGCGGCCAGATCCAACTCTCGGGTGTGTTCTCGTGAGAGTATAAACCTGCAAAGAACTACACTACGACTAACTCGACTATGAATGTGAATAACTAAGAGAAAGGAAAAGAAGAGAAAGGAGGAAGAAAAGAAGAAATACACTATTGTGAAAAGTAAAACTGAGGTGTAATCGATGCGGGCGTAATCGCATACCGGGGCGTAATCGCCTGTTTTCGCTTTGTCCTCATATTAAAGGATTAGGCTGCAAGGTACTACTGGCTGCAAAAGGGAATGTCGGTCAAAATCGCCGATCCGAAAATCGCCAACTACCTAAATGGCTGATCGCAAAAACAGTCGATGACTCATTGGGCCCTCCTGAAATAAACCTTCATAGCGAGCGAAGCTAGCGCGGTGCACGAAGTGCAGCAAGCGCAAGCTCGCAGTCATGCAATATATAAAAGAGCGTGAGTGTATATGATGTCACTAAGAAATACATACAGGGACCCAGAAAGTCGTCATGGTCCAACAATATCGTCCCTTGCGCCCATCCCTCGCGCGGCCGATTTCCGGTTTTGAATGTAGTTTAAGTAACGACCGATTTCATTGGTCGATAATGACGTAATGTACAGTACAATAACATAAATGAACTTGCGTGAATGAAAGTGCATTGTTGTGGGTGCTGCCACGCCATGGCCGCTACTACATGTATATCCACATTAAAACTGAATTTCTCGCCCGTCCGTGGGTCAATTCTAATGCAGTTTATATCGTTAGAACCGCCAGAATTCATTCTACTGGCCATTGAATTCTCTTTAAAATCGGCTCGCTTCCTGGCCATGCCACGCCGTGGCCGCTACTATGTCCACGTTAAAACTGAATTTCTCGCCTGTCCGTGGGTCAATTTTAATGCGGTTTATATATCGATAGAACCGCCAGAATTCATTCTACTGCCCATTGAATTCTCGTTAAAATCGGTTGCAAAATGTATATTTTGTGACAGTTTGAAATCGTAATAATTTGTATGTCATTAATTTACGGTCAATCAATGCTGTTTTTTGGTCAGAAGTAAAAAAAAAATGAAATCATCCAAAGCTTCGCTCGCTTCCTGGCCATGCCAGCGTCATATTATTCCACTAATTCAGTAATTGAACTTTACATTCTTCCCATGTCAAGTGTCATAAACAGTCTTATTAAGTATTTTGTGTTTCAATATATGTTTTTGTTTAAATCTGAAATTCTAAATGTTAATTCTAGACGTAATTACGCCACAAAGCCAAGACCTCCTACAGTTATAGCGGCTAGCTACGCTGACCTTTCTTCTTGAAATATTCTTTTTTAAGTTCAAAATCTGTCTAATGATAAATGACATCATTTAAAACCAATCCAAAACTTTTTTATCACTTTCCACATTCTTTTACACATACACTAGGCCTAATTGATTTCCAATAAATAGGGCCCTTTTAACCATCAGCCTTTTTGCAAACGGCGATTTTGCGAACGGCGATTTCGGAATCGGCGATTTTGACCATCTACCACAACAGGATTCTGATGTGAATCATTTGGGAATTTGGAAGAATAAAGAGCAGAGTGGCCTATTTCCTATGAAATGGTCAGTTCGATATTTCATCAAATCAGGACGTCATCTGGGCATTACTTCACATCAGGTGTACCATCAGGAGACAGTTAATCTGGGGTCTGATATAAGGAGAGTACTGCTCATAGCGAGCGAAGCTCGAAAGGCCGTAGGCCTTTCGCGAAGCCTC
The DNA here is from genome assembly GCA_963942565.1 of Maea johnstoni. NCBI lineage: Eukaryota > Metazoa > Annelida > Polychaeta > Spionida > Magelonidae > Maea > Maea johnstoni. Next base: position 4,943,654 of record OZ012685.1, read on the forward strand.
GCAATCCGTCAATTGAGCGTGTGTGTATATGACGCCACTATCACTATAAGAAATACATACACGGACCCAGAAAGTTGTCACCGTCCCACGTGCGGGACAACAATATCACTCAACGTGCGGACGACTTCCGTTCTGGAGGATTTCTTTAGTAGGTTAAGTAACGACCGATTTCATTGGTCGACAATGACGTTATGTGCAGTACAACAATACCAAACACTTACATTTCATCCCATTGGATGAAATGCATGAATGCACGTGCGTGAATGAAAGTGGCCGCTTCTACATGTATATCCACATTAAAACTTAATTTCTCGCCGGTCCGTGGCTCAATTTTAATGCAGTTTAGATCGATAGAGCCGCCAGAATTCATTCTACTGGCCATCGAATTCTCGTCAAAATCAGTTGCGAAATATAAATTTTAAGACAGTTTAAAATCGTAATGTTTTGTATGCCATTAATTTACGGTCAATCAATGCTGTATTTTGGTCAGAACTGAGATGAGTGGGTGGTCAGAAGTATAAAAAAAATGATCATCCAAAGCTTCGCTCGCTTCCTGGCCATGCCAGCGTCATATTATCAGGAAAGTTGACAGGTATACTGACTACTGTATACAATGAACTCCTATTGAGCGATAATACGTGAAACCCTTCCATGAGATGGTGTTGGTGTATACTTACTGTCCATTCCCGGGAATGGAAGCGGTTGTGCTCCCAGTTGTTGTTCCAGGGCGATCTCTATGTCAAATTTGACGGTCAAGATCGGTGCCACAATGTGCTGCATCTTTAAAGATTGAGAAAAACTACTTAAACTTAAAATACCGGCGGCAGTGGATACATTCGTACCACTCAACAAAGCGAACGTTCGCGAATGCTTTATCTGACGAAAATGACGTCATATCCGGAAATCCCACAGGAATGACAGGATTTCTTTCAACTTGTTGACTGCTTTGGAAGATGTAATTGCAAATAGAATACCACATCTGTTCTGATCGACGCCTCTTTGTAGGTATACAGTCAAGAACATGATGAGAAGTAGTAGGAATTATATCTATGTGAGTGACATAAAGCAGAGTTTGAAGAAAGTCCTTTTGACATTCATTCAATGAGTCTGACTGTTCTTAAATGTGTTGACAGGGAGGGAATCTTTATGGTAGGGGGTGCATCATCATTCATGTTAAGTAAATTGTTCACTTTCAGTAACTTCATTGGTACAAATGTCAAGCATCAAAGAAATGGCCCTTTATCTAACAAACTCCCTACAAGAGAATAAATTCCTGTGTGAAACATACTGGACATTTGTTCAATATAAATGTACCAGACAAATGATTACCCCCTGTTATATAGTGGTGAGGGGGGGGGGGGGGGGGGGGGGGGGGGGTGGGGGAGGTGTGTGAAAATTACTGCTTGAAATCCCGTCCCCGCCACCTATGGGCCCTCTCCTAGCAGGGAGTCGATTGACTGGTGTATAAACCGTATAAGTACAGCATAGCACTGATAGCAGTATATAGTATTGTATTATATTGTATATTGGTTATAAGTCAGTTTTGTTTGTTTGCTGGGTTCTGATTCTAGTATTCTGATTCTATCAGCCCTACACTAGCAGGCCAGTGAAGCATTTTGTTATTGTTAGACTGTGGAATGTTCAATAAAAAATGTTGATCAATGTACTGAACTCTTCTCTATTTCATACTTGCAGAATATACTCAAACAATACCCATGTGATATGAAGAGTTTCCTGTTGCCAAGTCAAGTGCCACCCCATACCTCAAGGGCATTATCTAAACTGTGCTTGAAACCAAGAAGAACCAACGAAGGGAAACATGAACTACCTCATCTTGAAAATTTTGTTATCCCTCACCACCAGAAAACAGGATACTGCACAAAGACAATAGATTCCAATGAATCTGACTCTGACACAGATCCAGCTCTTCAGGTTCTGGTCACAGACACTGTTACACAAACTTCAGGGGTGATCCCTGGAAAAGGACCCCCACCAAATCTTCCAATCACTTGTTGCATGAGTGGCTGTGCGAACTGTGTATGGCTCTCTTATGCAGATGAGTTGATGGAGTATTATTCAGATGGTGGTGATAAGGCTTTGGAGGCCATTGATAAAATAGAGGATCCAATGCTCAAAGCTTTTCTCAAAATGGAACTAAAGCCAAAACTAAAATGAACATTGGCATTTCACAACCACAACTCAGGACTGTTATTTTTCTCTTTATACTTGATTTTATTTAAATAGATCATTTATCAGGGTACTTTTATCTTGAATTTTTACGCTATTGACCACACTGATGTCTCCCTTTTTATGTCCTCACCAACGGAGAAGGACATAATGAATATGGTCATTCTATGTGTGTATATGTCAAACTTATTGTTTGTGAACCTGATACCTCCTTCAAAAGTTATTTGATATGGAAATACTTCAAAATTGTGGTCAGAGATGTAAATAACCTATGGAGATAAGCAACTCCTACCAATTTAGCTCGTACACCAGTCGAACACAATTGTTATGCAAACTAACTCTTATCAGTACTTGACTCTTCCCCAGACACTCAACCTGGCTCAACTGAGCTGTATTTCACAACACCCTCTCCCATTCAATACATAAAAGTAACCATGTTCTCCATCAACATACAGGAAGTGAAGATAAGTAGACCAGTGCAGATGCTTGGTTGAGCACCTGGTGAAGAGTGGGGTACTAATAAGACCTAATTTGCATAATAGTGTCTGACTGATGTAGGAGATTTAAGCTAGGGTTGCCTATCTCCCTAGGTTATGCACATCTTTGATATAACAAAGACATGCCTTTTTCATAAATAGCTCAACTTGACCAGCTTATTTCTGAATGAGGCTGTCAGATGTTATTGGTAGTTGCATTTTGATTGCTTTGTACAGGGTCAAGTTTGGCATGGTGGGGACATTCATGCCGGGAGGTGTATGCCTAGTTTCTTATACAAATGAAGACTGAAATCAATTAATGTTAAGTTAATTTGGAATTTTATAATATATATCAGGGTAACTTGTAGTGAACTTAAAGAGATCCAGAAAGGAAACCCTGCATTATTGGCTACTGTCTTGCTTTAAAGAACAGCCTGGACATAAATCTGAACATTTTGTACTGTAATCATAAAGGTGTTTTAGACATTTTTGTAAATGCCTAATAGTAGTATAGCATAGGTTATCATTTCAATTGCAGTAAATCTTTTCAATTTATATTAAAAAGGAATATTGTTGGCTTTACATTATTTACTATCATTTGAATTTTTGTTTTGTCTACAGATTACCTGATTTTGTAAAGATTGTTATTATTAAAATAGAGTTCATGATAATTAACTAGAGTTATTTATACTTACTCTAAAAGTGATGCTTAATTAGGTAAATATTAAAAAGAACTACTTGCTTTGATTTTGACAGCCAGTTCAGGCAACTGACAGCTCAGAGATGGATCTCAACCACAATTTGCATTTTTTTCTACTTTGGTTAGATTTTTTTCTTCCTTAAAGTTGGTGCTCGGTTGAATGCTACATTTTCACCCCTTTGTATAAAAGTTTCTTAGGCATTATTGCTATGATTAGAAAGAATTGTATGAAAATCCTAGTGATAATGTGTGCATGTGTTATCAACCAGTTGACTTGAGTATGAGACTGAGTTGACATGCTTCCACTCTAGGGATGGGGACCGGGAACCGGTTCATATGTGATACCGGCCTGAGCATTGCGGTTAACCAGTCAAAAACCGGACCTCCCTCTACACGGTTCGGTTTTCTATGCATGCACAGGGTTCCTGGAGGCATAATAAAACTGTCAGCACCTACCTCCTCGCTGGCCTCACAATGTCTGCCAAGCGCGACTATCAAACAGCCATTTCAAAATCCCTTAAGTCTGGTACCCTGCCCACTTTCACTATGCTCAGAAGCCTTCTGAGCGTAGAGAAAGTGGCCAGGGAGCTAGTATATAGGAACTTTCCAGAACTTTCCAGTTCAGGCAAGTTCAGACACGCATTCCATTGGATAGTTTCATATCCAAGAAATGTCATTAATAAACCGTGATAAAACCGAACCGTAGAAGCAAAACCGAGAAACGAACCGTAGAATTCTCAACGATCTCCATCCCTATTCCACTCTGAAAAAACTGTCAGCAGAGTAAGGGGCTCTAAATGGTCTTTGTGTGCTGATGTGCCTTTAAGCTCTCATTCATTTGACTATTTGGTGTCTGGTAACAGAAAAACTTGACAGAATAAATACAAGACAGCCTATAATTGGACTAGTTTTCCCCTATTTCCCACACTGGTTGATTTTTTGTTCCATCCATTTTGTTCTATAAATGTCTCAAGGCCAATCCTACATGTGAACCCTCTGGGCTCTGCTCAACTGCTGCCCCCACTTTCACTTGACCAATTATTTTAAGGGCTTGATACTAGGAACCTTGTGTATAAGTTCTGCATAATACATATGCTGTGGTTTGGAAATCTGTTTTTCTCTTTTGTATTCCCAACTACAAGCACACCACAGGCACTGCATAACATCTACAATAAGCTTGGTTGAGACATGCTCATTTCATCTTCATAACATAGTTCCTTACATACTCAAAAGATGGCGCCAACTATTCAGGTGTCGGACTGAACTAAATGAGGAAATGGTAGCCCTCATACCAGTACTTCAATTTCAGGAATATGGGATGTTAACAGTAGATTCCTGTTGCTTTAAGGTTCTGCATTGCACATACCAGATTGCCACAGGTGAGTATTGCGGAGGGTCCAGGATATTTAGGGAAATTTTCAAAGTCTATATTAGTCTGCACCGGTTTCGTTTGTATTGAAGTGATGAATTTTCTCATTTCTTGTCTGGTAAAGCGCTACCATCATTAATTATTGCAAGAGCATTTAAAGCTTAACTGTTTGGTATGCAGGAGAGGAGACATTAGCCTATAATGGGGTCCATTGAAGTCACCATATTTTCTTTCAGACAAACAAATTCTCTTGAGGGGAAGTGAGTGACTAATATAATCCATGACAATCTGCATAGAGGTATGAACTATTGAAAAATCTATTCCCCTCTTTTTAAAGTGGATTTATAATACTGCCTGCCAGTAATATTTCTGTAGAAGAAAGGCCATTTATTCATGTGAAAATGAACATTTTCCCAAGACAGACCTCATTCAAGATTCATTTGAAACTGGGTGTACCAAGAAATGAAAAAAATTGGGTTTCCTTTTTATTCATTCAGAAGTTGTAAGACCCACTTTTTATTTTTGAAAAAAGAATGCATGAGATCTTCAGGTCCTAGCATTCACCTTCAAGTAATAACTTTCCAAGTAAATTGGCATCTTTAGAAATTCGGGACCAAATCACTCATCCTAATGTTTTGCAAGGAATTGGGTACTTAATGACTCGCAGGTTTTATCCATAGAGGGTTTCTTTGAGTTTATGTATGATACCTGATGTTTGAGACACCACATCTTTAAAGCAGTTCTTATGATTCAATAGCCTAATGGGGGAAAAAGATTCAACAATTTATAAGGTGAAAATATCCATATAGGCATATACCTTTATAAAGAACACAATAACCCATTGAAGTAACAACTAAAATATTTATTACAGCTTCATTACAGGTGAATTGAAATGCACAGGAAAATCATGTGCATAGACAGCAGACACATGGATTAGCTTGCTATAAACAGAGCTGTGCATTTCTGTTTCCTATGGTCCCAGTTGGTTACCAGTGGTACTTGGTGCGGCGATGATAATCTGAAAAAGAAAAAAAGTCATAAGCAAAAGGCTATAGCAGATTGGATAAAACATGAAGTTGGATCTTTAGTGTACGCAAACACATGCACAACAATACATTATAATTAGGTCGTAGCAGTACACATACATAATAGACTAAACTCAATAGCCAGGGCCATTTTCCAATGATTTTTGTTGATGTCCCACAATATTTGCATTTGGGGGAGCCAGAAGGCCAATAATTTTCTGACATTTTAATATAATTTCTCAATCCAGGCCAAATGACTTTTTAATGATATATCAGAAGATCCGGGTGTCATAACCCATCAACTGTAAAACACCCTGAAGTGTGAACTATACTTATTTGTCAAACATTATTTTAAAGCTATATAGGAGTTGTATATAACAGTCAAGCTATCTAATCTTGGACTCTGCAAACATGACTTACAATGTCTGTCATAGTGGTAGAGGTAATACATTCCAGACAGCAAGATGATTGGCTGAGCAAGAGCTGCTACTGGAGTCTTCTTGACCAAAAGCCAATTCATAGCCCAGCGCCAGGATCCTGAAAATAGATGACAACTATGTGAAACAGCAACTAGATCAAGAAGATGGCAAAAAATACAATTCACTCAACTCCACTCACAAACAAATCAAAGGCAAAATTTGTAAATTATGTATATCACAAACGTTTTATAGATCTTATATTTCATATCTTTAAAGTTTAAACCATAGCACGCACATACCTAGAGAAACCAGCAAAGTGACAATATCCCAAATAATTTGCCAGAATCTGGCAAGCAGCCTTTTTTACGTGCCATGGCAAGCTATGTCTTTGGAGAAAACCAATATTGAAACAAGTTTCATCAGTTATGTGGTTATCCAGGAACTTATTACCTTAATTCATTGAGATATCTTACCTCTGGACACTGCTCCCACCACAGCGGAGGGTGTTTTGTTCCTCCTGCCAAACCAGGCACCAAGTTCTCCAAGCTTCACCTGACTGAGCGGAACATCAGCTGCAAACAATAAGAAACCAAGATTGAGTGTCACTTTGCCTTTCAATACTTTACTCTACAACCAGATTGAAGGTTCCTATTTAATAATGTTATACCAATAATCAATTTGGGCAGTCAGAAGTTGAAATCAGAATGATAATTATTTATAAGCAATAATTTGATGAATTATAGGAAAACCTGATTCATTTCCATAAGATTTCTCAAAAGTTCTCAGTTGCTCACTATCCCAAACTAAGGATACTTGAATTTGACAAATTTCATTTAGCTGGGGGTTCGGCTAACTGGTCAGCAATTACATAGACATCTGAATATATGCACCATTTCGCTCAATGCTCATGAGGCAAGTAATACAAAATGACAAAATTAGTAATGGATTTATAGCAATTAAATGTACATGCAGTTCAACTGTTCAAAGGTCTACTCTTGTTAAATGAGCCAGTCTTGATTCATGACAGCTGCTCCAGGCCTTGACATTAAACTTATGAGGCATATGACTATGAGGCTTTGACTTGCCCAGACTAAGTTTTATAGCTGATTCAAGCTAACAATGAGCAAAGTGAATGGGTTTGTAAGTTTCAAGTGTGTGCCTGTAAGAACAGGTCTGTCCGCTATTGATGTTCAATTCAAGCTCACCTGTGCACTTATAGAAATCAGGGTCAGTTTGTGGTTAGCAGCCACGGAGTGAGGAGAACTCGAACATAGGGGGAACTGACGGGGCAATTGGTACATGGGACAATAGTAGTCTAAAATAAGATGTAGAGATTGTGGTACTTGAGATATGAAACCCCTGGGGAGCCCCCCTACTCTGTGACCCAGAAAACTTACTGGGCTACTCGCAGAACCCATCAGTGTACTTTACAAGTGGACATGTAGAGGTCACACGTCCACCTGTAGGGTCTATCAATGGTTTGTACTGAGTGAATGGACTATACTCCTGAACTTGTACTATCGCTCATTGTTAGCTTGAATCAGCTGTAATTGCCCAGCCTCACTAGGGGTCAGGCTTCAGCTAGAAACTGAGGAGGACTGCCGGGCTATAGGTTCCCAAGTCTTCATAGCCTGAGTGGGGTGTGGGTCGCCACCCAGCCCAGGCTTTGATGGATAGATTCCCTGTATATCGGATCCAATTTTCTTCAACAATGAATTTTTAACTGGACCTGTGATCACCCGATTTATTATGCGTCTGATAATTCCACTGGTCCAACGAACAGCACTGTAACTGATCAGAAGTACTTGTCTGGCGGTCAATATCACTTGTCCCGGACGACAGGACAGTGGTTTATGTCAAGCCCTGTGCTCTCAATCACATGAAAAAACTTTTAAGTATCTAGAGAGAAACCTGTCATAACTCATCAGGGATGTATTCCTTACTTGATGTCATGCCTAGACAGTGTCCTGCTGACATTTTATTATTTTTTTATTCTTTGGTTATTTTGCAAGGAACAATTGCTAATAAAATACTGGCTATTAAAATAGGCAAGTGATCTACCAAAAAAAATCCTGCTGGCATCTTATAAGTGTTTTCAACAGAAAGAGCGAACTCAATATATGTATGAAGAATAGTGAAAAAATATTTGCTGTCAGGGATGAACTCTTATATTACATTGTGTCAAAAGCTAGACAATGTGCTGCTGCAAAGGTTAGACATGTTGAGAATTGTATTCTTTTGCAAACTTGCAAGAAACAGTTTTACAAAATAGTGCCTTTGTGGCTACAAAATGGTTGATCTATCTCAAAAGTTCCCTGGCAATATGAGTAAGTTAGTATATTCAACAGAAATATTGAGTGTCTCAGTAGTTAGTACTTGTAATATGGTTTATTAAAGGTGGAAAAAGTGAAAGCACAGTACTATACTATAGTATAGGCAACTACCTAATATTGGAATGACAAAGTCAAATGCATTTCTAAACCTCTTCTTAAAATTATGGTCAAGGTCACATTAATGATGAAATTGTTATTCATTAATACATGACAACTCAGAACCCTGTAAAAGTGCATTGATTGTGTTCAGAGCATATGCAATAATTAAACTTATCCGTTACTGCAAGAGATGATACTGGAAGTCAGTGACAGACAGATAATGTAAGTGTTCAGAAGCATGCCGGTGACCCCTACCAACCACCATTGCCATTGCATTTGTCAGCCGTTCACTTTCTTCATTTTAGTACGTATATGCGGTCTACATAAACAATTCTTTTTGGAATCAGAACAAGTTATGTTTAAGGCAAACCAATTCGTTCTCTTACCCTTGCCATAGAAGCGTGCTGGGTTGTATGGCCCATGAATTCTTGGATTGAACTCTGGAGGATATTCACCGATCCCCATCTTGGATGCTGAGGGTGCTACTTTCTCAAAACTCTGATATCACTACGCGACCTTCATAAACTTAAACTAAATCATTCGGACAGTAACTGATTAACTGGTTACGTCGAATATAACATTTTATTTTATTGTTCGCTATGACATATGATATCGTGCCTAGTTAGCTCATTTTACAATCTAAATATTAAAAATAAATAAAGTCCAAAACGGAAGTGAGTAAAGTGGCTTCGTGTGTTCAAGACATCAAACGTTGGTTGACGTTGGCAAAAATGTGAGAATGTTAATATGAGGGCACATGAGAGGTAAAATCTGGTTATTCTTCCAGGTAACAAGAATTTATATCTTAAAGGGTACAGCTACAAGGATACTTTTCCTACCCATAAGGGTGCAGATATTTGACAATATGGGATACAGGTAGATAATGTGGCTTTTGGAGTGAAATGACTTTTTCAATGGTTCATTTTTATTTTAAATGAAAAGGATGATCTACAATTCTTAATCATTGTATTGTAATGGAAAATGATACTCCAAGACAGTTGGGTTTATTTCAACTTCTTTATTAACTAATAACTTCCAGGTTGGGAAATTCCACAACAAGGATGGTGTCCTATATCAGCTAGGTAGCTCCAAGCTGATGTGTCTCTCCCTAGCTCTACATGGATATAAATACTCTACTTTGTTTGTTTGGGATCCGCAACCGCATTTTTCCCGCGGGGTCAACTCCCAAAGGAGGACCTACGGAGACCACCCTCTACCACCCAGGCCACTCGTCACCCCCGGGCCTTGTGTCAGTGTCTGTTCCCTCTCCCCCCATACTTTTGTCTTGAATGCCTCCTGCATCAGGTGTGTACCCTCCCCTGTCCTCCTGTCCTATACATATACCCTACCGAGTCTCTGGTCTGTTTCCCTGTCCTACACATATATTCAAACCCCACAGAAAAGAACCCCTCAACATATTTCAAACCCCACAAACAAACGATGTTAATTCATTATCTCAATAAACGGAACAATTAAAACATCAGTGAACCTCTATCTCGTCTCCCCTCCTGTATCCTCCGTGCCTACCTGTTCGGTGCCCCTCCCTTACACCACCGACTTTCTTCCCCTTTGCCATTTAGTCCAAACCAACAAATGTGTTAGACAAAGATAACAAACATATATGTAGACAGGCACACCCCTATCGTTTCTCCCCTTCTCTCTTCTTCATCATCTTCCTCACACCATCTCCCACTGTTCTAGCCAGTACCTCTGATGTCTCCCCAACTAAACCCACTATTTCCTTTAGTTGTTCTCCCTCTTCTTTGCCCCCCCAAACTTCCCATCTCTCTTCTCCCCATATTCGCCTTACCTTCCCCAACATTCTATTCCTTTCTATTCTGTATGCTTGGCATTTAAGCACTAAATGTTGTTCGTTTTCGATCTCCCCTTCTGTACATTTCTGGCAAGTTTTATCTTGCACTGTCCTGCCTGTCCTATTCCTCAGACCTAGTGATCCTGCTCTGATGTTGAAAACCGTTCTGCCTTCTTCTCTGTCTAACCACTCCTCAAATTGCTTTTCTTCCTTACTTCTGTATTTTTCTAACGTACTCTTATTTCCCATCCCCTCTTGCCACTTTCGCCTATCCCTTTCCGTTACTGCTGACTTCACTTCCATTTTCCATGTGCTTTGGCCTAACCGTAACCTTTCTCCCTCCAGCCCCACCTCCTCAGCCATTGCATTTATTTTGCCCATCCATGGTAGTCCTTTTTCCTCCCCCATGTTCCATGCCAGCCTAGCCCACCTCTCCCGCTCAAGCGATGCTACCCTGCCTGCAAATACCAACTTCTTCTCCATTATCCTATTTTCTAGGCTAATCCAACCTAAATCACCATAAATTGCCTCATACCCCGTCCCTTTTTCGCCCCCTATAGCCCACCTTCCTACTTGCCTCTCAATTGTCTCTAGCTTATGCTTGTCACTCTCTGCCATGTCAAAAACCTCCACTCCATATAAGATGCTTGGGATAGCCAGAGCCTCCCACAGTTTGGTCACTACTGCCCTTTGGTATGTATCTGCCGTTACATTGTATACCTAATAGCAATTAGTATATAGGACATAGGAGCTTTCATAAATATCTGAAACTAGAAATAACTAGCTTTCTAGCAATATAAGGTATGAAGTGTTAAGAAAAAAAAAAATTGGCTTAAATGCTAACATGTGCTTGATCGAGCCCAAGTATAAGATAGAGAGAGGGGGGGAGGGGGCAATAGCAGATACATTGCACCTATAAACAGTGATAAGCGCCTGTTGTTCTCACAACTGATTCACTGTCATACCTTATATTGCTAGAAAGCTAGTTATTTCTAGTTTCAGAATATCTTAATTTTGTTTGTTTGTGTCCACAAATAAAAAAGTTATGGATGTTTGAGTAAATGGTATCCACGTTTTATCGAAATGAGACATTGACACTCATTTTAGCTATCTGATTCACTAAAACCAAACTAGGTTTTAGAGGTCCTCCTCTAATCACTAGACTAAAAATTGTATTTGGAAACTTGAAAAGTGTTTTTTGTGGAAGTTGAAAATTGGGATACGTGTGACTCTGTCACAGAAAAAACTTTTTTTTTTCTTCTATTCGGAATTGTATTTAAATGCTCAGGTAAATTGGTTGTGATGAAAGATCAAATAGCTATTTTGGAAAAAAAATCATTATTATGGTAGTTTTTGAACTAGGTAAAAAATGTGTGACTAATATCATGCAGAATCTTAGGAAGAATAAATGAGTGAAACATCTACCACTGCAATAAATAGACTTCTAATGGTTTGATGATAACACATTTAGGATACTATTTTATTTACTAGGAAAGGGATCATTACTTTAACTCAAAAGTGGTCTTCTCAGTGGGAACAATTGTTTCTTGGTACTCATGTGCTCTTGATGCGTACATCACTTCATGCCTGAGATATAGCTGTCATGAAGATGTGATATGAGTGAAGTACTAGAAGTTACTTTTCATAGCTTAACCCATTGTAAGCAAGTAAGATGAGATATGGTATCAATTTATAACTTAATATGCATCTCTTTTCTGTGTTAGTTGCTCTGGAAATCACCCTTTTCTGAGGTCTGTACCATACCATATCGTGTAGCATTAAGATGACATTAGGACTGGAGGTGTATCTGCATCTTGCATTTTCATGATGGTAGCAGTAAATAAGCCTATTTCTCAATTGTATATACATATACAGTACCATAGCCTCAGTAGAATTACCCTTGGAAGTGTTGTCTGGAACTGCAAAACTTTTGAAAATCACTGAAAGAAAGCTATTTTTTTCTTGATTTTTTTCCAAAACATGTTTTCTTTAAAAGTACATGTACTTATCAAAAGTTGGTAGATCATTTTAGTTGTCATAGCCAGGTATGAATAGGTTGAATAGGTTAAAGATGCTAATCCAAAACTCATGATTATTATAAATGGGTTTCCTTGCATTGCCTTAGCAAATAGATGTCTGTAAATAATCCCATTCCTCAGTTTCCAAATCTTCATAACTTACAACACAGGATAGTTCCAAAATCCATAACCCCATCTCCTGTAATACATTTTCTTAACCTATAGCTACAAATTAGCCTATTCCGGAGTTCTTTACAGTACCATCGCTTTGTTGTCCCAACATACATGATGTTTTCCTAACTTGTGGCATTGGGTTAGGGCAGCAGAGCTCTTTTAATAAGTCTATTCCATGGCTACACAGTCCCGTAGCTTTAGACAGGACGCAGTGACAAAACATGATATTTTCCTGTCTCATTATATTGTCTTAATCTTTTGCTGTGGATTGACTTTAGTCGCTGTGCCACACCTTTCAGGGACAATACAGGATACACCTGTCAGATTGCAATCCTCTGATCTGGGTTTTCTGGCTTCTGACCAGTAAGAAGTTAAGAACATCCCTGTCTGGAGCCTTAGCTGTTATCACAGGATATCAACCCAATAAACACATGTCACTCTGCTTACACTGCTTTTGTTTCTCATCAATGTCTATAAGGAAAGGCAAGATGTAAAGGGACTATGAGTAAATATTAAACCTTTCACCCTCTGTCAATGTTACTCACTCAAGACTGAAAGAAAAAATATACTATCTTTATTGTTGTGTTTTTAAAGATGGGTTTCAACTTTGTTGAGTGTTTATGTTTATTCAAACTTTGAATATCAATGGGACACATAATTTTCCAATTTATTTGATAAATTATGGCAAATGAGGAGGAAATCCATGTATTGCACTATCAGTGTGACTCCATCACAGTAGGCAGATGTGACCCTGTCACAAGACTTTGTCTGACATTTTGCTCAATAAATTCATAATTGGAGATCATTTTCACTCAATATTTGATTTTGTTATAGAAAAAAATATTTTAAAGCATACCACCTAAGAAAACCTTAAAATTTCTAAAAAAAGAACAGCATGTTATGGGGTTTTGAATTAAAGGGCTAATATCAGGTGCTAATTTTGTGTGACTCCGTCGCAGACAACAAATTTTCACTTTTTGGCATTAAAAAACTTTTTAAGTAGAATTACCTCTTCTATAATATGAAAGTACTGTTGAAGACCTTCATAATGATGTATAATTGGATAGGCTAGCTATATGGCTTAATTAGGAAAATTCCTGACAACAGCAATTTTGTGACTCCATCACAGCTTGATTTCAAGAGCCCATGGTGCCCTTCCTTACCCTTCTTCCTAGAGCTATCTCATGTGGGAAACATTCATTCTAATGGGCAGTTGCATGTCTGGTGAACCAACCTGCCTGACACTAAAATTGTCTCTCTTCCCTCCCCCTAACACAATGCGTTTCTAATACTTATATTTTGATGTATGTTTTCTCTTTCTAGGAACAAATGAAACAAGTGATAACCTGAGAAATGGAGCATTTCTCTGTGGTCCAGCTACCAGATGTCATCACACCAAAAATATTGTCTTATCTTACTTGGGAAGAGAAATTGGATGTCGTTGCAGCAATTCCCACTTGGAAAAAGCATTCAAGAACAACAGAGGCTTGGCCTGTTCTTCGCTATGAAGAAGTCTATCCAGTCAATCTAGAGAAGTCAAGGGAAAGAGTGGAACATTGTATTGCCTCCTATGGAAACTATATGCCTTGCATCCATATAGTGATTAGCAAAGATGGAGAAAGCTCAGGGCTCTGCATACTAAAACAAATTGCACACTCATGTAGCAATTTAAGACACTTATGGCTAGGTATTAACTGTGAATACAGTGGCAGGGGTGTGATGACATGGGACAGAGAGTGGGTCGAAGCAATGTGTAAGATACTTGCTAAGTGCGAGACTCTAAAATCTGTAGCTCTAGACAGAATCATTCCATGTTGGAGTGACACTGAAGAAATCAACCCACTCTTAGCATTGGTGAAGGGCAGTCTTGCCAAGAAGGTAACAAAATTAAATCTAGCAGGCTGTTTATGGTGGGATCATGAGGACTACTGTGATGAACTCAGATACTTTGTGAACCTGAAAACTTTAGTGGTACGTCGTGCTAAACTAAGTGAAGATCTTCTCAAGGTGCTAGTCGGCAACAAACTACAAGAACTGCGAATTTACCAAGATGAGGAATTGCCAGAATATGAACCTCTGCTCTACACTAACGCCACCTGGCAATATGTAAAATCACATTGTCCCAGTTTCTCTGTGGATCTAGTCATGTCTGAAATGATAGTTGTACGCTCCCTTTTCCCTTGTAATGTACCCTTGAGGTCATTACTCATTAACGTGATGCATGATGAAATCACGAAGGGGCTTATTGATAGTTTGATATCTCATTACAAGAATACGCTGGAGACGTTTGCCTGCTTCAGTAGCCTTGTAGGTGTCAACGATAGGAGGGTGCCTGCCTCCCTCGTGGAGATGGCCGAGAAATGTGTCAAGCTTCGGAGAATCATTTACACTGCCTCTATCTCTAGTACGACAGTTCTTCTCATTGCCAAGACTAAGCAGTTGGAAGAGTTGGTGGTGGACGCAGATGAGCTGACGTTTGAGTTTGACTGGCATATTAGACCCGAGTGGTCTCCTAGTTTCGTGAACTGGTTGAGAGAAGGGGGTTCTTCAGCTCATCAACTACAAAAAGAAGTGTCACTCTTCCTGGGTAAACCCTGGACTATCTCCACAGATGAATATATTAATAAATTTGAGTCATTTCTTTCCCTTGACTGAAAATCATTTTAATGTCATATTGAGCATGATTGTAAATTGTAAACCCTGTGCTTAAATCAGTGGAATGTATCAACAGGAACTTTGCCAGGACCAGTCCAGCTGTCTTTTGGACACGCAGTTTCTTGAAGAGGACCTTTTCAGACAGGCCTAACATTTTGTGCACACTGCACAATATTCCATAATAACTTCTTTTTGGTGAAAAAACATCTAAGATACAGGGAAGTGTAAATTGCCCTTTTTGACACAAAAATATTCATTAAATGTAACTGATAAGGGCTTGAAGTTGCTGGGTAGCTGTATCTCAATTTTGAGATTGCTGTTTCAGACAGGCATTTTTACAATCCTGGCTAAGACCCTGTTTATCAACCATATAATTCATAATATATAGGTTATTTATGTATGCTTAGGAGATGGCAATATTGTATAAATTTTGTGTCATTAACAGTTGGCAGTCTATCACCTAGTTGTATAACTTTGTACAAGTATATGTAGAAAAGAAGTTAAACTTGCAAATGCCTCCTGAGATCCTACAATAAGCAAGTAGTTCCATTGGTCTGGTATGGCTCTGAAAATCAACTAACCTTATTCAAACTACCAAGTCTTAATCTCAAAACTTTCCAACTCCTCTTTCCTCTTAAAACCATTCAAAATGAATCTAGCATCTCATGAGTTACCTGTGCCTCAACAGGTTAGTATCTTTACTCAAAATATGTATGGATTCTTCTGGCATTATAAGCTTAGGCTTTACCCCTACTGGTACTCCACAGTCCCAGCAGTCATCCAGACAACATGGTGCTCTCCAATGCAGATAAGGGAAGAAGATATATGTGGCATGTATTGAAATTATCAGCTCTAATTTTAAGCAATCTAACACTTCATGTCTTCCCAGAAACTGCTAATGTTACCAAGTGATGAAGTTAGTAAAAAGAGCCATTCACACTTGTAAGGTGTTATGATTTTATTAATTCCAGTGAGGGAAAGCTTTGGTGAGTTTCACTCACTATTTACTTGCAGTTAGGAAAATTCTTCACAATTAGTTTGTCTTCATAGTCATAAACTGATTTACGAGTGTATATGCTAAAACAGGCATAAATGCAGAATATAAAATGATAAACAAATCAAAAGTGTTTTAAAATTAATTTATTGAAATTGTGGTGCTTAACTTGTCTTAAAGACAAGGTAGAATGTAGAACTTTATACTAACTTAAACTTTAGTGGTTGAAGTTATGTTCTTGTTAGACTAGTACTTCCTCTTCATGCTCTTGGGGCTAAAAGAGTACTGAACTGTACTGTACTGTACTGTGTAGAAACCACCTTTCTCATTAAAAACTTTGTTTTCTTATAATTTAGATGAGAATATAACAAGAAAGAAACATATTCATGAAGTTGAGTTTCAGTAGTTTTATACAAGTGTAATTTGATAAACATGTGATTTTTACAAGAAGAAGAATTTAAGATGTAATGAAGATATCAAAAAGTCACAGCACGTTGGTGTCCTTTGTAGATCCATTAGTTTTTTTACAAATTTCTGGCCTGAGTATAAGTGGAATATTTTCATAGATTTACACTTGAATTAAGGAATGGGTTGATTTATGCTTGTTGTAAAAATACTTCATGAAACTAAGGCCTAAAAAAAAAGTTGTTTGTTTCCTGTTACCCTACCCTAACAAGTTTTTATTCAGAAAAATCCCTACCCTAAAGTTTTTTCTGCCCTTCCAACTCCAAATCATCAAAAAACATGCATAAAACACACATTTTTGACCAAAAAAATAATGCAAAAAGATTTTTTTGCTGATCTACCTACCCTATTTTTTTCCGGACCGTTACAGGAAACAAACAATTTATTTTTCTAGGCCTAATTCCATTTAAAAGCTTTTTTGCTCAGAAGTCTGTGTTTTGTCCCATGTAGAACAAAAGCAAATTGTGAGATGCGCCAAAGGCAAGTTGCATGTGCACAGCATATTGACTACTGATTCTCATACCGCTACCTCAGATAGTTGGAGTGGAATATCATTTATTGTCACTTTTTCTGTCCTATTGCGCCTAATTTGTGTCTTTTTTGTGACTAGCCAGTTGTAAGTGGTGGATGAAACCCTGACTGTGTACCCTGCGAAAACCACTGCCTAACCCTAAATCACTGGCAACTTTCTCACATGCCATGGCCAGGATTCAAACCATGGCAGTGGTACCTCAGATATCTTTAACAGGAAAAAAATGCAGTAGTTAATGCAAGCTGCATTAATATTTTGGTTTATCTATATTAAAATATTGAACATAAATCATTCAATTACTGTTGAAAAAACCTGATAAGGTCTGGTGAAAAATCTATTAAAGTTTTACACAGAGTTGAACCTGATAGATTGAGCACCTCTGTACTTGATTTTTTTTCATTCCACTGCTGCCCTCAATGAAACACACCATCTTGAGAACCTGTTTACTAGGAAAATTGAGAACTTAATTTGGTTCAATAGACAGATTTGAACTCGTTTACATTGAGCATTGGCTTGTGTATCAATGCGGACTCAAGTTGAATGCAGTTGTTTTCTCAAATTGATTTATCAATTTACACAACATTGTGTTCACAAAGGGTGCTCTAGAATGTAACCTTACCATCAGTCAGCTTTCCAGATGAGGTGTAGATACAGTGACAGTGCTAAGCATATAAGGTAGCCCAGTCGCCAAATTTGTCACTAAATCTTAAAGATATTGGTGACAGGACTACTAATACACAAAGAGTTACCGAATTTTAGGGAACCTCAGTAAAACACATGTTAAAAACTTCATGAGATACTTATTCTAATTCTAAGTGGAACCAAAGAAATACATCCCCTTGATCCACAACTCCATAGGCACAGCATGCTAGTACCTACGGTATGTGCGCCTAGGGTTACGCGGTGTAGCCTGGGGAAGTATTGGTCACATGATTGGTTTCGCGGCAATTTTAGTCTGACCCAGGGCCTGTGAAACCAGCAGGCAGTCAATCCTGGGGTACACATGTTATCTATGACTCATAGTGGTGTGAGGCAGCGAAATTTGATGACGTATGCACAGTGCCCACTCCCTGTCTACTACTCCCAGGTGGAACATATGGTGGATCTGGATCTACTAAATGTTGGGAATTAGTAGGTCAATATTGGCTAATAGAATAGTTTGGTTATGTCGAGGCCTGAGTGAAAGAAGTCTTAAATACCAAAGCATTGTGTAAGATGAATAAGAACATTTTACCCCTAGGAAGCATCTCCAGCCCAGGATTGTAAGAGCATGGCTTCAGCTAGAAAAGTGTTACATAAATAATGCTGCATCTGCGACCAGTGAAAGCTGTCCTTAATGTGCATTTTTTCAGATATAATCCCTTACCTGCTGTTAAGGGAGAATTAAGAGCAGTATGGTAAAAATGGCTGTAGAGGAAACTCAAAATGCATCATGATTCATAAAATAAACCAATGTTTGTGTTGTGCGTTTCATTTATGTGAACAAATTACAAGTGTATTAAATTATAAATGAAATACATTCTTACTTGTTGATATTTTTCTGAATAAGTAACATATATTTGAGAGTGATAGTGGAAGCTCTACAACTACTCTCACCATAAACTGATAACAATGCTATCCCAATTACCCATATGTTCCTGTTAATCTGCTGTCCAGAACCTCCATACTTCGAGCACTTATTAATCATAATAGTTACAATTTCTTGTTATATTACCACAAAATGATCAACAATCCAAAATGAATGTAGCTTTCATTCAAAAAGTTCATATTACAGAATTACAAAAAAAAAAAAAAAATGCAAAAATATCTCTGAAGCAAAGGTGACATACAACTCATACTAGTGTAACATTCTACAATCTCAGGCATAAAGAATAATTTTTGTAGCAATTTTGAGTTCTTACGATGAAATTTGAACTTTTAGAAGCAAAACCACAAAACTGCATTTTATACACTTTCCACAAAAAGACAAAAACAGCTCCGTATAGGCACTTTATTTTGGATTGGAAAATGGTCAAATTAGAATCACACTAAACCAGTAAGTTCGAAGTAATTTACCTTTAACTTAGAACTGATCCGGATCTTGGAAGTATGTGATGCCAATCACTCCATCTGGCAATCATGGAAAAAATTGGTTCTCAATGTTTGCGATAGGTGGCGCCATCCATCACCAGCAGTCAACGCTCCATCTAAAAAAACGCTAACAAATATTCAGGGGAGGACGGGAGGGGATATAGACAGATAAGTATTTCCAAGTGGTAACTAAATTACTTCTCATTTACTGATAACTATTGAAATTAGTGTAATAAAACAATGATAATGTGCTCTAAGGCTGCCCAATAGCCAGAGACCACTCAAGTTCAGGGTTCCCTGACGGCACCGTGGTCTAAGGAGAATGCAATAGACCAAAAAGCTCCTCGCGTTTGCAAAGAAATGAAAAATCGGATAGGTATGATTTTCCAAAGTTGAAAGTATACGATGGGAAGAAGGATTTCACTGCGTTCATTGAGAGGTTTGAGAGGGTAGCAAGGGCAAAGAAATGGGATGATTCTCAAAAACTTGGTCATCTTTGTGTGATACTCATAGGGGATCCCTCTGAGTACATGCATTGGCAGAAAGCTGAAGTAAAGACAAGTTATAGCAAATCAAAAGAAGTCTTGGCTAGGGTTTTTGGAAAAGAGACTAATCCTACCGTGGTTAGGGCTGAGTTAGTAAATGTGCATCAGAAGGAGGGGGAAGATTTGGAGGAGTGCGGGAGGAGAATTTTTTGACTTCTGTACCAGGCTTATCCAGATGCTTCCGACAAGATGCTGGAAGATTTAGGTATTGGGTTTTATTCTCGGGGGTGTATTGATCGTTATGCAGTGGAAATTGTAATGATCAGGGATCCAAAGACTCTGAAAGAGGCCATACAATTTACCAAGGTGGCCCAATCTAACCATTCCTTTATAGGCCAGAGCAAAATGTCGGTGCGAAATGTTACATTCGCAGATGAGGGGAATGTTTCGGTTCGGCGTATGCAGGGCGGTGACTCTCCTCAAGGTGGTCAGGCTCAGTTGAAAGATGGAAGTCTGGAAAAGATGACAGATATCTTATCAAAAATGCTGACTGTGATAGAGAGTCAAGCTGAACATTGGTCAAGGCAATCTGCTGCTGGGGATTAATTCTCCCATAGGGTCTCCAATTAGAACAAGAGCAGCTTCGCCTATGCGAACTACATCCCCAGTTCGCGAACCTAACTCTCCCTCAAGATTTCGAAGTTATAACTGCCACAATGAGGGTCATATATCTAGGAATTGTCCCCAAAGCACCTCCAATAAATTCAAGTGTTTTAACTGTAATGCTGAGGGACATTTGGCGAAGTAATGCCCTATGTCGAGTCCGCCAAAACCTTTAAACTAGTGCGGACTGGCATGAACGACCAATCGTCAGTTCTGCCTGGTTATGGTCGTACTCCTTATGAGAAGAAAAGAGAAGGTAGTGTTAGGATATTAAATCCAGCTTCTGCTGGGTTTGTATGCCCTGTCACTAACGAAAATAAAGATAGTCAGAGGGGACTGATCGGCCCTTATTGTCGTTGTCAAATTCGCCTGCTTTAAGGTTGACAGGTCCGGTACATACTGGGCCAGTCTCAGGTTCAGAATTTGATGCTGATCTGGCATTAGCTGGGTGCAGTACAAGTAATTCTGTGGAATCTAATTTAATTGAGACCAGGTGTAAGGATCCGGCTGTTGCAGGGTTCAAGTCACCTGATACAAACAAAATATGTGGGGGTAGTGAAGAGATCAGGTCAGGATCAAATCCCGTAGTAACTGGGTTAGATCAACAAACCATCTGATGATTCCTATTTGTATAAATGGTGTCTTAACAAAGGCTGTTATTGACACAGGAGCTCAATGTACAGTTATCAGCGAACGACTCCTACAGTTCATGCAACAGCCATTAAATTTTGCTGAAGATATAATCCTTCGGGAGGCTCAGCAGAATAGCAAAATGGTCGCTAAAAAAGCTGAACAAGTCTCGAGGGGGAGATAAGTCTGAAGCGGAATATGTTGACTCTTAATGATAAAAGGATTACCGTAATTTCGCGTGTATAAGACACACTTTTTTACACAAACTTTCACACTCAAAGTGGGGGTGCGTCTTATACACGAGGCTAGGCATCTAGGGTGTTTTACATCGAGTCCTTAGGCCACTCGGGGATCGCCTAATTACAATTATAATGCTGCCAGGACTGAGCCCACCGATGTTTGCCACGGCATTTACGAATTGTTATTACCGAACCACTCCCCGTCGGAATGCATTGATTACAATCAATATCACCCCTAGGACAATGGGTATTACGCACAGACAGAGTGATCAGCACTGATGTCGCATTGATGTCACATTTCACTCATAATGAAGTGCGTTTTACTGGCTTTCTAGCTTTAATCAAGAGTAGTTAATTTTGAACAATATATCCGAAAAGGGGGTGCGCACTATACACAAAGCTAAGGTTTATACATCATTTCAACGGCCTGAAAAAGGGGTGCGTCTTATATATGGGTGCGTCTTATACACGCAAAATTACGGTAAGGGTCGTGTTCGCTTTCAGAGTCCTTTGACAGACGCTCCAGTGGTGCGGCGGGTAACTTTGGGTAGAAAAGTAGTCGTACCACCTAACTCTGTCATATAGGCGAAAGCTCACCTTTTCCTCACCTGCTGCTGGAGTTTATATGATCAATGCTCCAGCGTATTTCCATAAAGGTGTGATGATACCTTATTCAGTGGTTGAAGTTCCTGTAGGAGCAGAGGGTTCCCTTTCTGGAAAAACACCTGTTGTTCTTAGCTTTCTAAATTATAGTGATCGTTATATGTATCTGAAAAAGGGCCACATAATTGGGAACGCTGAGGAGGTGGACAGGAATCAGGTATGGACTCAACAAAGGCTGTCACTGGTGTCCGGCATCTGCTGAGCACAGAACAGTCTAGGGAGAACTGTGGTGAATCTGGAAAGAAAGCAAGTGACCGGGAAGTGTGCTCAGGTGTCCGGCATATGCTGGGTGCTGTGCACTCCTCGTTGACACAGGAGGGTATTGGTGGTGTCCGGCGTGTGCTGGGCGTAGCCGAATCTTCTGGTAGTGATGGTCAGGGAATCCGGCTAAAACTGGGTTCTGCGACATCATCTGCTGAAACTCACACAAAAGTTGAACTTCCAGAGCATGTACAGGATCTTTGGTTGCCGTCCTGTAAACATCTAAATCAGGACCAATCTGAACGTCTGGCCAGGGTGTAATTGGAGTTCGCAGATCATTTCTCCAAAGATGATTTGGATTTGGGATGTTTTGCTGGTGTCGACCACAAAATAGACATTGGGACGCCCAATCCAATACAACAGAAAATGCGTCGGACTCCTCTTGGTTTTGAAGATGAGGAGAAACAGCATTTGGATGGTCTGTTAAATATTGGTGTGATTCAGCCATCATCTTCCGAATGGGCATCGCCGCCGGTTTTGATTCGGAAGAAGGATGGAAAAGTCAGATGGTGTATAGACTATCGCGCCTTAAATAATATGACTATCAAGGATGCTTTTCCTCTTCACAATATTTCGGAATGTTTAGATGTGCTTGGGGACACTATGTTCTTCAGTACTCTAGATATGAGTAGTGGATACTACCAAATACTGATAAAGGAGGAGGATAGGGATGAAACAGAATTCCTTACTAAGTATGGGCTATTTGAGCACTGTAGAATGCCTTTTGGGCTATGCAATGCTCCAGCCACTTTCCAACGGGCAATGATGCTTGTTTTGAAAGGATTAACTTGGAAGGAAGTCCTAGCATATCTTGACGATATTATGATACTGGGCAAGAGCTTTGAGGATCACCTTAATAACATAATTGAGGTACTCAAACGTTTCAAGGATAGAAATTTGAAGCCCAAGGCTAAGAAATGTTCACTGTTCCAAACTGAAGTATGCTTTCTAGGAAAGAGAGTAATGAATGAATGAATGATTGCTTAAAGGCACATCGGCACACAAAGGCCATTTAGTGCCATAAAATTTGTGTAAAACAATGGTCCTTAGTTATTGTTGAAAACAATAGCAAAGCAATAAATAAGTAAAATATTCACAAAACAATAAACAGTTTTAGATTATAAGCAGTGCACACAAAGCTGTTTCAAAAGAAACTAAATTCTTAAAATATTTTATAATCTGTAAAACAGACCTATCTCATGTAAATAAGATAAAATACTGTCTGGAGGAACCTTTTCTAAGAGTTCCTTAAAGGTATCTATATTAAAATGTCTATTTCTGGACTCAATAAAATCAACACAATCAAATAAAATATGTTTGACAGTCACACGCTATACATTGGGGAGGATCTTCCCCTTTCAGAAGGAAGCAGTGAGTCAAATGAGTGTGACAGATTCGAATTCTTGTTAAAACACTCTCCTCACGCCTAATGATTCGACGACCTCCAGGACAAAGACCCAACTGTGGATGAATCTCATGTAGTTTGTTGTTTACAGCCTCATCCAACTGAGACTGCCATTTGCGTTTTTAAAAGGACATTGATGTTTTTTCTAAAATCACCATAAGGAATTGGAACATTTGCGACTCTTTTCGAAAGACCAGCTTTGGCAGCAGTGTCTGCCTTTTCATTACCTAAGATGCCAACATGACTGGGAATCCAGTAAAATAATATTCTTTTCTCTTGGTACTGTACTAGCCAATTGAGGCGTTCCAGTATGTAGAGGACAAGGGGATGTGTCCAGTCTTGGCCCGAAAAGGCCTTAAGAGAGAGAGAGTTAGTAAGTCCGGAATAGCAGTCAATCCTGAGTCTAAGGAAACTATTCAAAATTGGCCCATTCCTACCGATGTGAAGGAAGTACAAAGGATTCTGGGTATGGCTAATTATCTCAGAGCCCATATCAAAGATTTTAGCCATATTGCTTCTCCTTTGCATGGTCTCACTAAGAAGGGGGTGGTGTTTGAATGGACAAACGCACATCAAGTGGCATTTGATCTTTTAAAGAAGGCGCTTCTTTAAAGTCCTGTGTTGTCTTTCCCTAGAATTTCTTGAGAAATTTTTATTTTGGATACTAAAGCTTCTGGTGTAGCTATTGGAGCCGAATTGCTCTAATTACAAGATGGGCAGGAAAAGGTGATTAGTTATGGTAGCTATTCTCTGACACCTGCGCAGCGCAATTACTGCACCACGCGGAAGGAATTGCTATCCATGATGACGTGATTCCTTTATTTATGAGCAAGGTTCCCTCTAACCAGAGTGTCCGTACGGTCCGGCATATGCTGGGCTCGGAGGAAACCTGTGTTGGAGAGGGTCCGGGAGAGTCTAAAAGACCGGTCCGGCGCGTGCTGAGCTCCGGGAGTCTTCAGGTGAGCAAAGGTCATAGTGAGTGGATACCACTTCCATTCGTTCGGCCTTTAGCTTTGTCCGAAGCTCATGATGATGACGGAGTGCATCTGAACAGAGCGCATACTTTAGCTGATATCCGGTCTGCTCAGTTGGAAGATCCTGATGTCCGAGATCTTTTAATATGGACTGAGAGTGGTCAACAACCCACTCAGGCTGAACTTCAGTTGTCTTCCCCAGCGGTAAAACATTTTTGGCGATGTTCCTCACTCCTTTCTGTTGTGGGAGGCGTGCTGTACTACCGTTGGGTTACTGAGCTCTCGGAACGCCTTTTACTTATTGTGCCAGATGGTCTCAAGGCGGAAGTGCTCTGGTTGTCCAATGATATCAAATTGACAGGAAATCCAGGGGTAGCACGCACCATGTTCCATTTAAGAGAGAGATACATTTGGTATGGTTTGTGGAAGGATTGTGAGATATATGTCCAAGCATGCCCATGGTGTAGCCGTGAAAAGAAGGCATCTAAGGCAGCTAGAGGAGCTCTGGGTGTTTATCATGCTGATGCTCCTATGGAAAGGCTTCATATAGACATTTTAGGTCCATTCCCTAAAAGTAGTAAGGGTAATCGCTATATTCTTATGGTGATTTGCCGGATTACTAAGTGGTTGGAAGCGTACCCCATTGCAGATCAGACGGCGGAACAAGTGGCAAAATTAGTGGTAGATAATTTTATATCTAGGTTCGGTATCCTTACGATGATCCACACTGACCAGGGAGTCAATTTCACAAGTGCTCTTTTCCATAGTGTTCGCGATCTTTTGGAGATGGTGAAAACCCGAACATCACCTTATCGTCCCTGTTCAAATGGGCAGATTGAACGGCACAACCGCACTCTGTTCCAGCTGATTCGTTGCCATCTGAAGAGTTCTGATAAATGGGATGAGGATCTTCCATTGCTCACCAGTGGTATCCGATCACTTCCAAACGGACAAACTGGGTTCTCGCCTAACTTTCTGATGCTGGGTCGTGAAGTCACACATCCGGCTGATTTGTTAGTACCTGAATCCGGGTCTGTAGAAGAAGAGAGACTTAGTTACGCTGAGAACCTATGGAGTAGACTAAGAAAAGCACATGCCCCGGTTCGGAAGCACCTTCAAGTCTCTCAAAAGCGTCAAAAGGACCAATATGACCTCCAGTTAAGGCAAACTAAGTACCAAGTTGGTGATGCAGTCTTGCGAAGGAATGATTCTTCCAAGAAGGGCCATAGCAACAAATTAAAGCCCTCTTGGAAAGGACCTTTACTGATTGTGGAGGTACTTTCTCCAGTGTTGTTTCGTGTCCGCGGTCCAAGAAAGACCAAAATTCTCCATCATGATCTCATTAAAAAGTGTCATGATGTTGAACTCCCCATATGGTTGAGACGGGCCAGGCACAAACTGGAGGAGGGATGTCTTCAGGCGGATTCGGGTGAGGATGTCCCCTGGGGACTCAATTGGTTGTTTGGGGAAGATCTGGCTGTGACTGGGTCGGACTCTCTAAATCAGGGATCTGATTCTAAATATTTATGGAATTCCATGAATGATTTATGGAATCCCATAAATCATTTATGGAATTTCATAAATCATTTATGGAATTCCAAAAATGCTTACTTTAGGGCACTTTGGCTTGCCATACTGGTTCAGGTCCCAGTCGGGGCATACGAGAAAGTGACCTGTGACTTGCTGTTAGGTGGCTTTTGCTGGGTACTCCGATTACCTCCATCATTTACGTGTACAACTATCATGGAAGGCCAAAGTGGACAAAAAGAGCATTTCTTAATATTAATAAATGATTTTCTAATATTAATAATTGATTTCTTTATAATAATAAATGAATTCTTAATATTAATAAATGACATGATTTCTTAATATTAATATATGATATCATAATATTGATAAATGATTTCTTAATACTAGTATTGTTAAATGTTTATCATTTCTTAATGTTAATGAATGATTTATCAATATTAAGAAATGATTTTCTAATATTAATAAATCATTTCTTAATTTCAATAAATGATTTCTTAATATTTAGAAATGGCATGATTTCTTAACATTAATAAATGATTTCTTAATATTAATAAATGATTTCCTAATATTAATAAATGTTGGGCATTTATTAATATTAATGAATGATTCCCTAATATTAATAAATCATTTATTAATATTAATAAATGAGCGCCATCTTTTGTTTGCTCAGGGAGTCTTTACATGGAAATAATGAATACCCCCTACACATGCTTCTAAAGATACGCGAGAAAATTTGACCTTGTTGTCAGTCAGATGTCAATTTCAATAGTATATTTGATCTCTTTTCCATCTCGCTATGATTCCCAAGGCATTGTATGTGGATAATATACCTTATTTTGAATAAATAGATGTTAACGGTTGTAATCTGAGTATAGAGTGGTCTCCATTAAAAAGATGGACACCCAAAGATTTTACAATTTTCAATTTTGGGCACCCAGTTTCAAAATTCTGGTTAAGACAATACTAAAGTATACGTATTGATTTGTAAATAGAATTATATGAACTAAAT
Source organism: Maea johnstoni (assembly GCA_963942565.1). Lineage (NCBI taxonomy): Eukaryota > Metazoa > Annelida > Polychaeta > Spionida > Magelonidae > Maea > Maea johnstoni. Next base: position 4,970,842 of record OZ012685.1, read on the forward strand.
TCTCCAAAATAATGTAGAACTCCCTCTCTGCCAATTTTTAGGCAACTGCCATGTGCCAGGGAGCATTCATTATCTCATAAAGATTTGAATAGTTCAAGGTTTCTCCAATAGATGTCACTTATCTATTAATATTAATAAATGATTTATTGATAATAATAAATGATTTTCTAATATAAATAAATCAAGGCATTTATTAATATTAAGAAATGATTTATTAATATTAAGAAATGATTTATTAATATTAAGAAATGATTTGATATTAATGAATGATTTATTAATCTTAAGAAATACAGAGCATTTCTTAATATTAATAAATCATTTCTTATATTTGATTTTACCATTTACCTGTTTGATACTCATACAAGTTGTTATGCAACTTTCGAAGAGAGTTGGTGTGTAGAGCACTTATACAGTCTATGATACACTGCTCAGAGCTAGGGGTCATGAAGTGGGCTGCCACCCATTTGAATCACAGCTGATAGCAGTTGAAAAACATGGCTGCTACCAGGGGCTGGCTGAGGCTGCTGGCAATACACACAAATAATCCCCTCATGGGATCACTAAGAGAAAAAGGAAGACAGCATCCTATTCTTGAAGTGTATTACTTTCATATAAGCTAATATGTATGTGAGCCTTTAATTCCCCTTTAATGTTAATAAATGATTTGTTATCATCAATAAATGATTTATTTATATTAATAAATCCTTTTTTAATATTAAAAAATATTTATTAATATTGATAAATATTTATTAATATTGATAAGTATTTATTAACATTAATAAATGATTTACTATTATTGAAAAGTGATTTAATAATATTAATAAATGTATTATTAATATTAATAAATGCTTTTTTTGTCCACTTTGGCCCTCCATATACAACTGGCTAGTCACAGTAAGCCACTATATGGCAGGAATAGGGACGATACTCAATATTCTAATTCGACTCAATATTTCATCAAACTTTATATTTAAAATCCTACCTGATGATCAAACTCAATAGTTCCCCAGGAGACCAATTACCAGATGGGCAATAGTGAAGACCTGGCTATCCTAGTGGTCTCGAATCTGGCCGAACCTGGTCTCAGTGTGATGTCACTAGGAGACAAAGACCAATGAGGGCTCTCGTATCGTTGACATTAAACAAATTGTTATATGTATGAAACTAAGTTCTGTTTCTGAATACTCAGGGCCCAACTGTCCCCAAAATGTTTACAAGCATGGTGAGCTGGAAGCTCCAGACATCACCACCAAAACTTTTTCTTACCCCATGCAAATAAATTTAAGATAAGCACAACAATTATTCAATAGAAAGTTGATGTCAAGTAGGATTGACAGATTGCCTAATAAAAGAACTAAGTGGGCTTCACATATCTATTAATTTTTTTTCATGTATAATTATTGCGCCCAAATGTGGTTCCTTTTCAATATGGCACTCAGTGGGTTTCTTTTTCCTTCAAACATGAATCTTGCTTAATTGAAAGCCAATTAAGGAATGTTTGGCTATAATTCCATCACCAATTTGCCAATGCCACATTTATCTACACCCTGCCTGGCTTGTTTATTGTAAGTTAACTGTATTTTTCCGGGAGTACGGTTTTTTGAACCTGATATGACAATGACGTATGAGTGCTCATTTATTATTTATATTGAACATCTCATATTCCTTTTTCTTATTTCAGTCTCCACTGATGGGTGTCGTTTTAAGGGTTAACCGGGTCATGCCATGATGCATTTTCCATACCCATTGGCGTAAAAGAATTTGAGGGTGGTTATAGATGAAAAAGATTAAGAAAGAGGCTATGATTGGTTTACAAGAAACAAACTCTTTTTAAACCTCATGTCAACAGTATACTCCTTTTAATTGTGTGCACTTTTCACCAATTATAAAAAATGAACAGAAACTAAAAGCAGTTAACATGAAAACAGATTACACAAGTCATTAAATTTCCAACATGGCCTTTGTTTCCCAGTACGTATATATTTATTTATATTGAGTTATGGGTGTTCCAATAACACAAGTGTATATATCGTTGCCCAATTTTGTTTGAGAAATGAAGTAATTGAATTGACCAAAAATCAAGAAAAGGCAGTATATCAAAATTCTAATTCCCTGTTTGTAGTTATATCTCATAGAAAAATATAGGATTTATTTTGAGCCAACATGAAGATAGCAATAGTTGACTTATTGTGTATGTGTTATAGCTTGTCAAATTATTTTTGCAGAAATTGATAGAAGGGTGATTGCTAATATATTCTGGTCGGATGAAGTTGAGCAGGAGCTCTTGAGATCTGGGTGTTTGAGGTATCACTTCAAAGGACAAGGATCCAGAGAACAGTGCATGTGTCTAATAGACCAAAGGAGAAATGAAGAACTTTATCCTCATCCCATTGAAGATTGTTCTGAGGAGTGTAAAGAAAAAGGCGTGTGCTTTACCTTAATTGTAATTGAATTGAAATAATTATCCTTGACCGGCCATACAGTAACTTTGAAAGGAATTTCCGAAAAAATTAAATATTCTCCAGAAGTTTTCAATTTCATGCAAACGTAACTTGTTTGTGAAATGTGAATTTTTATACACATGACTAATTATGAATGCATGAGCTTATGACCCTTGCCAGGCCCTCGAGTAAATTAAGTCATGTCGGGAATGACAAATATGTTCTGAAGTATTCATTTTTTCACAACCATTGTAGCTCGGATGTGAAGTGTTAATTCTGAAATGCGTGTCTTGATATCTGAACACATGATTTCATTACCCTTGCCTGACCCTACAATAAAGTGTTAAGGGATTTCTGGAAGAACAAATATGTTCTCAAATGGTTTTTTCTTTTTGTTGCAACTTTTGCCGCTCGGTTGTGAAGGGTTAAATTCTTAAACTTCATTTTGGAACCTTTGAGCTCATTTCCCCTGCTTGGTCCTACAGTGACCTCTAAAGTGATTTCAGGAATAACAAATATGCTCCCTTAGTGTTTGTTTATCCGCAAAAGTTGTAGATCAACTTAAACACATGTTTTTATATTTGATCGTCTGCTTGCCTTGTCCCGTTTACGGAACCTTCAGAGGAAGTTTGACAGAGATGCAGACTATTGTGTCAGGTACAAGGCCGTCATTCAGGATTATATAGACAAAGGTTATGCCTGCCAAGTCCCTCCAGAAGAATCAGTGCGATGGTATTTGCCTCATCACGGAGTCATCAATCCACACAAGCCAGAGAAGCTTCGAGTAGTTTTTGATTGTGCAGCCAAATACAGAGGAACATCATTGAATGACCAACTACTGAGGGGGCCAAACTTTCTCAATAGTCTGACAGGAGTCCTTTCAAGGTTTCGTGAACACAGCATAGCCTTAGTTGCTGATGTTGAGGCTATGTTCCATCAGGTGCTTGTCAGTAAGGAGGATTGTTCTGCTTTGGGATTCCTTTGGTGGTCCAGTGAAGATCATAGTCAAGATCCTAGTGACTTTCAAATGTTGGTCCACATTTTTGGTGCCAAATCATCTCCGAGCTGTTCTTCATTTGCACTCAGGAAATCAGCCACAGACAATGCCCAATCTTTTGATGAAGAAACTGTCACAACAGTACTGCGAGACTTCTATGTTGATGATTGTATCAAGTCCATTAGTGATACAGATCAAGCCAAGAGATTAGCAGCACAGTTATATGAAATGCTCGCCAAGGGCGGTTTCCGACTTACCAAATGGCTCAGTAGCGATCGGGAAGTAATGGCATCGATTCCAGAGAAAGAGAGAGCTGGATCTGTGAAAGATTTGGACTTGGATCATCTTCCTATTGAGAGAACACTAGGCATTCAATGGAATGTAGACAAAGATTGTTTTGAATTCAATGTGCAGCTGAAACAAAAGGAAGAGACCAGGCGGGGCATCTTGTCTATGATGAGTTCTGTGTTTGATCCCCTTGGTTTCTTGAGTCCATATATTCTCCTTGCCAAGCTCATTCTTCAAGAACTCTGTTGTGGAGGCATTGGTTGGGATGAATGTGTTGGAGAACAGAGTCTTGCTCAGTGGAAAAGCTGGGTAAATGGTCTTCCAGAGCTGTTGCATGTGTCCATTCCTCGCTGTTTCAAGTTGGTGCCCACACAGGTTCAGCAATATGAACTTCACACTTTCTCCGATGCATCCATGAAAGCTTACTCAGCGGTAACATACCTGCGTATGGTTTATTCAGATGGTACCTCCAGTTGCTCCTTTGTCCAGGGCAAGTCAAGACTTTGTCCACTAAAAGTGATGACAATACCAAGATTGGAGCTGTCTGCGGCAGTATTAGCAGTCACCATGAACAAACAGATACAGGCAGAGCTGACACTACCCATAGCTGAAGTTTGCTTTTGGACAGACTCTACGGCAGTTATTCAATACATCAGAAATGAAAGTCGTCGCTTTCATACATTTGTCGCTAACAGAGTGGCAAAAATTCAAAGTGCAACAGAAGCCAGTCAGTGGCATTACGTGGGAACCGAGGACAATCCAGCTGATGATGGTTCACGTGGGCTTACAGCTTCCGAGTTCATTGAGAACCCAAGATGGCTTATGGGGCCAGAGTTTCTGTGTAAAACTATGGAGCATTGGCCTCAGCCTCCAGAGGTTTTGGTGAAAATTTTGGAGGAAACAGAGCTGGAGAAAGATCCTGAAGTCAGACGTGTCATGCATACTGCAACAAAAGATGACAGCAATGGAGCTAAAAGTAGTGCAACTCCTCTACACACGCTTTTGAATGCTTCCTCAGACTTATGACGCTCAAACCTTTATGTATCCCTGTTCATTGCTGTTGTCATTTGCAGATGTGCGTAAGCGTGAGAGGAATGTTCAGGTACTATTAAGTTGTTTTTAGAAGCAGTATAGTTAAATTTCAATCTGTTTATACATGATTGTATGCCTTTTCAAAATCTCTAACTGTCATAATTACTATTACCGGTATTTCAATTATTGTATTTTCTAGGGGAGTGTTATATTGTTCATTTTCCATCTGTTTGGTTATTACAGTGTGCACTAGACATACAATCAATGTAGAAGGAAATCCTATACATGACTGTATGCTTTTTCTAAATCCCTCTTATAATTATTATTATAACAATTGGCTGCAAATGTTTTTTTAGAGGGTGATGTATTGTTCAAGTAGCATGTTTTATTTTTTTGCTTATTAGGTTTCTAAAAATATTCTTGGTTAATGAAATTGTATATATTGAGATGTTTCCATTAACAGCTCCACACATCCTCTTCCTTGTATTAGGTAAGCGGTCTGCCACAACAGCTTAAGGTTCCCCGGGAGATGCCAACTATTTTTGTACACTGTTAAGCAAGTAATTAAGGTGTGCGCCTTATGGAGTTCCTCGCCGTATAAAGGAAGGGGGATGTGTGAATTTGTCTTTGAATGCCATGCATCTGAAAGATGCCTTGGCCCTCTTTGGGTCTGTAGGCTCTGCTCTCACTCCTTTTATTATTTCACCTGAAACAACCATGCTTTGACATTGTTTTTAACAATGATAAAGGACCACTTTTTGATAATACTTTATGGCACTTGATGGCCTTAGTGTGGCAATATACCTTTTAACCCCGCATTCTTTTGCTATCAACTACAATTATTATACCTCACCTGATGATTCTTGATTCTAGTTCGTAAAGGGCCATGCAATAATTGTCATGTTATACTCACTCATTAGTGACAGGCTTTGCTCCTCAATAGCGTGGATAATATTTAAATTACTAAACTTTTAGCTAGGTAAGTTTATCCTAGATCTGTCATATCCTGTGTTTTCGGTTTCATGACAAAAAAGTAAGCTAGCTAAATTAGCGAGCTAAATAGCTGTATCTGTAAGTCAATGGAAGGAATGGTTCATGACCATCTCTTTTGGTGTTTGATATCCTTTACACTAATAATGGAAGCCCAAAGTGACTTCCGGAACAGGAAGCACAAGGGATCAGTTTGTACGTTTTGAAACTTTTTGTAAGAGAGAAATTTTTAAATGGAGAACATTTTTGACCTCGAAAAGTCATATGATACCGTTTGGGTTTTTATGTCGCTATCAGCAGCGCAAGTCATATCGCGACGAGATAAAAACCCTGAACCAAGGAGAAATTCCCTTCTCTTTACGAATAGCTCAAGGAGTCTTTCAGTTGCAGAAGGACCATAGACAATTCTCCATTTAAAAATCAACTAAGTGAAAAACATCTAATATTCTCTTACTGCAATACAACATTGTTATTAAACAGTTTGAGAAGAAAAAATGCTGGAAGGTGTTCCTCAAAAAAGCCCAGCCTTCTTAATGTAATTGGGTGATTGCTGCTTTTGGGGGTTAGATGCAGAAACTGAATCTGAAAAGTACAATTAATATCATCACTAATATGAGAATATAGGCACATGTACATGACTGACTATTAATTCCTGTAATGCTATCTCAGATGTGTTAGAACAGGAAAAATGTATTACCAAGCTAATGCAAGCTGCATTAAAGGGGAACTTGAGGAAGAACAAGTCATAGGTTTATATGAAAGTTCATGAACATAGCTCAACATCTGTCATAAACAGGGAAGCCCTAGAGCTCCATACAAAGAGAAATCTAAAATTGCAATTAGTGAATAGCACCTCCTCTGAGCCAATGCCGCGGTCATTTTGAATCCGGGTCATCACACCCTGCTGTGGTCAGTGTTATAAGCACAGAGCTAGGGGCAGATTAGCACCCAATTGAAAAACATGGCCGCTGCCAGGGGCTGGGCAGGATGATGACAATATGCAAAAATCTCCCCTCATGGGATCACTGAGAGAAAAAGAAGGGTAGTATCCTGTTCTTGAAGTGTATTACTTTCATATAAGCTGATATGTATGTGAGCCTTTAGGGACCCTTTAATGTTCTGGTATAAGTATAAAAAAATAGAACTAATTTTAATCATTCAAAATATTGTTAAGACTGTTTGGTGGAAAATTGTATTTGAGGATGATGTACAGTGGAACCCGATAGATTACCTCTGTACATAGAGCAATTCCACAGCAGTACCTGCATACTGTAACAACGCAAGGTAACCCTGTAGCCTGTAACTATTACTATACAAATATTTTTAAAAATAATGGTAGGGCTGCTTAAACAATGGACTTGTAGGTCCATTGGGCAAAGTACTATATATTTAGGAAAGTCTTACCAAAGTACATGATATGCTCATGGGCTACTTATTATAAGGGGAATAGGTGGAAGGACTACTAAATGTTGCGGGCAAGAAGTCCATCACTGGCTGGTGGAATAATTTGTTAATATTTAACCATGAATGATAGGAGCCCAATTTCCCAAAGCTTTGTGCTAGGAGAGTGGGGGCATTTAATCTTTAGGCAGCAAACTGACTAAAGGTGTGGTCCTAATTATGCAGTGTTTTTTAAGCGCAACCTATAATATGCTGAATAGGAAGTATTAAGAGTAGTATGATGCAGATATGAATAGGGAGGAGTCAAAATGAATCTGATTCATGCAATAATTTGGAATTTCTATCATCCCTTTTCTGCCATATTTAGGCTAAATTGTAACTAGCCTGTTGTTAGTGATGGAGGAAACTATAGTAACCCAGTGAAAACTACTCAGTGATCACCTTCTCACATGCCCTGTCTGGGATCAAGAAACAAATAAACATTTTGGAGTTGGGAATTTTGTTTTTTGTCCCTTTTTCTGCCATACCATGGTTATGTCATGACTAACCTGTTGTAATTGGTTTAGGAAACCAGATTACCCAGCAAAAATCACTGCCTAACTCCAAGTCACTAGCAACTTTCTGATATAGTGACTGGGATTTGAAAGATAAATGTGAGTGTTTTGTTTTTCATACTTGAATGACTCATGATCACATGTATATCAAATTATAAATAAAATAACATCTCACAGAATGATACTTATGTAACTAAGTGAGATATACCTTAGACTCTGAGAGTAATAGTAGGAGCTCTACTACTATTCTCTACCATAAATTGATATTGATGCTATTCCAATGACTCTGTTTCTCGATCTGTATGACCTGTGATGTCAGGGACCTGCATACATGGAGCACTTATGAGTGCTCCATGTTCACAGGTTCCCCTATGATTGCTACGTACATAGGTACTATCAAAATTATCCATCTCTCATTATATTACAGCAAAATGATCCAAAATCTAGCATGACTGAAGTATTAATTCAAAATTCCATAGAATGATAGATCCTATGAAATAACAAAAATCACATTTCTATAAGTTCTCACGTTTCATTACTTTTTCCATAAAATGCCCAAAACCATAGCTTATCATTGGAATCTAGTAATCCTAACCAAGTTCCTTCACCAACACATTCTTAAGTGATTTCTTTGGCAAAATTGGGAAATTAAGATCTTTGCATAGTCTCCAAGTTGACAGTTTAAGCCTAGGAAAATACAAAAGAAATGCATGATATTAAAGGATAATTACCCAAAAATTATTCACAGCAAGAGCTACATTTAATCGCAACCACCACAACACATCCTACAACCATAGGCATCAATGTGAACATATCTGTGGCAAGTTTTATACATCTACATTGGAGGCTGCATTTTCCAGAAGCAAATTCCTAAAAACGCATGCTTTTGATGATTTTTCAATAAAATACCCCAAAATATAGCAAGTCATAGGTTGGCAAACATAACTTATGTCCCTTCATGCCAATTCTTGGTTAATTTTCTGTAACAACAATATCAGGCCAGAATCTTGGTATAAGATATAATATACCTTTGTTCAAATAAATGAGAAATTACAAAAAACCTACTATTTAAAAGGTTTTTACCCCAAAGTCACTCACAGCAGGGGTCAGATACAGTTCATACTAACACAAAGCATTTGATTATCATAGACATCCTTATAAAATCATTTGTGACAAGTTTTGAGTTCCTCCTATGAAAATTGCACCTTCCAGAAGAAAATACCTAAAATCACTAGTTTTAATGCCATTTTTTCTGTAAAATGACCCAAAACGTAGCATGTCATGAAAATATTCAAACATAACTTACTTTCTGTATCTACACCTTCTTGGGTAGTTTTCTAAACCAAAACTATTTAGTTGAGAGTTTGGGATAGTCCATAGGATGACATTCAAGTTGTGGGAAATTACAAAAATCACTCTTTTTTGATGATTTTTCTCCCAAAATCACTCACAGCAGGGGGTTCCTTGAAGTCACGCTAACGCAACATGTTCTAAGATCAAAAGCATCCCCTTGAACACATTTATAGCAAGTTTTGAATTTCTATTTCAAGAAATGAATTTTCTAGAAGGAAATACCAAAAAACATGCTTTTTTGGTGATTTTTTGCATAAAATGCCCCAAAATTCCCTTTTGCAGGAAATTCAGATGTGTCATCCACCCCTACACTAGAGCCCACCCTATTTAGAGATGAATAAGCATGGATGACGACTTGTAACGAAAAAACGCCATCAAAAGTATAATTCTGACATTTGGCCACCCGCCTAAGACATATACAATACAAAAAGGGATATCATAGAATGTAAAGGATCATGCAAAGCAATACCAAAAATCCAAAGAAAAAAGAAAAGTAAAGGAGAGAGAAAAATACGGAGCTGAAGTTTTAATATAGGCTTGAAACAGTTGAAAGGAATTCTTAATGTTGCGACAGGACTTTAAGGGATTACGGAATAAACTCAGAAAATTCAAATGAATAATAAAAAATGCTCTGCTAATTACATATGATCACCCCCCCCCCCCCCCCCCCTATCAAATTATGGGACTTCAAAAGATAGGAAGCAAGTGAGTGGGACATAGTAGGAAAAGATACAGGGAGTTTTAGATACATTGTATCGTATTGCATGATATAAATTGTGTAAACACTAAACAATTGTATCATATTGTATGAGATATATTTTTAATTGTATCATTTCATTGCCATTGGCAACGGGACCGTGAAACGCTTCTTTCTTCAAAAATATAGACTTAAAAGCCTTATACAATAAAAAATAACTATCAAACAGCTCCTATGAACCCTCAGGCCATTGATCCAAGGCGGCAGTATTGGATGGCAATGCACAGAGAATTCAGTTAGTGACACAATCCGTTTTGAAACTGCCTATTTATATATAGACTAGTAGGCCCCCGTGCACAGCACGGCTTTTGATTCTAAGTCATACTCAATGTTGCACAGGAAGTTTAGAGGCAGAGAATAAAAAACAATCAAACTACCTTATCCTCTCACCAACTGACCTTTGGTATGGGTCATAGCAAGGGATGCATTAAAATACCCTGCTTGCAGCCAATAGGTACGCTATAGTTTTGCTAGTGCGACATTGATTACATAGCAGACATGTTGGCCGCACTCGGTAACACACTATGTGACCACTGCACACTTGGTCTTTGTGATCGTGCATCTTCATCTCGCTGTCTCTCACCACTACCCGGGTTCAAATCCCTGCCAGGGCATGTGAGAAAGTTGCCAGTGACTTGGAGTTAGGCGCTGGTCTTCGCAGGGCATTCCAGTTTCCTCAAACACTAACAACTGGCTAGTCACAACTAAGCTGCAATATCGCACAAAAATGACGATAATCAAAATTCCAAGTTCCTGTGTGATTGTATGATATTTGGCCCCGTCCTGCATCTCCCTGGTACCGGTATATACTGCTCTGCAGAAGTTTAAGAGCGATATAAAACAAGTAAAAAGTAGTATTATTCTATCGAAGTCCAACTCCAGTATCTATCTGCTCCCCCACCCCCATTAAGATTCTGAAACATGACATAAATGAGAGAGAGAAAGAGGTTTTACGCATAAGGATCTCAGTTTCAACTAATACCAATATCAAAGGTCCCACACGTAGACACTCACATATACATATACATGGAGAGTGAGAGAGAAAATATTGACCAAATGCAAAATAAAGTGGGAGAGATAAAGAATAAAAAAAAAAGAAAGCAGGCAAGAAATTTAAAAAATGATACCATACAATCACAGTAGATCCAGTGCTCAAACGCTGGACGCTTAGTGCCTTTAAATACGGCTGCAAGCCGTTCCCTTATTAGCAAACTCTGAAACTGGCACCCTCAGCAAATGGGTTAGACTAGTTGGAAATACGGCATCATTTCTAGCCAGGTCACGTGGCTAACTTTATCTGCCCTGAAAGAAAGCGGATACCAGAAAACACACATTTTTTACATGTAGTATTAGATTAGCAGGGCTTGCAGTTTTTTTCAATGGAAAGGTTTCCATGTCCGTGCCAGGCGCGCCTGTTCTTCCGTGCACTATTTCTTTCAAATTCCTGCACACCATATGCTGCGAACGGCAACCAGTCCTCACAGCGTACTAGTACAAAAGAAGTGCATGCGAGAAAAGATATAGTGGCACAAATATGTCCGACCTTCAAGCACATGTGGGGGGAGTATAGTAAAACATTGGCATCTATTGAATCACACTAATCATTTAGACCTGAGCCGGTGTCCCATAGGAATGTCTATTGCCATGACATATTGAAGCCGGCAGCTCACGCTGACCTGATTGGTGACGTCATCGACCGTGTAGTATTGGCGCCAAATTCAAATACTGTACCAAGCCTGTACACTCGTGTCGTAATTGCATGTACTTTATCCCGGAATCGTGCAGTCATGACACGCTACTGACTGCCTTTCACGGATTTATAAGGGTTTTTAAGTATGGAATAGGAACATTAACTTGTAGTAATGTATTAAATCAGAATTTATCCTTAGAAAAGATTTATTCTATTGGCGTGGATGGCTAATTTATCTAATCAGATTTGGCTCTCTTTTAAGTTGTGTCAGATGTATTAAATGTAAATCTAGCCAGTATATCAAACTACTTAAATATCTGAATCAAGGTAATTTACTTAATATGATAATTTACTTAAGTTATGGTGATGAGAACCATTGTAAGCTAGTTAAATGCACCTGTGCAAGTAGTGAGATTATGTCATTTGAGTGAAAAGGTGTAGGCGCTTGCTTATGATATTTTCTACCTGCTACCACTCAGGAGTAGGGTTAAGATGGTGTTTCTTGAATTCCTGGTTTGAACCCCATGTGCTACTTTAATAAAAAAAAATCAGAATTGCTCATTTAAAATGTTTCTAAAATTTGTCTGAACTATCTACGCAATGCTCTTAGCTGGAACATCAAGGAAATTACATGTCACTCTATTAGCTTTTGAATCCCAGATGGTTGAAATTTATGAAGTAGGATTTTCTTTGTAGAGTTTCATGGAAATTAAATTGGTTAAAAGACTAGTATTCTTATATAACATATTGTTTAGGAAGTAAACCAGTTTATACACGTAAATGATTAGAATTAGTGCTGGGGTGGGTGGTGTAAGAGAATGTAAGACATACAAAGGGATTTCAAACAGTTTACTTCCACAATTATGGAGTGTGCAACCAGTGATGCCCTGTATTTGGGCCTTGGATCCGTGCGCCGGCCATCAGTTTCGGCACACGGATCCCCACAACCACACTACAACAAGCCCTATTTTTGCAACCGCGGGCGCCCCATGCAAAACAGCGCGATTTCCCTCCTGAACAGTTAATATAAACACCTATCTCACAACCTCTTGCATTGGGTTATTTCACTGGTTTCTCAATAATATGGGTGTTAAGGTGATAGTCTAGTACAGCAAGATCATCACCACTAGATGGCGTCTTTGGCTGGCCCCTAAGCATGGATATCAAAACAAAAGATTACACATGAGGAGTGGTCACCCACCACGAATCTCGACCTAGCAACTTCCTATTGTTGTACGACCACGAGAACAAAGGGCATTTTGACCAATATTTTTATCTCGTTTTTTGGCTAAAAGTGAATAACGATACAGTCTTCGAAGCCATTGTTTTAGAATATGACTGCTATGAACCCCCTCTAGGTGCAAGGTCCTGTCATAAGTACCTCGTATTATGACAGGACCTGAAAATCAGCATTAGCTACGTAAATCTTGAGGCATATGGGAACATTCAAAAATGTTTTTAACATACCCATCGTGCAGATTTCCGGTTTAGGTAGGACCTTGCACCTTGCCAAAGACATGAATGATCAAATAGTAGAGTTTGGTTTTCAAGTAAAGGGTGAGTCTTGACATTTTGCCAAAAAACGAAATACAGACAGATATGTGCGTAAAGGGTGCCATATCAACTCAAAATAGCAAATTATTGATAAGTTTATCATTATTCTGTAAATCAGAGATGTAAGCTATACAATAGCATAAGTGCCGTTGTCTACATTTAACTCAGTTTTCAGATATTTATTTTTTTTAAATGACCCGGGTATCGGGTAGGGTTCTACCTTAAGCATCACTAACACACCTTCATCGTAATTGTAATGCTGCGCTTGGGTCATTAAGGTGATAGTCTAGTACACCAAGATTTTCACCACTAGGTGGTGTCCTTGGCTGGCCCCTAAGAATGGATATCAAAACAAAAGATGACACATGAGCAGTGTTCACGAATCTCGAGCTGGCAACACTATTGGGCTAACCTCAAGAGCACAAAAGGCAGGGCCCTTGGGGTTTTCCTTGTTACATTGCTCCCGAACGACATGGCTGTCCGCTTTAACCATGCAGATTCCTTCGAGCTAGACCATTTTGACCAAAATTTTCAACTCATTTTTTTGCTCAAAGTGAATAAAGATAGTCTCCGAAGCCAGTATTTTAGAATATGACAGATATGAACCCCGTCTAGGTGCAAGGTCATGTCACAGGTACCTTGAATTCTGACAGGACCTGAAAATCAGCACTTACTATGTAAACCACATGATTGTAGCAATTTTGAGGCTTATGGGAACATTCAAAATTGTTTTTAAGATACTCATTGTGCAGATCCCCTGTTGAGGTAGGACCTTGCACCTCACCAAAGACATGAATGATCATATGGTAGACTCTCATTTTCAAGTAAAGGGTGATTCTTGACATTTTGTCATAAAACGAAACACATCAAGATATGTTCTTTAAAGGTGCCACATTACCTCAAAATTGCCACTTACTGATAAGTTCACCATTATTCCGCAACTATGAGATGTAACCTTTACAATAGCATAAGTGCCGTTGCCTTAAATAAACTCGGTTTCCAGATATTCAAATTTAAAAAATGACCCGTGTATCGGGTAGGGTTCTACCTTAAGGTAAATGTTGATCGCTTGCAGTGACACATAACCCAAGTCGTCAGTCGGCAGCAGAGAGAGAGAGAGAGAGAGAGAGAGAGAGAGAGAGAGAGAGAGAGAGAGAGAGAGAGAGAGAGAGAGAGAGAGAGAGAGAGAGAACAGGATACCACAATTTCAAAAAATGCCAAATTTGTTCCAAAAGAAAGCTAAGTGAGTGGTGAGTACTGTGAGTAGGGAAAGAAACAAAGAGGAAAATAGAGATGCACAAAGTACAACACAAAGAGAGAGAGAGAGAGAGAGAGAGAGAGAGAGAGAGAGAGAGAGAGAGAGAGAGAGAGAGAGCAAATTTCAATCAAAACAATTTAGGAAGATAGACCCCCCCCCCCCCCCCCTCCCCTCCCCTGATATACTGCAGCAATTTGATATAGAGGGGAAACAGAGAGAGAGAGAGAGAGAGAGAGAGAGAGAGAGAGAGAGAGAGAGAGAGAGAGAGAGAAACCTTTATGCAACATTTTATCATTTTATAGATGCAGTTTTTGCAACATTGTATTATTTTATAGATACAGTTATAGTATATATTATGAAATACATTGTATAACAATTGAATCATTTCAGTTGACAACGTGGCATTTTTTTCGCAAATAAAGGCATATTTAAAAAAATAAATGTGTTACCTACTGTAGGAGACCCAAGGCAACCATTTCACGGCAGCAGCGCAACCCGCACACGCACATCCGCCGAGAAAACCTTGTCCTACCACTTAGTAACTCGATAATTATATATAGATTTATATTTCATAGATGGCGCCGGCCTGCTCAAAGATTAGTGGAGGGGTTCCTCCCCTTTTAAAATATTAATCTCTAAAAAAGCCAATATTCAAGGAACCGTTCTTTTTACTAAACGAACATTTTCAATGAGCGATTTTTAATGAGCAATTATTTTACTGAACGATTGAATTTACTGAATGATTTTTACTGAACGATTTTTTTACTGAAATTTTTTTTACTAAATGATTTTTTATAGAACAAGATATTCCTGAAAAACTCCACTGAATGCTTTTTTTTTTTTACTGAACGACGTATTTCACATATGTATTTTGACCTCTGACAAGACTTAATATTTACTGACATTTTTTTTCTTTTTCGGCTATCAACTAAAGCCCCGCCCATTTGTGTTAGGAGAGTGTCGGGAAACATGTGCGTCGTCATTCTCCTCGCAAAGCAGACTGAAATAGCCCGGATGAGAATCAGTGCGCATGATCAAAGGAAGAAGCATTTCAGGAAGTGCCCGGATGTTAATAGGGATGTTCGGATTATCATAGCAAAATTTCTGCATTTTGTTGGTAAGTTACCATTATATGTATACACATAGTAATCATCTCTTACGATCAATATATACATTAACATTCATAGAATATCGAGATAAGCTCGGTGGATGCCGCAAAGCTTCGGGTGTTGTTTACAGCATGGTTTCTTGGAGCCACCGCCGCACCGGTGCGATAAGTTGCAATATGCACACAATGCCTGCATAATGGCTTGAAACTCGTGGCTAAACAGGCCATGGGTCAGTCTTAGACTAGAGATGTTTTTGCAATGGACGTATTTTGATTTGCGGGCACGATTTTTATTTTACGCGTACCGTTTGCATGAAACATCGAATTTCTTTGAATGAAGAGGTATATCCTCCTGAAACTTTCTTTATTGGTTCTTTACTGGACCTAGCCATTTCCCAGTCTATCTCTAATTTTTACTGGTGTACTATGATTTTCAGTGATGAAGCCATGTTATTTGGTTACTTGATTGTTGCCTGGCAGTAATTAACATGACCAAAACCGACTTTTTCAGAGTACACTCGTTCCAATCAACACATTTTATGACAACAAGTTGTCAATGAATTATTACACTTATGTTCATGCATATATATCTAAAGACTATCTAAAAGTTAACCCTAGAGATGAGGAACAAACCTCCAATGGGAAGGGATTATCTGCTAGTGATTGCTCTGTCAGTCTGGGTATATCCTGGTTGATACACGAGGGTGTTTGGAATAAGATTGATATGAAATAAAGGAAATTACAAAATCTTAAGATGATTGGCTGCTAACAGGGCCAGGCACTGGTATTGTCACAATCACCTACCTCCCTTGATCAATTCCTACAACAGCCAGGATCTAAGCAAGGATTTAGAACATAGTTCTAGCCAGAGTTTGGGTGTCCATATGACACCCTAACTCTCAGAAATCACCCTTTAGGACACCCCCCAAAAATTGTGAGGAATTTCTAGAAATATCAATTTCAAGCACACAATTGAATAATCTTCACCTCAATATAATTACCATGGCATTGGATATGGACATTATGCTTTATTTCATTTAGTAAATATGTGTTTATGGTTGTAATCCAAGTATATTGTTGTCTCCCTTGAATAATTGGATGCCCGAAAGTTTTACAGTTGCCAATTTTGGACACCCACTTTCTAAATCCTGGCAAAGTCCCTGATTTAGAATTTTGGTGCCCAACATTGGCAGTCAAGAAAATATTTGGTTGCCTTTTTTTAGGGGAAAACAATATAGGCCCCATCTCAGATTTCAACGATAAACATATAAATTTATCAAAACAAGGTGTAATATCCTTACATACAATGTCATGTGATTTTGTGTGGAGATGAACAGAAATCAATTATATGCTTGAGACTGACACTTGAAAAAATTCCTGAGGGATGCTTTTTAGATGTTTGTCCAAAAGACACCCAGGCGCCCTACTGGCTAAGACTATGACAACAGCGCATGAAGTTGTGCCATTCAGGCTTCAAATGTGGAGTGATCTTAAGATATGTCGCCATATGTATGTTGGTCAAATCAATTTGTTTTAAGCCAATTCATGGGCATTTAGATCCCGGTGGTTAGACAATTGTTTAACCCATTCACACTTGGAGTTTCTCTAGAAAATGCCGTCTGCTACTCTCTTACTTTTGAAAATATCTTTTGAATAAAGCAAAAATTCACAAAATATTTTAAGGAGAGTTCTTGTTTGGCTTGTGATCAACATTTCTCCTTCAAATGTTTTCAAGAAAATGTGTTTGTAAGTTAAATATTTCGACAGTCGTCGGGCCTCTTTTGGCTGCTCTGAATGTTAACGGGTTAAGTTTCGTACCAAATATCTTTGGTGTGATTTATATTATTTTAACTCCTTCATTACAAGAGGGGTCTGACAAAGAGCTGCCTTTGTAGTACCTGAATCCCCCCCCCCCACCCCAAATGAAAAAAAGACATAATTTATGTTCAACAAAATTATCTATTCTAACCACTTTCATGCAGATATTAATTGACATGGTAGGTGTCTATTGTGTCAGACCAGGTGGAACTCCTGTTTATGAATCAGATAAGTGACTGGTGATGGATTAAGTGCCCTGTAAGAGATATGTTAGCTACGTTTGGTGTCTTAAGCATGCTCTTAGCCAGCAGGGTGTCTGTGTGCCTTTTTGGACACCCAAACCCTTAAAAAGAACCCCTTAGGACACCCAAAAGAATTTGTGTGGAATTTCTAAAAATCTCAATCTCAAGCTTATAATTGAATTTTTTCATCTCCTTATAATTCCCATGACACTGTTAAATGATATCATGCCTTATTTTGATGAATTTATACATGTTTATTGTTGAAAAATGAGTA
The DNA here is from genome assembly GCA_963942565.1 of Maea johnstoni. Taxonomy (NCBI): domain Eukaryota; kingdom Metazoa; phylum Annelida; class Polychaeta; order Spionida; family Magelonidae; genus Maea; species Maea johnstoni. The sequence continues at coordinate 4,988,599 of OZ012685.1, forward strand.
TATTGTGATCCCCCTTAATATTTTGGACACCCAAAAATTTTACAACTGCCAATTTTATGCACCCAGTTTCTAGATCCTGGTTAAGACACTGGTCTTAAGTATCCAGCAGGAAGTCCTAACTGCAATTGTGTTTAGCAGCTCTAGAGTAGGATAACTTCTCTCAATCTCGGGAGTTGCAGTAAGAATATATATAGGTGAGGGCACCAGGTAATCCCCTTTTACTGGAAAGTTAATTGCCCGGATTATCAAGGGATAATGGCACTGAATTTGTACAAGTATTCAATTAAAACCAGCACTAGTATGTAGGCTTGCTTCTGATTTTTTAAGTGTTTCTTTCAAATTATTATAATTAATCAGAATCACATATAAAATTTGCTTTTTTACTTCAGACTGATGACCTGATGCTATGCCGGCAAGCTCTACAGAAACACTATCGCAGATCGAGGTAACTTTACAGGCCTCACTCGGTGGTAGCAGACAGAAAGAGCAGCAGTCTCGTCTAGACAGCCATCTTGTGTCTGGCTCCAAGAAGGTCCTCCTGCAGCAAACCCTCGAATTTCAACCCGCAGTGAAACAGTCCTCCTTCCAACAGGATCTCCTTAAGTCCAAATACGTCATTCTCAACAGCTCAGTACCTGCTGAACCAAATGGTGGTGCTGCCGACACACAACCTAGAAATGAACTAAAGAAAGGTATATTTCTTCATTTACTTTGCTAGTCTAATTCTTATCTAGTATTTTGATTTGGAAATGGACCAAATTAAAATTTATCGACAATTGGATATTTCATCCCCTGGTAAATTCTGCTGAAAGATTTTTCAAAAAATTCTGACATCTTGTTTTGCAATGCACTTTTTAAAAATTACTTAGATTGTGTGAATGTTTATGCTTTTGATGTAAATATCTTTGTTACTTCTTAGTGAATATATTAATATTATAAATACAAAAACGACAAGCCTATCTTATATAACACATCGATTACTGTAAATACTCTAATTAAACTTAACATCAACTTATTGAGGTGTGTATTTTGTGTGCATTTAGTGATTGATTATCCATTGGCCTAAAAAAAGAAATAGTTTGTTTCCTGTAACGGTCCGAAAAAAAATAGAGTAGGTAGGTCGGTTTCCATTATTTTTTTGGTCAAAAATGTGTGTTTTATACATGTTTTACGTTGATTGGTAGTTGGGAGGGCGGAAAAAAACTTTAGGGTAGGGAAATTTTTGAATAAAAACTTGTTAGGGTAGGGTTACAGGAAACAAACAACTTTTTTAAGGCCTAACCAATCTGTGTATTTTTGTAGGTTGTGGCCCTGCCATCATGTCTGCGCTGCTCAATGGGAATGATGGGATTCCTCCGCCGAAAGTGGTGCTCTTCCAGCCGGAGAAGGTGCAGCTGGAATGGAGGACGATGAGGAAGATAGGCGCTGGACTCTCAAATCTGGGAAACACTTGTTTCCTCAACTCCATCCTCCAGTGTCTGTCCTACACCGCTCCTCTCACCAACTATCTCATGTCGGAGGAGCACGGAAAAACCTGTAAGTGAGCCAAAGGAATTGAGCGGATATCATAATTTATATTTATTTGAAATTCACTAATTTATCTATGTGCGATCTTAGCATGCACATATCCTACAACCTTCTTCCTTAACCCATTCAAACTTTTTAGATTTCCTTTCAAGATTTTATTGTCTAGACCTCCGATACTTTCAAAAATAACTTTGTAATTAAGCAAACATAGGAGAAATATTTGAAGGGTAGTTGTAAGTTTGTTTCGGAATTACATTTTGACTTCAAATATTTTCTGAAAATTGCTTTTGTTCGAGATATATCACCAATAGAGTCGGGCAGCTTTGGCATGAATGGCTAAAGGTATTGCCATATTAAATGTTCTTCTGGTTTGGTTTATATTGTTGATGTTATTCAGCATGGCTCTTCGGAAAGTGAAATGATACATTTAGATTTTTATGTTGCTGCCAGTCTTAAGTAATCTCTGTCCAGGTATTTTTGAATAATCTTTATGATAATCCATGAATACTTGCTACTAGCTATTGTTTTATCTCAAATCTTGCTGTTTATTTTTCCAGGCAAGCTTGTTGGTTTCTGTATGATGTGTGAACTCCAGCGACACGTCAAGAGGTGCATAGATCACAGTGGAGGGGTCATCAAACCCCTCGTCATTCTGCAGAAGTTAAAATGTGAGTAAAATGGAGTTTTTTCTAACATACATACATGTACAAACAATTAACGATAAAACATACCTGAGTATTCATATAACGTGAGAAATGAAAGGTGTATTCAAAATAAGTAGCTGTACAGTAGTCTTGAAAGTCAAGTTGTCTAATGTGTTGCCACTGACTTTTTGCAGTCTCTCACCACTGCCAAAATTTGGATCCTGCTCCAGTAAATGAATAAGTTTCAAGTGACTTGGGATTGGGCAGTGTTTTTGACTGGGTATTGTCTAGTTATGTCACACTAGAGCTTAATCATAACTTATGAGTAAGCTCTAGTGGGACAGAGAGAGAGGTGGTGAACAAGATTACAAAATCCAAAACATTTTGATTAAGCAGTTGAGATATTGCTTTCCTTGAAATGGGCTTTTTGGGAAAGGTGTCAGTAAATATTCCTTCCTAATGAGAGTGGTTGTGGGGCAGGTTTTATTTACCCTAATTACTAATATTAATCAATGCATGTACAAGTAATATCTGCAATGTTTTTTATGTGGTATCTTTTATGATCATTTTCAGCTATTGCCAAACACATGCAATGGGGTCGCCAGGAAGATGCTCATGAGTTTCTACGCTATGTGGTTGATGCCATGCTGAAGTCATGCCTTAATGGATATTCAAAGTGAGTTGATAATTACTAACCTAAAACCTCTTCCACTTAGTAATTCATTTATTCTTAACTGCCGACTGTATCTTTGCATTGTGTTTCAGATATGGTTACACCTTCATAAAATTTACATTTCTTACAGTCAAATTTCATTAATTTTAATTGATTCAATGAAATTCAATATTTTGCTATATCTCATACATGTTAAAAGGTGCAGCACACATTCATTGAAAATGGACAGATGTTGAAGTCTTGATTGATTTATTCAAATTTGTCATTTGAAATATTTTTCAGTTGCTTGGTAAGTTCGCAATACATGCAGTCGACAGAATGTCACTTAAAAACTTACGAACTCATGCTCTTAACTCTCTGTTTACTAATATTTTCAAGTTGTACTGATTAATATTTTGATATCTACAAAGAATATTAGGACAATTGTGATTAAAATCAAATTTTGTTTTACATTTACAGATTGGATAAAATAAGTAAAGAAACGACGATTGTCAATCATATCTTTGGTGGTTTTCTTAGAAGTCAAGGTAAGTGTAATTAGAATGAACCATTTATTGTTTCGCCTTGTTATTCATTATTCATGACAAAAAGATATTGTCTAAATGTGGCTAAATATTTTTTCACTTAAGAATTTCTTTTTGAATGAATAGAAATCCTGTAATGCAAAAAAAACAATGGCTAAGAAAAATCTGAAAAAGAGATTGTTGGTACAGTGTTTTTATCACCACTTAGAGGTGCCTTTTTACACTGTTGATGAATAAATTACTTTGTAATTATTTCAAAGAACACAAGACACTGACAAAAATATAAACTATATATTGACACTAATAAAGATGAAAATGTCTGAAAATATTTTTACATTTTTCAGTCTGCTGTCTTCACTGTAGAGAAAGAAGTAATACTTATGATCCTTTTCTGGATCTGAGTCTGGATATCAAACATGTCTCAAGTTTAGAGAGGGCTATGGAACATTATGTCAAGCCTGAGACACTGGATTCGGAAAATGCATATCAATGTCCCAGGTAGGTGAACAGGAAAACATGGGAATAGGTATAGGTACCAGTACTCAATACGACACCACATACCATTATCGAAAAGGAAAGAGAATTGTATTGAAAAATCTGTGTGTCATATTGTATAGTGTTATATTTAAAATATATATAGAATTAACTGAGGGATATTGCTTTGAGGTATTGACATCAGGACCTTAGTCAGCAGGGTGTCAAATGGGCACACACCCTTAAAAATACGTTCCAGGACACCCCAAGTACTTTGCATAGGAGTTTCTTTAAAATGTCAATTTCAAAGGATTGATGATCTTATCTTAAGTGTTGTTGCTATTGCTAAGGATTTTTTAAATGGATAGATGTGTGTTAATAAAGCCTTAATGACTGTTCACCAGGGCAGTATGTGTATTTAATGTGCGCCTGAAGGCATCCTGGCCAGACCTGGTCAGGATGCCTGAAGGCGCACATTTAATACACACACTGCCCTGGTGAACAGTTATTAAGGTTTTAATTATTGCTTCCCCACATACAACGTTTCTTGTGGTCTAATTATTAGTATCTTGTGATATATAGTGTGCAGACCAACAATAAGCTCTGCAGGGCATTATGACGTGACATTTAATGCCCTGCGTCACAGGGCATTATGGGAATTTAATGACCGGTCACATGGTACAAATCCTGATTGCTGATTGGACAATCCAAAGCAAGCAATAATAAGGGCTGTTAATGCTTTGATTTGCGTCTAGGCTCTCTTGAAAAATAGGTTTAAATTATAATGTGACCCATTTAGGCACCCAATTTTGAAATCTTTGCCAAGGCCCTTTCTGGTATTTCAAGTCAGAAATGTAACATTGCTTATATATTTTTCAGTTAATGAAACTATCCAAATAAATACTACATTCTCTCTTAAGATAAGGGGCTGAATGAGAAAGATTAAGTAGCTGACTTTGAATCTAAAAGCTTGCCAATCTGAAGGGCTGAATTCTCAAATTCATTATTGAGCTGTGTTTTTATGGTCGATGTTCACTTTACAGCTCATTTATGGAAAGAATTATATAGCGTTTATTCAACCTAAACATTGGAGGGAATGTTTATTTTGCATTCTTTGCATCCATCTCAAGTAGCAGTTAATGATTCTTAACCTAACAAAATAGCTATTTTTTTTTCTTAGGTGTAAACACAAAGTCAAAGCACAGAAAAGATTCTCAATCCACAGAGCTCCACATGTACTTACAATTCAACTTAAGAGGTGAGTAATTAGAGGTTTAGATTATTGGCAGTTGCTATGGGTTGGCAAACCATTCATGTTTAAGTGTACTGTATTAAAAAAAGGGCTCAGTTGTGCTCTCGCATAGTCTTGTTAAATTTAATGACCTTAAAGGCTCAAACAACTTTTTCTCTGACTTGGGCAAGACATGTATGTATATAAAGGTATCTATGCAATATCTACATCCCCTTTAAAAATCTATGCGAGGTGTCTGTACGTTCATTACAGAGGGATATTTCTAAGCTTCGATTATGTATTAGGTCTTAATATCGTGCTATGGTCTTAGCATGATGTTTTACTTTTAATTACTTAATCAGAAATAATTTTACTTCATAACATGTAATTTTTACAATATAATTCTTGCTTAATATGTATTTTATTTGCATTTACTTATTTGTAGATTTGACTACAACCGCTGCATGGGTGGAAAAGTAAACAAATTCATTGAATTTCCTCCAGCCCTTAATCTGCGACCCTACATGAGTGAAAAGGTACTTTGTCATAGAATATTCTTACTATACTTGATACCCAAATCATTGAAAGGCACATTGGTCTCTATTTGTCACTGGAATAGTTGAATAGGATTTCCTAAATTTGTCATTTTCAACATTTTTTCACTATAATATGAACACATAGGTATAACTTGTCATGCTCTTGCTAATATAAGTAGTTATGGGTGTATGATTGTTATTTAAATTGCTCTCTGTCGATCTTGAAAATTATACCTTAAATTTCATAATAGCCATCTTTGAATCCTAGGTTCAAGCCTTTGCCATCATCCAGACAAGGCTTGAGGAACTCAAAAAATAACTTTGAGGGTTACCAAAATATTGCTATGGATACTTAGGTGATGAATTCTGCACTCCAAATAACTTTACTAGCAAAAAAGGTTTATTTTGAACTTAGTCATCATTAGGTTAACTAATTTCTATTGTTGATATTTCAGCAAGGAGATCCTGTCTACTACCAGTTGTATGCAGTTCTGGTCCACTCTGGTCACGGCTGTAACTCGGGTCACTACTACTGCTTTGTCAGGAACTCCAATAAGGCATGGTACTGCATGAATGACTCAAGTGTAAGTATCCCCAACCCCACAGGGTCTGATACCTTTGAAGTGTAGTTTGACTCCATGGGTTATATACCATTATATATATATATATATATATATATATATATATATATATATATATATATATATATATATATATATATATATATATATATATATATATATATATATATATATAAAACATAGTACTGCATGAATGACTCAAGTGTAAGTCTCTTTAACTCCCAGGTTGTGCTACTGTCTGGCCTACATTGACAATTTTGACTCCAGTATTATATATCAACAATGAAATGGTACTGTATATTAACAGTTCTGTTAACAATACTGAAAAGCATCCTTTCTGGTTACATATTCATTAAGTGTCATGTTAAGGCTCCTTGAAAAAAATATATTTTCCCCCTCCAATACGCGTCAAACTAGTACGGAAAACCATATTCATAAAATCAGAGGAGCAAGTTTAATTGAGATATTTAAGCATTTGGCAAAGGTGCATGTTTGTCACTTCCGTTAAAAGTATCATTAAGGAATGAAACGGTACTTTTTGAAATGGTACTGGTTCCAGTACAGTACAGTACAGTAGTAATGGTATGCGACCCTGCTCATATTATAATTAGAAGAATGTGGATAGTGTGTGCATAGTGCAAGTTATTCTTATAGTGCATCTAATAGTTCTTTGTGTATTATTGCAGGTATCGCAGGTGAGTCAGGCTCAGGTGCTACGACAGGACGCCTACCTTCTCTTCTACACCAGGTACATACCCGCCCCCAAACAGCAGGCCAGCGCCTCCACCATGAACGGACCCAGCAAGAGTAGCACCATGATAGGACCCAAGCTACCCGCCAAGCAGTCCTACACAAACACCAACAATAACACCTTCAAGACAAATGGCACTACAGGTAAGTTCTTCTTTAGCTTATAATTCGGACAAGTAGAATGCCTCCATCCTTAGCTAATTATTTGTGCTGATCTTTTTTTCTTTAGAAACCTTATGGGAAGAGGGTGCCAAAATGTTGGTAAAACAGGGCTACATGAATCAAGACAATTAAATTATATACATAATTCATTTGGAAAAAGAGTTTATATTGATTAGACATCTGATCTATTATGTTATGTGTGTTAACATTATGTACTTCACTTTGTGTAACTTCACTTTGTGTAACTCATTCATTATGTAAACATGCCCAAGTTTCTAGGAGGTTATTTAATGAAATTCCCAATTATTCAATATGGTAATAGATTTCATGACTTAATAGTTGTTACATTTTAACTTTTGCCCTTGGGATTTGCCTTTTTGCCCTTTTGGTTGGTGTGAAAACTCCTCTCACTTTCCTCATTCTTTCTCTTTCAGCCAAGCCTAGCAATGATACAGGTGCCCCAGTTGTGAGAAATCCTTCATTGACTTCACCCAAACCTCATTCCCTGGCCAGCCCAGGCTCCATACCTCTCCCTCGGCAAAGGGAAAAGGTCTCCTTTGGGATAAAAACACATAGCGAGAAAATTGCCTCGCAATCTACCTCTACAGATAAACCAAGAATTGTCATGCACATAAAGCACGGGAAGGTTTTCACTGTCGAGACCCCTTCCTCTGGGGCAGTCAAGGGCAAGGAGAATAAGCTCAAGAATAAGCTGGTGCCGTATAATGATGAGTCAGACTCTGAAGATCAGGAGAACGACGCGGGTGCAGCCAATAGTGTGGGTCAGAGTAAAGGAAATGGTGAGGCAAACGAGACTGCGACTGCCCAGTCCAGTGTGTCCGCCCCCTCCTTGTCTTCCTCTAAAACCAATAGCATTGATAAGAAAGGCGTGGTGATGGACAAGAATTTGAATGCCACATTACACGTGCCTGGCTCCTCCACCCCTCTCGATAAGATAGCTGAGAAGGGGGAGGGAAGGGGGGACATCAAGGCACCAGGTCATTTCAAGGGGCCGTTTAGTCCGATCAAGATGCCAAGTGATGGCCTCCTGACTCTGGTGACATCGCCGAGTCACACGCGTCTCAATGCAACGAATAGGTCGTGGCACATCCTTGAACCTGATGTGCGTTCTCCCTCCCTGGCCTCTGAGTCCAGTAATACCAGTATCAATTCCACGACGAATTGGGAGATAAGTGAAAAGTCCTCTCCGCGCAAGCAGCTCCTTCTGCCAGAGTCGCAGCGGGCCGGCTGGGTGGTCAGAACGGACGAGGAATACAAAAAGTATCTCGCGACACGTGGGAGGGATAGTATAACGCCCGGTAGGACTACAGTGAACGAGTTCAAGGTGGGCAAAGAGTGTCACAGCGACACAGAGGCAATGGCCCACGACGATGAGCCGGTGAGTAGGAAAGAAAGGACTGAGGAATTACGGAAATGGCAGAGGCTCAATAGTGCCCCTGCCCATATCACACTAGAGGGGAAGGAAAGCTCTGGGCATAAATCACGCAAGGAAATACATGAAATGAACCAGTCACACAAAGTGGTAGTTGAAGAAGAAAAGGCTGGTAAGAGAGAGAGCAGTTCGGAGTCGCCCAGGCGTTACAAGGAGAAAGATCAGGAGATAAAGACCACAGATTCAGAAGTGCATGACAAGACCAAGCTACTCAATGGCCACGATAGCGATCTTACCCCATCCACGCACCGCAAAAAGCATAAAAAACACAAAAAGCACAAGCGAAAACATAGCTCGGAAGAACGCAAGCACGAAAACATAGATGATTCTTATACAACCACTGACTCGTCATCGGGGAAAAAACACAAGAAAAAGAAAAAGCACAAGAAACACAAGCATAAGCACAGTGATAAGGAGCCTCTTCTCTCCAGCGATGGGGAATATTCGTACAGCAAGCACAAGCGGCACTCCTCAGACGACGGCGAGTCCAGTAGGAAAAAGGTCAAGCAGGAGGAGAAGTATGAGTGGGTGGAGAAAACCAGGGAAACATTGGATGCCAAAGACAAGAAAGATGGTGAGTCACTTAACCCAGTAAAACGCGAGCGTTCCTCCAGATATTGTCGTCTGGATCTATAATACTTTTTAACGATAACTTATGAAAAGAGAATGATTTTACAAAAGATATGAAAGTGGATCTATAATACTTGAAATGATTACTTATAGATTGAGAATGATTTTACAATTGGTTTGAAGGAGAGTTGTTGATAATGTTCTGGTCAAGTTCTTTTCGATTGAATAAGAATGTGCCAATAATGTTAGGATACATTGGGGATAATCCTGTATACACTTTGAGGACTGCCATGTTTAATTTGTATTTTTCTTTGTGTGCCAACTATAAGTTTTCTAACTGTGATTTACTGATGCATCAATGTATGATTCAAATAGTCTTATGTGAGAGGTTTCCAGCATATTATCGCGTAAAAATACTTAATATGTAGCATCAACCATATATGGTCTCTTTTTTCTCTCTGTGTATATGTATATACACCCACATTTGTAATATATGTTTGTTCATTTAGTCTCTATCTATCTCTCTATGTGCAGTGGTTGTTCAGCAATGGGATGGTCCTAAAAAGGAAAGTGGGGATGCTCCCTCTGTGAAACTGAAGATCAGTTGGGATGGAAGCCAGTCTACCAAATCCTCAAATATCCTAGAGGAACTAAGAAAAAATTCTAATAGAGGATATGGAGCTTCAGGTAAGTAGTAGTGTACTTGAGGGTGGTTTGACTAACTAAATGTTTAAAAGTTCCTCTAAGTAATGATGTTTTACTCTGCTAGGAGCTGTATATAGAAAACCTTGAATGCAAATATATTTATATATAAATGATAGATGCCTTTGTCATCTCTTGCAGTATTTACAAAATTGACCTGTTTTAGACAACGTTTAAAATATCAAGACACCAATATTTGTGTGCGGGTATTTGAAAAGTAACACATAGATCAAAAGAAATTGTGTTTAACCTGCACAATATTGTGATTAGGTTTCACTGATTGATGTCTGTTACTTTCTCCTGGTTTCCAGTGAGTTCATGGGACGGTGGTCGCAGCACGGTGGACGCAGAGGTGGCCCAAGACAAGAAAGAGGAGAGGAATAAGAGACAGTGGGCCGACAGATATGAGGAGGAACTAGACCGGGGGAAGGTGAGCCATCTTACATCAAAAACACCACAGTCTTAGCCTTGGAGGAATGGCATTGATTGCTCTGTATAATCCAATAATCCCACCTAAAATATGTGATACTTGTTCTTACGTTACAGGAAGTTATAAATGAACACTGTATAGATAACATGTGCATTCATGAATATTGCATCCAAGCTGGTTGGGGCTTACAGATGACTGAAGGAATGGTGTGCCCTTGGACATTTTCTATTGAGTTTTATTCAAGCAATATCTTTGTTAAAGTTACTCCATATATATACCCAATCTGAGCTAAATAAAGACGTTAGGCCTGTTAATCTTACTGGCGGGCCCTAGGCATGTATATCCATTCCCATAATTAAGTGAAGAACATGCCCTAGTTAGCATTGTGAAAATTCTTGAATTTTGTATGTTTGTTTATTGACTGTACATGTAAGGCACATAATTAAATGTTATTCATTATTTATCTCTTTCTGATGTCCCTTTCAGACTAAGAAGGTGAAGCACCACAATTCAGACTCAGGATTCTCCTGTGGCTTTAACCCATTCCAGAAGGTCCAGGATGGCCGGAACTCAGATCGAGATGCAGTAAGTCAAGTTCTTTAGTGTCTTTCTCCTACATACCCTTTGATTGTACTTCCTCAGATCATTTCCTTGTGGCCCCACTATCCATGATCCATGCAAAGTTGCACTTGATCCTATCTTTTGTTATATTTATCTCATCTATTTTAAGTATGACATATGTGTTGTGAAACATTGTGGCCAGCAATCAGCATACATTAAGTGAACAGATGTAAAAGAAAATTCTATACAGATTTAAAGGCAAGCCTTATACAATAATTTGGTCCGGTTTATATACACAGGGATTGACTTAAGAAAAATTTTCGGGTCGGTTTTCGGGCGATCTCATATGATAAATGATAGTCAGTCTTGGGTCGGCCGGACACATTTCAGGGCGTGAATACCGCCCGGACACCCACTTAAGTCAAACCCTGTATACACTAAGGAAGTTGACGTCTTGATATCCTTACTATTCTTCTAAAGCTCTACAACCTTGATCTCAAAGTCATCTTCGTTGCTTGGGCATGGATAGTGGGCCTTGTTTTGACTGACTTGAACACTTATTGTCCTTGTTGATAAGGGGAGAAGATGCAACCAAAGCATTTGTTAAGATCTTGTGTAAGTTCTAAACTAACCAAGTATAGGGTCAGAAATGCAATAGAATACTGAAAATAACAATTTCTAAATGAAAATTAGCAGATTTTCTCTGGAGGTTAAATCCAGCACCTCTACATTTTGTTTACGAGATAAAATGAATTTGTTTCTTGTGGATTTGAATCTCACAATTATAATGCTCTTGTTGCCTTCCCATGAAATGTCCTCAAACATTGGCCTTTTCAAGCTTACCCTTTGCTCAGGGACTTAGCCAGGACCCATGTCTTTTTGGACAGGCAGTTTCACCCAATAAACTACTTTTTTTTTAGTCCGGCAAAACTTTCTTCAAAGAATTTTCAGTTAACTTTTTTTGACTAATAATCATATCTTTTTATAACACACCATCTTCTAAGACATGGCTGAAGTGTAAATTGCCCTTTTAAACAAGATAGGTTATTATATGTAGTAGTTATAAGGTTTTGAAGAAGATGAGTAGCTAAATCTGGAGGGCAGAAATTTTGTGAACTGCTGTTTTAGACAGGCATTTTTGAAATCCTGGCTAAGACCCTGCCTCTGCTCACATTACTTACTCAACCACTTTTGCTGCGCTATTGAAGTCTTCTTGCTACAGGCTTATTGATTAAACTATAATAGAACTTAAAAAGACGTTTCATTCTCCACTTCTTATAACCACAAAAAGATAATCCTTTCACACTTATCTGTTGTTATGTAAGTTACTACACTGTGAAATTGTTCTCGGGCACTTTTGTTTTTCAAATATATTTGTAGTTATGTATTCTACTGTCAAAACTTTTACTTGTGTTTCAAAACATTTATGTTGTAAAAATTAAATGCATCAGCATGGTAAGTCATAAGTCCTTTCTTTGAGGATTGTATGATTTATTTCTATGTTAATTTCAAAGATTGGATTTGATAAGGATTGCACCTTATGAACTCCTCTCTAAGTGTCAGGTTAAATTATTTAAAATTAATGTGGGCCTCTCATTTCCAAAATATTTACATCCGATTGCCTGGTTAAGCTTTCAATGCTCAGATTATCTGCCTGGCCTGACATGGATGGAAACGTCTGGAAACCTTTGCCTGATGGAAAGTTGCTTTTCTAGAAAGCGCCCGTCCATGAGACAGGCTGTATCTAGAGGTCATGGCTAGGTCCCTGACTGTGGGTAGGGTTGGCGTGAAGTGTGTGAGCTGTAGTGACTGACTGCTTGTGTTGATTGTTCTGCTCCAGATAATAGCTGGGTGTGGAGGCGGGGCTAAGGAGAGGGCGTCTCTACTCTGCTAGGTGAGTGACACTTGGCAGGCATGGAGACCCAGGGCACGCGAGCTCCCCCCACTTCCACCACACATGACCACCACCTCCCGGCCGGCGAGAGCGAACGGGAAAGCACGGCGGGAGGCGAGGATGGTGATGTTGATGATGATGATGATGGGTCATGGCTGTCGCTCTAGAACAATAGTTTTGCATGCTAGTGTGCAGGTCTGTCTTGAGGCTCCACAAGGGCTTTGAGAAATGCCCTTTAATAGCTGGATGTCTCATAACAGACCTTTTGTGCAAATTTTAATAAAAATTAGTCAAGTCAACCAAACCAAGCTTAGATCCTAACCTTCAATTAATTGCTTTATTGGATTTCTGTGTTCATATGATTTTGGTCCTTTTTAGTCTTACTATCTAAATCCACTTAGTAAATCTCTACATCTTGAAATTGTCATCTGGCTATCTTATACACTGATTTTAAATTAGTCAATAAAAAAACTCATCTTTCAAAAGATCACCACTTTATTTAGTAAATATGTAGCATCTTTCATACATGTAGAAGTGATTTGGTTGACTTGGCTGAATTTAGCTATGTATGTGGACGCTAACTGTATGTCTCGGTGAAAGCGCACTGTTATGATATAAACATCCAGGCCTTGAGAATAAGATTTACAACCATTAACCTGTACCATTGTTTAATAGGTTATTTTTGTGACTGTAATGGGTCTATGGATCAGCTCAAGGAAGTCTGTAAAAATGAGTTGTATATACTCTTCTTGTGTTTGGACTCCTAAAAGAATTTTCACTCCTATAAGAAATTTATTGACAAATTTATCGTCTTAATCTGGATACTTGAAATTAAAACCCACAGTACAGACTCACTATATTGTTTTGATAATTTTATACACTTCTTTTTATTCTGAGAGGATTTAGCCTGTACTTTGCTACCCTTAATTGACAGTTGCTCACACTTAAATTGGCAGAAACTGGAGTCTTTAAACTTAGATTATGTTTTACAGATGGAAGCTAAGTCACAAAGATATCTGATTCAATTTTCTTATTCTTGAAAGAATTATACTATTTATTTTAATGATCAATATCTTACACAAAACTCTTTACACGCAAATTATTTGCATTTTTTCATGACTATCAGGACATGCATATATGGCTTGATGTATGCAAATATTTGAGAACTTATTTGAAAAGGAAACGGTATTATGTATTTCTTATTCTCGGCCTGTGTGTAGCACTGTGGTATAGATTGTAGTGTGAATGCTATTTTATTTGTCTTTTGGGGATATTGGTAATCACTCTTTGCACATAACATTTATATTGATTGCATTTGAAGAAAAAGTTTATCATTCATTTATTCAGTTTAGTATTGATATTTTGAAATTTTATAACTACATCAAATAGTATTTGTTTAAACTTTCAATAAAAGTTAGTGTCATTTGAGTCATTTCTCCTCTTTTTAAAAAAGAACAGGATGTTATAGTATTTTATCTGTATGAAAACATTTTCTCAAAGGTCACAAATTTGACAAAGCCTCCATATTTTCGTTAATAAATCCAATCACACTGAAATATTTCTTTTGCTCAGTCCTACATTTATCTTGAGTTTAAATGTTAAAAGTAAGGAATTACTTGTTAGTATATTTGTTAGTCTCACAAATTTTCCTAGTTTCAAGTTAGTTGCACAAGTCATGTTATTCAGGCATTTCAAGTTAGTTGCACAAGTCATGTTATTCAGGCATTGTGTGTTATAAAGGTAAAACCTTAATTGATTTTCTTTTTAAAAAATGATATAAAAAAGGAAAAGTAACTATATGCCCCTCTGACTGAGAATATTCCTTTTTGCAGTGCTCACAGAACATTTTTTTTGGATTGAGTTTAGACACCATGATTTCACATACAACTGCACCTTTTCCTTACAGAAACTATGTGCTGATATTGTATGGCTCTAGCTTGGCGTCTGCACAATAATGCATTGACCATATGTGTTTTCCGTGTGTTTCCAGTATAGGTACAGCAGCCCACCCAGAGACTCACACTCTTATCGTCATCACTCCCACAGAGAGACCAATCACAGATCAGGGCACCACACTCCTCATCGAAGTCGCGACCGTCACACCAGCCATAGTTCTCACAAGTACCATTAGTGTCCACCAGGTGGCAGCACTGATGGAAGGAGTGGAGGCTGCAAAATCATCATGTCATCTTCATGGTTTACTGCATCTAGTTACATCACTGTTTCCTGGTTTTATAAGTCTAGGTACTTGGTACAGTGAACTTGATTTTTTTGTTATCTTGCCCAATTGAATACCTGCTTATGGTGATGCTCATTGATTGTACTCATCATACTTACTATTCTAATGGTGCAATACCTCACTAAAGAATAATATTCCTGAAACCCATGGACCACAACTCTTGGCAGTGATTATCATTAGCTCTCAAACTAATACTAGGTATTTACCATCCTAACCATCCTCTTTTCCTTCTCTTTAAAAATATTTTGATTATATTGCCAAGATGCCAGTGGCGTATAGAGCGTATTATTTCACTCAATGAATTAGTCTCCATTTTCCGTATTTGTTTGACCCCACAAAACTTGCCACTGATGACCCACTACTCCAGTTCTACTGCTGGTTTTAGATGGTTCATTTGCTGCCAATGCTGTGGCAATAAACTCAATTTGTTCTTGTGCCCAAGATGATCTGTTTCCTTTCTGACGCAGCAGTCTTCAAGCATTATTTAAAACGGTTGTTGGATATATCAGTAATCATTGATTTGCAGTAATTTGATACTGTCATAAACCTAAAATTTTTAAAAGTGTCTATAGATAATTGAAGGGCTGTTGTGCAATGAGTCATTGAAGCAGCTGTGGTTATTTCTCTAAAAACGTTATTTCATGTTAAATTCTCTATTACAAATTCCCTGTTCAAGATGACCTCCCCTAGACAACCACTAATACCAACTTCACATTATGACATGCTTTCGTCCACAGGCTATCATTTCCATTGGTTAGCTTAGTAATATATTCTACAGATTAGGGATCCAGTTGCTAAGAAACAGAAAAGTGTGGTTTATTGATTTCTGGCCCTAGGCAAGTTGAACCATGTTAAAATATTTTTCCGCACCTTATGTCAAGTTTTATTGGCAAGATCATTTGTGTCTAGGTAGGACAGTGCTGAGTAGTGCGTTATGTACATAAGTTCATACTCCCTGTACAATTTTCATAAACAATACCACTGGGCATGTGCGTATCCGTAGGTAATGAGGATATTGATAAATATAGGACCCATACTTTTAAACTAGTCCTATAAATTGACATTTTAAACATGCTGGCCAACTTGACCTTCTGCTTCATTGAAAGATGTGCATAATTTTTCTCGCATTAACTCAAAAATTTCACAACTCATTCATTGGTTTGTCATAAAAGCAAGAAAAAATTTACAAACGTTAAAAGGATGATTTAGTTTCAGAATAAAATTTATGACATATCATGTTAATTACAAAAAAGTGGTGCCATGCCTTATCGATATCGGGATGATGAATATTCATGAATTATGATGAGATACTATAGTATGATGAGATGCTCTGCTGCGTAAATGATGGAAGTTGTGTAAGTTAATAGGAGAACTTTGGTTATGAAGTAGGTGAAATTCATGGAAAATTACTTAGTTAGCAAGGGCATTAATAGAGTAGATTATCAAATACTGAGTGAATTGTGGATTCAGGTATAAGTACATCAGGATTGATTTAGGGTGAAATATATGGCCTGCGCTGGTCTTTTATTTATTTCATTCATCTGTATCATGTTTTTGGAAAGTTATTGTATCTACTCTATTTATATGCAGGGATTCGAGTTGAGGTCTCCCCCTGACTGATGATTGTTATGAAATCTTATGTATATTGTGTTGACTTTTAGTTTATGCTTACTGTGGATGTTTAGATACAGAACTATACTTGATAGAGACCTGGAAAAAGGTCTTTTACGTAGGAATCAATTTGAGGTTGTGCTCTAAATTACACTTGGATTGTAGAACATTTGCATTATGTTGTGTTTTGTCTTCCCGCAATAGATAAAATGTTTGTTATATAAACCGGGAAGGGAAAGAGAATTGATCAAATAGAACAGCAGTAACCAAGTTGGACATAACTTAGTATTATCTTAGATTTTCATTTAATCATTGAAAGACTCTATCTTGAATTAAATGAAATTAAATTGGTTCAATTATATATACTTTTTAGCATCAATTTAGAAGATGTAAGACTTATCAAGATCCTAAATGGGTTTTGTGTAGAAATGAAATAAATAGCTGTGTAATGCTAACTACTAGTGCCAGTCATTCAATGAAACTGGCCTATTGTAAAATTCCTATCTGGTAATGCATTCTAAAACTAGTGCTGGTCATGGATACATTGAAATGTGCTACAGGTCTTTTACCCAGTGTGATGATTATCCTGTGATGTGACCCTCCTAAGGTTTACATAAGTGGATTGTGGCGTTGAGTTTTCAAGTCGTGGCCTCAGACATTTCTCAGGCTGGAGTCCTTTATGGGGACTTGTTGTGAGGACATGAACCTTATTACAGGTCTGTCATTATCAGTTAAGTTTGGAAAAATTCAATTTCTTGAACTGTACAGGAAATTATTTCAAAGGACTTTCATTACAGGCATAGAAGCATTATTGAAATCTAGTGGCAGAACTCCATTAAGTAGATGTAATTACTCAGTAATATTAATTAAATCATTTATTGTGAAGAATTAGTGGTAGCTATAAGAATGAATTAATAATGTACGAAAGCCTAACTAACTAGGACAGGTTTTACACAAGTAATTATTATTCTCTTAATTAATTCTGTATGTTTTGAAATACTTGTGCTAATCACCAAAGGGCTAGTCTCATTTTGTACTGTGTACATACCGTCTTATTATTATTATGATTATTATTGTGTATGCATGGATATTTCTGTATAGATTTACCTGTGCGTGAATGCATGGAAGATCATATATGTGACAACTGATTGTAGGAGTGTGTATATACCAAAGGGAGTGTCAGAAGTAACACAGCTATCACAACAACATGAACTCCTACCTACCTGTTTTACCACCTATCTGCTCAACTCTCACCTCAATACAGTGATGGTTTTCATTTTAATTGCTTACCTGTAGGTTTAGTTTGATACATTATGAATACTATTTTGATTGGGATTTAGCTTAATAGAACCAGATCAGTTTATAGAGCTGACATCAATACGTCGGAAGGGCTGATTTTGATTTGCACATCCCAGAAAAATGCTGCTACTCGGAGAGCTAAAATGCACTGATGATATCCATATTGTTCATTCTGTCATGTTATAAATTTCTTCCGTTTTATAAGTTATCATGAACCATTCTAGTTATTTGATGATGTACTTAAGTGTGACTTTGATATCTTTTGAGCCTCCGAGGTATTGGGTGTTCTGACCAGGGACTTAGTCAGAACCCGTCCAGCCTGTCTTTTGGACAGGCAGTTTCCTGAAATCCTACTTTTTTGGGCAGGAAAAACTATCTTTTAGGACATGGCTGCAGTGTAAATTGCCCTTTTTGACACAAAAGGCTATTGAATCTAGTTGGAATAGGTTTTTTAAGTAGCGTAGTAGCTAAATATGGATGGGCAGAAATTTTAGAATTTCTCTTCTGGACAGGCAGTTTTAAAATCCTGGCTAAGACCCTGGTCCTGACTGATGCTTTAACTCTAGTTACATAGCATTTGAAGCAGATGTAAGTTAAAGCTAACACTTAGTTGTGTATATATGTCTATTATGTGTATGTTCACAAGCCAAAATTTACAGATTCCGTATGACAAAGTTATTTCAATAATGTTATGTGTTCCTCAGGGAATCATAAAAACAGTTCATAGATATTTTCTTAGGTGAATGATGAATTTGTATGAGCTCATGGACTTAATCTTGGAAAAGAACCCGAGTCATAGAGGGAAACTTTGCACCCTATATCTGATGTAGTAGAGGTGATCCAATAACCATGTATGTATTATGTAGAGCAGTAATATTTGTCTGTTATAGAGATGAAGGTTCTCTGGTACGCGTGGCTGACAATAGTGTGTGTTGATAACCTGTGTGAGCAGATAGGTGGGCATCTGTAGCTTCTGTATATGTTTAACTTCATTTAACTGGCACCAGCTTCATCTTTAATAAACATGGCAAAGATTTATGTCAACAAGTGCTCTTTTTCTTGCTTCCTTCATTGCTGTCTCTTCCATCCTTAATTGGAGAAGACGTCTCATCTACTCACCGAGGCCTGGACACTATTCTTCCAGTTTCTTATTGGGGGTGATTTCATTAGAATTTATATGGGCCTCTTTTGGATCGAGTAAGATGAAGCGATTTAATTACGGTTGGGATAAAACATCCAACTGTTACTCTAGTCTGAGCCCAGTTGAGGAAAAAGTAGGCTGCCGAACTATGGACCATTCATTCTCAATGCAGCACTCGCTAAGCTAGCTCAAAATAAATAGTTGGTCCTCGTAATATAATATGGGGTTGAACTTCTTTCTTATAAGTAGCCTGGTTTTGTAGTTAGAATGTCATATCAGTTGCCATGTACCCCTGATAAGGCACATCAACTTTAATAAAGTAAATAACTGGTTCCAAAGATGAAGTAATATACTGAAATTCAGTCAGGGCCCTGCCATAAAGCACATCTGTTCTTCAAGGGTAGTAAATATTACTGTCAAAATCAGGATATTGCCCATAAAGAGTGAGACACCTACACAGGATGATCACTCATATTTTTGTTCAAAAAATTGAACGCCTGCGAATGAATCTGAAAGAATAAGAGGAATGTGCTTCCGACTCAACCAAAGATAGTAATACAACAAATAAATCATTGAATATTTGAACATATTTATTCAATTGTCTATGTAATGAGCATACAGAAGTACAGCAGGTAAGCTTAACATGCACTTTGGTGCAGTATTCATGTTCTTCTTACAAAAAGGTAGTGGAACACCCAAGAGCAAGCACTTTAATATGCAATCTATAGTTTACAGAAAACCTGTTACCAGTAAAAAGAAGGATGTATTCCATCAACAAATACACTTCATTTATCAAACTGCTTCACATTGGTAAAATTAAGAAACAAGGATTCACATCCATGGAGAAGGATTGAGTGGTTACATATAATAATCTCAAAGTTGTCCTATAATTCTTAGAGGACAGCTCAAACATTTAAGATACAACATAAGATGTAATGTCACAGTTGCATTCCTTTACTTAAACAGGCAGTGATCTTGACAAAAGAAACACTAATGTGTTTATACGAATGCCAATTCAGATAGTATATCAACTACATTCCCTTCACCCAACACAATCACTGGGTGGGAGGGATTGGCACCTCTAGAATGTTCATGATAGGATACAGCAGCAATATTTCCTTAACAATACATTGTTTTTACAATATTCTTAATGATTCTCCCTGCCTCCACGACTCTTTTTTGTTAGATTTTGCTAATAAACAGCATGGTGCCTTCCCGTGGAGATTTCTGGGTAGCTGTTAAGTAAATTTAATATTGTCCAGCAGTATTGGTATAACAGACCTTGTATGAAGTACTGGTATCAACCCCTACTGGGTGGACCAAAATATGTACGTTAAGTTTGAGCAACTACCCATTGGATGGTGTTGGTCATTTCAGATATTTGAATAGCAGGGAATCAGTTCAAAGAGAATACAACAAGGAAAACAGCTAGCAATTATTCAAGATGAAGCTGCCAAATAACGCTGTGTTTCAGTTTCTAAGGGACCCTGACGGATTATGTTGTTGGTTTTGCCGTTCAGCACTGAATCAAGATAGATGATAACAACATCCTTCAGAATTAAGAGATATAAATAAATCTGACAATAAATATATCTTCAGTACTGAATATAGATAAATGAAATACACATTGTCAAAAATAAACTATGATAGGAGTCCCAACAGGTTGTCATCAACCGATTATTTCCAACAACCAATCCCTTCCTGTGTTTTACAGATTTGGTATTTTCTTAACAGCAAATATGTTGTGAAAATCACAAACATTAATTTCATTATGGTTAGTATAAAGACTTGGCACCATATAATTGCCTCGCAATTTCATGTCTTAGAGTCATTTGACCATATGATAAATCTGATCATCATGATAAATGAAATAAATCCTCATCAACCAAAAATTATCACAATGAATTGTTGATCATTCCTGGCTTGCCAAGCACATTTTAGCAACCACAGTTTCAAGTAATGTATGAGATATAGGCCACTCACAATTTTTAGAAAGGAGACAACTGTACATATGTACCGAATCACAATTCAAGTTGCTCCTAATCTTGAATGTCATGTATTACCTTGAATACACTCCATTCCTATCAAGAGGAAAGGAAAATAGGCCTTACTCGAGGGTGAGCTCATATATTCTACACAGGAGAAAATTGACCATCTTCAACAGACATCATAATATATCAATGCTATACGATGTACGTAACCAGCATTTACGGTCATTGTATAACAGGCTTGTAGAAAATGTTGTTCTAGAAGCTCACAGAACATGCTTGTACAGGTATTGTAGAAATAATATGCTAGTACTGCACCTGTAATGGTTACAGGCTTGTATGGGTGTTGCTATGGTGATAATTCAGCATCCCCGTCCAGGCTAGTAGCCAAAGACGATCATCGCACAATTATTAATTGATGTGCTTGCATGGGTTTGGCTTGAAAATGGTTGACCGGGCATCGTACAATGGGTTTGTACAAATATCATATGACACCCTATGGGATTGTCAATTTTTTCCTGTGTATACTTGTTGTGTAGGTCTGCATAAAGTGACAAGTCCCATGGATCATTCCATGTTGGGACAGCACTTCCTCATTCCTTAACCCTTTCACCTCCTTGACAAGAGTTGTCGGGACCTCGGATACTTTTGAAAATAACTTCAGAATTAGTCATAAATTCACAAAATATTAGAAGGAAAAGTGTGAGCTGGATTTCTTTCAACAAATATTTTCTGAAAATACATATTGTTAATAAGATATCAGCAAAAAAGTCAGGCCATTTAAGGCCGCTGTGAGCAATAATGAGTTAAGCCAGAATATAGTCCAAGACTTATACAGACATCTTAAGAATTTGAGAAAGTTTTGATTGACAGTTGTTGGTCACATTCGGTTGGACAATCTTTCTTTAAATATTTCTCAAATAAATCTTTGATGAGTTTTATTTAAAGCTATCAGACCATGTGTGCATGTGAAGTGAAAATGGGTTTATCTGTCAGCCTGATGCTCAAAGGATCCAACACAAACCTTCATCAACAAGAGTGAATAAAATCTAATTGAGAGTAGCACCTCCTTTTTCTGAGAAAGAGACTTCCATCAATTACTTTTTGGAAAATTGTCCTCAAGTTGAAGATATTTTCAAAGATAACATAAGATGATGGAAGCATAAATTGAATACCTTACTTCTCCATTGTCCAAGATTAACCATGCTGGGTAAATCCACATTCAATATAACGGTTATCCAAAAACAAATCCTGCAAGAAATATCCCTTATGACAGCTTTCTTATATGAGCGAAATTGCAACATTTACTGCCTCACATATACCGTATATTGTGCCAGTATTGCAGCAGTTTAAAAGATGCTTACAAGCTGAAAAGCTACTGAAATGGACATAGATCATTTGGACATCCCACCCTTATGCTAGTATTGTAAAACGCATTGACATGATAGCTTGTAATTCAACATCAATACACAAACATTAAACTGCACATCAAAGGCAGCTGCCTGCCAGTGCATTACTTGATATGATCAAAATCACTATGGTATACAGTATACCTTTTCCAGCTCATTGCTTCAATTGAGGTAATATATTGCTTGACTAATCGATAGCAGCATTTCCAGTAATTCTACTTACTATAAACCACTTCCCTCGTTGGTGTCTACTGTTTGTAACAGTATACCAAAATCACTGGTCAAAACATTTCAATAAGAGCTTCCTTCATGAATGGGCACCTTTCAAATACAGTCTTATTCTAAATGAAACACTTGCTTTACTTCAGTGTTTTCGAAAATAAAGCACCCATTTTCATAGGAAGAATAATCTATGCAACTTCACAACTACTATCCTATATACAGGTTTACATAAGCTGCTCATGAAAATTAAAGTAGAGGAACCATAAGATATCAAAAGATTCCCACTGACACATTACTACATATATACAACCCTTTACAAGCTATCCATAACACAGGAAAGGTTTGATAATATACCACTGTCATTATGATATTAACATGCTGTACAATGTACGTAACAAGCTTAATGTATATTGCAGGCTTGTAGAAAATGTTGCTTTACAAGCTTGTGGATAATGCTTATACAGGCAACGTATGAATAACATGCTTGTATGGCACACGTAATCATGACAGGCTAGTACGGGTGTTGTGATGGTGATAGTTCAGCATCCTAATATGGGCTTGTATCAAAAGATGATCACCACACACTCAGGTTTAGTAGAAAAATGGCCATACAGGCATTATACAATGGGTCTATACAGCTGTCGTTTGACACCCATATGGGATTGCCATATTTTTTCCTGTGTAGGTAATTATGAATAGTGTACAACTATGCATAACCACACATATGGTTCTGATATTGCTGACACTCATTCTTATCAAAATAGTTTTGGAAACAAATGGTTTTCAAATCATTTACCTCTCACACAACAAATAATATAGCTGAAAGTTAACACTGCTACCAAGTACATCCAGAAGAATTCACAAATTGTCCAATGAAAATATTTTTTCTTTGTGAAAATCGACAACATATACAGTTTGATATAACAATGTTTTTCAAAACTTGGAAAATCATCAATACACTTTCAGCCCCTCACAAAACATCAGTGTATCATACCTTACAACATCTTTGTGACTCATTCCCAAAAATTACCTTAGACGTCTCTATAGCAGCACATAACAATCATACCAGCCCTAATAGGGGAAACTGCAGTCCAACATCTGTACAACCATCTAGTTTTGTGTCACGTTTAGTGGCTTCAACCCAGTTATGCAAATAGCGGCCGAAATTGGAATTTCTAATCGCCACTTTTTCCGCCATAAGCCAAGTTGTAACTAGCCAGTTGTAAGTGGTGGAGGAAAGCGGAGTACCCAGCGAAAACCACCCCCTAACCCCAAGTCACTAGTGACTTTTTCACATGCCGCTTTTGGGATTCTAAACCAGGCAGTGGTGATAGATGGCTAGCAGTCAGCGGCAACACCTTCAACCATCAGGGCAGGCCCCTTAAGGAATGACCATCAGGGCAGGCCCCTTAAAGAATGGTCAAAAGGGCCTGCCTGTCGTTTTGCTCTTGCTGGAAAACATGAAGATAACCAGAACTGAACACACACCTCTCTAACAAATGATTTTGAAATGTACATGCTTTTTATCAAGTTATACATATCCAGAAGACACTTTCCATAGAGGTTAATTGCTTAAGAGTTCTTACAGATATGTTGTTTGAAACTAACATACTTATGACGATACCTTAGAAATTGTGAATGATTTTACAAAATATTTGAAGGAGAGTTGTTGGTGATGTTCTGATTAACATTTCTCCATCAAAGTTGTTTCTAACTTTCCTTTGGCCTATAGAATTTCATCACAATTGTCAGGCTGCTTTTGGCCGCTGTGAGCATTAAAGGATTAATGGCTGATGCTTGTCCCATGGCTACTCCCATGTTGGGACAGCAAGCCAAGCCACCAGTGGTCATCATTACAGTTCACTGACCAGTACACTGACCAGTCGTGCTGGACCAGAGGAAACCTTCAGCAGTTTCTCCTATACAGTATTGTGCCCATGCCATGCTACTCGCATACCACTAACCATAGTAGAACAATGCCTTGAGGTACATACTGCATCACTTAACTTTCAGTAAAGTAAATGCTCATAAGATGAGCCTTTTTAGTGTGTACCATAGTCTTAGCCAGCAGGGCATCTGGGCATCATTTGTACAACCAAACCCTCACAAATCTCATTCAAGTATATAACTCTCACTTCAATATAATTCCCATAACATTGTATAAGGCTAATATGCCTAATTTCAATCAGTAAATACAAGTTTACGGTTGCAATTTGAGTATACACATGGATATGGTTGTCTCACTTGAAAAATAGGTTACCCAAAACTAATAATTGATAATTTGGGCACCCAGTTTCTAAATGCTGTCTAAGACCCTGGTGTGCACTCATTACTTCAGTAGAAAGTGTTATGACTTCAGAAGGGGTGGTGCTTATGGCCATGTGTTCTTTCAAAGTGCCCTTTTTCAAAATTCCAACATGAAAAAGACATCTTTTTGCTATAGTTGGCCACTCTCTACCTATGGAGATCAGCAATGGCAATTAAATTGAAATGGTCACACTTGCTAAATAGCTTCATGAACTTCACAACTATGAGAAAATATAACTTCCAATCCATAAACATTCAATGATCTATGAATGAAATTAATTGGACCTATCTTTCCACAAGTGTCTCCATGAAGCATTCATTATTAGAATACAGAAGTCAGTGGCATATATTTGGGATTTGACTAATATAACTACCTGCAAACCATGTGTATTAGTACTTGGTAGTGGTGCCCAACTTTACTTTATGCATTTCACAGCTTAATCACTGGAGTAGCAACACTGATAGGATGCCAATGGGAAATATTTTACCATGATATTCACATCTATTTACATGGTACATCAATACCTTTTTACTGGGAAACCCCTACAAAGAAACCTTTAAGTACATACATCATTTCACAGTAGTAAATACTGCAACATTTCATTTTCCATTTCAAGCAGTTTACACTTCAGATTTACCTTGAACTAGCATTATTTCTCAATTTATTAAAGCAATGACCAAAGATGCACTCTAGGTAAGGGTGTTTTGGGGCTGACAATGAGGGTTCTTTGTGCACAAAACATTACAATATAAAAATAAAAATGTAGAAATTGACAATTCCTTAACTGTATTTACATTTTACAAGGCTTGCTCTTGAGTGCTCCTACATTTCCACCTTTTACCCAGCGAATTACAAGTGTTCTGTGTATGCCAAACATATACTAGGCAGAGGGTGTTCTAGTACAGAAAAAATAAGAAAAAAATAAAGTTCATGCAATATATCATTAAGACAAAACTTGCCTTGAAGACCCAAAGCTAGGGAGGATTAAGTTGACGAACTTAGCATTCAGAGTTTAGTGACAATGTCATAGGAATAACATCCTAACACATTGATCATAGAAGCACATGGGTATATGAATTTCTTACCACTTACTTAGCACTGATCAAACCAGATAGCAATAGTACTAACATGATATTTTCTTATAGAAAAGCAGCAGTTTGGAAGTTCGATATGATGCGCTTCAATAATGAGCAAAAAGCACTTATTCTTGATCTCATTTTCAGTTAAATCAAGATCGAATTTGAGTGTATCATAAAACTACAAAATTGTGCTTTATGCAAATTTTTACACCAACCCAATGCAAGGACAACTTAATTCCTCCCTAGACACACCAATAAGTTCACATAAATAAATAGAAATTAATGCATATCTTCTAGAAGATATAAGAATGGTTAGTTAAAGCACATTTTGTTACAAAGAAACAAAAATCTTTCAATACAAGATGAAAATTGCACAAGTTAGTTAAATCACTACAGAAGCAGTTTCTGTACCATCAGAAAAAGGCCACTTTCAGAGGCTAATCAATTAAGAAATCAAAATTGCCTGAAGCAGTTATTCATCAATAAGGCCATTTTGTTGTTCTTCCCACAACAAAGGGTGTATTGTTCTATTGACAAGGCAATTTAAGTTTCTGAATACAGCATTCTATGCATTTGACTATTTCAGAAGTGGGGCTATTCATCGACTGAAATGTAGTTGGTATATTTCAAATTAGAGTCCAGCTAATCTTGCACAATAAAGGAAGAAAATCAATCCAAGTCTAATGATGTTGCCACTACTACGTAATTTGCCAGTGAACCATCAATATACTTTACAATCTGCAAACATGAAAAGCTTTGGGACTTACACGCTTAATAGTAAGTTCAGCAGTTTAGGATTGCTAGAATCAAACATCAATGTTCTCACACAAAGCAGGGTATCTAAATGTTAGATAGAAATCTCAAATAGTTTGCCTTAAACCAAAGACAATATTTGACTTCACTTGTACCTTTTCTCTCTATAGTCCATAAGGTACATGTCCATTCACCGACAACCTAAACATCCTTCTTCACTCTCGGAGGATGACAAACACAAACTCTTATTCCTACATAAATCAAATAAGGATACCCTGCAAGCCATAGGCACATCTGTAATTTGAGTAGAGATTTCTGTAGGCTTGCAGGGTTTTTGTAAATAAGTAGTTGTTGACTAGGGCATATATCTCATCAGATACGTAGTCTGAAAATGTTCAGTGTTTCGTGATAGGCTTGTCAGCATATAAATCAGTTCATGAACCCTACCTTTCTTTCTACAATACAATATCTTTATTGTGTGATAAACCTGGTTTTTTTCCACATTAATTTGGTCTTGGTGGTTCCAGGGGTACGCTGAATTTAGCTGCCATTCTATGCCGCTTGGGCGTGCCCTTGCTGGATCCCGGTGTGCTCGGGGTACCGTCGCTGTCGAAGGTCTTGTCGCTGCTGATGGTGGAGTCGTGATGGCGCAGTTCCAGGGAGGTCAGGGCCTGCAGCATGGGCGATGTGTAGGATGTCTCGCTAGGGGGAGCTGCGGCAGGCTTGATCTGGGGGTGCACGCGCGGCGGGTTGGGTAAGAGCTGAGCGGCCATCTGGAGCATCTCTGATATAGGAGTGTTGCACAGTGGGGCTTGCTGTCCACGCTTCTCCTCGTCCTTCGCAAACATCATATCTACAAAGAGCAAGAAAAGTATTTTATATACATGTACTAAACACATGACTCATTCCATTTATCTTCAAACAGACTGGTGATGCCCCAAATATGTCAGCAATGGTGTGTAGTACATGTATATCATCCAAAGAAGAAGAAAAAGATGATCAAGATGGAGTACATTAAGAAGAATTAGAGGAGAGAAGAACATGGAGGAGAATAATAATAATAAAAAACAAGGAGAGGAAGAAGAAAAAGAGGAGCAGGACATCAACAAGAAGGAAAAGGAGAGGAAGAAGTAAATAAAGAAGTAAACAAAGGAGAAGAACGAAGAGGATGACAAGGAGGATAGGAAAGAGGAGGAGAAGTAGAAGGTGAACAAGAAGAAGACGGAGGAGAGGAAGAAGAAGATGGAAGTAGATGTTATCAGTTTTGACTTACCTGATACTGTTGGTGGTGAGGGGTCAAAGCGGATGAGGTCGTTCTCTTGGCGTGTCTCCAGGGGCTGCAGGGCAGGCGAGGGTACAGCAGAGGGTACCGGTCCCGCCAGCAGGTCTATCGGAGACTTCCTGTTCAGACCTAGCAACTGAACCTCCTTGTCTTCATCTTCTGAAAACAAAATAAATATAATAATACCTTCTCAACCCATACAAAGCCTGGACACCTTAACATGTGTCGTATGGATATATGAAAGTTATGCAATTCTAATTCTAAAATTAAATTCACAAATAATTTGGTAGAGAAATATGGGATGGGTTCTTATCAAAATTTCTCACATGCTACATTAGGGATTCAAACCCATGCAGTGGTGTGAGACAGCAAGCAGTCAGTGGCAAGGCCTTAGACCACTCAGCTATCAGGGTCGGCTCAGCGATATGACCTTAGCTGCTCAAAATAATTCAAATCCTAACATAGAAAAGTCTCACCATTGACCCCAGAGTCACTGGAGGGTGTGGTGGCGTTGCTGCTCCTGTAGCTATCAGGGGGAGGAGAAGATAACAGCCTCTCGTTCAACTGGCTGTTCACAATACACTGCTCCAAGTTCCCTGAAAAGATAATGCAACATCAAGGTAAGTATGGTACAGCTACAACAATGGGGTTGGTTTTCTTACAATATATTGGTTTTCACAAAATAAATCTCCAAATGTTTTCAAAATACTGAAGAAGGTATGGAGTGAATGAGAGACTAGTGAAACTAGTGAATGCAGTGAAATGTTCTTAGACTCATCATAAAGATTAGGTTGAGATACAAAACTTTTTTTGATTTCATAGCTTCTGCTTTAATCACTCACTTATCTAACGACATTCATGTATTCCAACGATTCTGACTCGTACATAATGTATATAATAGAATTCAGGGTCTTATAACTGAACATATTTCGATAATTATGAGCAATATCTTTAAAATCTTCAAAAGAATGGGAATTTTTACAACTGAAACAACTTGCTTTACTATAGTTTGTGAGTTTGTTTTTAGAGAAATCGGCATGTGCCAAACAACCAGGTTATTTGAGAATAAGTGGGTTAACAAGTCAATTGAATCATGAAAATAACACGTCTTTTGCTCACCTAGGAAATCCTGGCAGAGTAGGACTGTCCTGCGATAGCTCTTTCCACGTATGGTGACCACATGAGGAACGGCTGTGAGCAGGGCTACAAGGCTCGGGAATCCATATGAAGCCGGCACCAAGGACACACCAAAATGACTCGCGTATGCACTCTCAAAATTATTCAGCGGAAGTCTTCCTTGGTTTATTCGCAACAGGGAACGTGAATCACGTGCAAACATTTGGAGAGGATTCAGTTTAACTACACCAGTTCTGTCATCTCCTTTAACCTAAAATCAAAGAGTTATCACATGAATAATAAAGAAAAATGTGTGTGTATACCATGCAAACTAAAGTTGAATCTTATCTGTAAAGAAAGATTTCCAAGTAATTCAAAAAACTAGTTTAAACTTACTACAAATTGTTGAGTTTGCAGGAAAGTTGCAGATAGTGTTTTGATAAACAGCCCTTCTATTCTTCAAATATTTTGAAAATACTGTTTTTAGAGAGAGAGATCACCAAAATGGTCAATTTTGGATGCTACAGGCATGAATGGATTTTCAAGTAGAGTAAAATAATTCATATAGAAGCTATAACATGTTCAAAAATAACTTTGAACTGAAGTATAAAGTATTTTACATGAGGTATAAGTTAATTTCTAAAACACATCTTCCTTCAAGTAGTTACTAAAAGATGCTTCTGTGAAGAGAAATCACCAGAATAGTCAGGCTGTTTTTGGACTATACCTGCATAAGTACGTTAACCCATTAGCGCCCACATCGGCCAGAAGCAATCTGACAATTTTGGTGAAATCTTTAACGCGAAAGCAAAGTTCGGAAAATATTTGAAGAATAAATGCTCATCAGAATACTGCAACCAACTCTCTTTCAAATATTTTGTGAAATAAACTTTACTTCGAAATTATTGTTAAAAGTATCAAAGAGCCAGAAGATAATTTCAAGAGTCAGTCTTAAGCATTCCTGTATGAAGTCAATCAGTTTAGTTCTGAGGTCGGCTGTCTGGCACGGTATGTGGGAGTTTCTCTGAGTATCAAAGATCCAGACAAGAATTTGGAGAGTAACTCTTAAGCATACCTGTATGAAGTCGACCAGTTTGTTTCTGAGGTCGGCTGTCTGGCATGGTATGTGAGAGTTTCTCTGGATCCTGCTGACGACCTGCTGGATCTTCATGCTGCCGTCCTTGGTGTCCATCAGCAGCAGCAGCACCTTGTGAGCCAGGCGCTGCACGTCGCTGTGGTCAATCAGAACCACCACGGTATCAACACCATGACCGTCAATCTAAAATTAATATTGTCAAAAAAATGTAAGTATTCAAACCTGTAATATAGCAATCATTGTAAACCGCATCACAGAGGTCATTCAAAACAACTTAAGTATCCATAACAAGACCACCAATATATAATCATCATCAGATTCACTACAAGTAATCGGAACAAGATAAACCATACTGGATACATAAAAAATAAGACCTGATACAATTGTACATACATCCCACCCCTGAGATACTTACCTGACCACATGGCTTATCTTCCTGAGCAGGTCTTCCTCACAGACCGCGCCGTAGTCCTCCAGGCAGATGGCGTGACCGTGGTGATATCAATATCTAAATGAGAGATACTTACCCTGACCACATGGCTTATCTTCCTGAGCAGGTCTTCCTCACAGACCGCGCCGTAGTCCTCGAGGCAGATGGCGTGACCGTGGTGTTTCCTGAACGCCATCATGAAGTGGTGCAAGGGGATCATTCTCTGTGGGCAGGTCTTCAGGAGAGAGGACACCTGCTCGGTCAGAACCTTGATCAACTCCTGCTCAGTCAGACACAGGATCTTCTCATCATCATCTTCTATCACCTGAAAGTAGGGAACAGTATCAGGTCAGTAACACAATAGAACAATGCTTAACTCTTTGGTATCTGGAGTCCACACAAAAGCCCTTCTGGCTATCAATGAATACTATCAATAGACTATAAACAAAAATATATATACCGCTTTTCTAAAAGAGAGATTAATAATCTAATTGTGATTCTTACATCGAATCTCAACACTTACTTTAAGGATATCTGGGATTGCTTCAAAGAGCTCTATGAGCTTAGTGAAGCCGAAGTCTGCCACACGGCACTGGCGGCCAAAGTGGTGATGGTAGGCGGGGATGAACTTGTTGAACGGCATTCGGCACTGTGGACTGTGCCGCAGCAGGTCTACCACCTCTACAGCAAACTGCTTGGTGTGCTCCTTCTCCTCCTCAGTCTGATCTGTAGCAAACAAGTAAATGATAAAATGTAGAAAAGAATATGTGAATTGATTAAAAGGACTATGCGTATGTATAATTGCATATTCATACAAATGAGATGCCATCATGGCCAAATCGTCTGAGTGGTTTGCCCGGGGCTAATGCTAACTTCAGATTAGGAAACCTTCTATACAGCAGGTCTCATTTTCTGAGAAAAAACATCTCATCTCAATAAGACATTAAGCGTGGTAATTCCTCCAGTACTTTATCAATAGGACATCCGGTCAGTTGAGAATTGTACTTTTTGGTGTTACTAGTATCTATTGTTGATACTACTTACCTCGTCTTGGTATTGCTATGATGGTGCTGTCGCCTGAGCTGGACACTGTCACTGTACTCTCAGGCAGATCCAGAAGCAGGTCCTCCAGGAAACACACTCCATAGTCACTGAATAACCAACATACTATATGTACTTACCTCGTCTTGGTATTGCTATGATGGTGCTGTCTCCTGAGGTGGACACTGTCACTGTACTCTCAGGCAGATCCAGAAGCAGGTCCTCCAGGAAACAAACTCCATAGTCACTGATCTCCCAATTCTTTCCTAGCACCTTGGCTGCAAGATTAATGGGCAATATACATGTATATTCGATCTGTGAATAACTTCTTGATTAAGAATGATCTGATGAAATACATAGCAATTAAGTAAATTATATATAAATTTCAAACCATAAATGATACAATACTTAACCTTTAATACAATACTTTTTTTCCCATTCACTATCGGCATTTGGTACCTATTCCTTGGGCTGTCATTGATACCGCCCGTATCGATGAATCGACAAAAAAAACTTATCGATTATCGATATCGAAGAAGGCACAACATATCGATGCATATGCAAATTAGGTAAATAAACTATTTTTCAGGAAAACAGCTTGAAAAACAGCCTAAACTCCCCATCACAACTGTGTGTGTCCATTCTATTTATCCTTGAATTCACACAGATGAATGTGTGTGTTAGGGCTGTGATCAATAGGTCAAAAAATCACCCCACACGCAAACTACGACCATTCCTCTTGAGCACATTGCTGGTTTTCATTCATTTTGAATTTGATTCGCTGAATCGAATCAAAGTAGCGTATCAGTAATAATTTTGTCGATTATCGAATCGATAAATATTTCTTATCAATGACAGCCCTACCTATTCCTACTTGCAATGGTCATCTTGTTTTGCCTGCTAATCAGAGTTAACTATGATAGAGTGTATTCCTTTGAGGGTATTTAAGCTTGTGTGGCTGTCTTGCATGAGAAACTGGTCTCATAGCTATTCAAGTTGCTACCTACCATATATGGGTGAGAACTCGTCGTCAGTGATCTGTTTGGTGGCTTGTGATTTGAGGACTCGCAGAAGGTCAGAGGTGAATCTCTTCATCTGGGCTCTGTGGGTCAAGGTCACCGTGCGCCTATTGCCGCTACCAATAATCTGCAAAATAAGTGAGGTATTTACATACAAGGAAAGGAAGGAAAGAAGGACTTGGCAGTCCCATTGCTAATGATTTTCTCTGCCACTTACAACTGGCTAATCATGACTTAACCACAATATGGCAGAAAAAGTGACAAATAAATCAAAATTTTGAGATTCCTCAGTTTGTAAAGCATTTAGTATATATTTAGCAAACAGGAGCATATGAGACTCAATGCTCAAGACTTTCCGTACCTGGACGACATGCGGAACTGCCTCAAAGAGTTCCATGAGTTTGGTGTAGCCGTAGTCAGCCACGCGGCACTGGCGCCCGAAGTGGTGATGGTACGCAGGTATGAATTTACTGAAGGCCATGCGACAACCAGGGCTGTGCTTAAGGAGGTCCACTATCTCACGACTGAACTGTGACAGGTGCTGGGTCATCAGTGGACTATTGCAGAAACGACCAAAATCTGGAGGAAAAGGAATATATGTGATGTATAAGTGACTTTCAACCAGGATTTTATACATACTTGTCCAAAACAGCATTTGCAAACTTTCTGCCTGTCAAGATTTAGTTACTCAGCTACTTCAAATCCTTATAACAATTAGATTTAATAGCCTTTTGTGCCAAAAAAGGGCAATATATACCACAGGCATGTCTTAGAAGATGATTTGTTATGAAAAGATAAGGTTATTATCCCAAAAAAGGTCATAAATATAAATTCTTCATAGAAATTTTGCCTGTCTAAAATGGAGTTTTTCCGGAACATGACTGTCAAAAGAGAGGCTGAATGGGTCCTGGCTAGGTTCCTGAATATGCACTACGAAGTGTTTTTTGAAAAAGGTTCTAGTCAAGATTCTACTCACCCAGTGAGGCTGGAGGTCTGTTCTCCGCCCATTGCACTTTCTTGATGCCGGCCTTGGAGAGTGAGATCTGTATGCCCGGGATACAGGTGATGAGATGTTCTAGTGGCACGCCCCCCTCAGCCAGGACGTGCAACCGCGTGAACTCATGCTCATAGCACACAGGAAAGCTAAAATGACAACAAGTTAAAAAGTAACAAAAAGACATTTTCTGAAAATATTCGAAGGAGAAATATTTATCAAAATTCAACCTGAAACTTTCCACATATTTTGTGAATTTATGATTTATTCCAGAGTTGTTTTTAAAAGCATCAAAATTCCAGATGACTCTAGTCAAGGAGATCACTAGACATGAAAGGGTTTGTGAACCGAGTACAGAGTATTCAGAATGAGTCAAATGATATACCTGAGCAAAGATCTTCAAATGTGAATATCCCACTTGTGAACAACTCCTTTAATTGAACATAATTTTTTGCTTCATGTATTTCCTCCTGTATCATAGGAAACCTTTAAAATCTTAACACCTAAGAATGGGGGTTAACTTTACCCCACCCTCAAAGCCAATGATCAAGTGAAGATCCAAACTATTAGCACAATCTATGATCTGCAGTATTAATAAGTGCATTTGCCCAAATAGAAATCAATCTTGCAGAAAACCTTTCTCAGCAGGTTCTCCATTGTATATTTGTGATTTAACCCATTCATGCACATAGTGGCCAAAAAAGACTTTGCAATATCAGGGATATCTTTTTAACAAAGGCATCTCTAGGAAAATATTAGAATGAAAAATCTTGATCAGAACGCCACTTACATCTCTCCTTGAAATATCTTTCTGAATCATGCATTCCATATTTTTTACAGAAGTATAATGTTGATGAATTTTCAAAGTGGACTCGAAGCATGAAAGGGTTAAAGGCACTGTAATTTCACTTATCCAATTTAGAGGACACATACCTGTTTAGTGGCATGTTGCCATTGTGTGTCTGTAGCAGGGTGTGAACTTGAGCAGCGAAGGTTTTGAGTTGCAGACAGACCGCTGGGAGGTTTCCTGATTCGATGGCGACAATGTAGGATGTGCTGCCCTCTTTACAGTGGATCTTACAGACGGGAACTTCCATGATCTCGGCCACCTCCTGATCTGATTGGTCGCCCAGAACCGGACTGTTTCGTACCGTGGCGGCCAGGCAGATAACGCGCCCCGTACCACTATGCTCGCGGATCTCAATGGTGTCCTTCATGCGATACAGTTCAGACACACTGACGGAGCGGTAATACCTAAGGGAATAAACAAAGTTTCTTTTTAACGAGAGTTGAGGATAAGCCCTACATGTTTGGAAATAATCACCGGAAAGCAACTAACATCTACACCACCATCAGTTACAGGGGTGACCAACTGTTGCATCATCTCACCAGTGTGCCAGAGGCTTCAAAACGTGCAACACGCCAAATCCATCAAGCGCCATTAAACTCAGCAAATTACCAAACTTAAGGGGTAGTAGAGTCTTTTATATGTCCTCAAATGTATCATTATAAGCAAATTTCGTTGGATTAGTGAAGTCCTTCATTTTATAGATGTTACACATTGATCAATTGAGCTCTCCATTATTGATGTAAGGCTAATATGATTGCGCCAGCTGTTGAAATTTTTTGTAAAACCAATTGTTGCAATAACGCTACTGTGCTCCAGGACTGGTCTACTGTGCTCCAAGACTTTATATTTAGACAAAGGAATGTCAGACAGTCTTGAAACAGAATTATTAAAATGTTCTTCCTTATCCACAAAAATTTGGTAACTACTCAGTTTCAAAAGACAATACATGTGCATACTTTATGATATCAACATAAGAATCAAATAAATATAGATAACTCACCTTTTTTCGAAAAGTTCTATGAACTTGAAGAGAGGGAGCGAGTTTCCATTCACATCTTTGAGGAGAGCAAGCACTTCATTCCTAGAAATAGAACAAGTTTGAAAAAGTCAGTCAAAAAGATGTGGCATAGTCTTAGCCAGCAGGGTGTCCATGCCTCATTTGGACACCCGAAACCCCTTAAAAATCACCCCACAGGACACCCATTTTCTTTTCACCATACTATAAATCCCATAACATTGTATTAGGATATCATGCCTCATTTCAAATAGCACATACAAGTTCATGGTTTTAATCTGAGTATTTTGTGGTCTCCCTTGAAAAATAGGATGCTCAAAATTTTACAATTGGCAATTTAGGCCACCCTGTTTGTAAAACCTGGCTAAGACTCCACAATGTGATCACAAAACTGTTAAGTCATCTCTGGAAGGAAGGCAATATGAATGCTTATACTTTAGATAAATTTATTTTTTGATAGTCAGAAAACCCCTTTTTTCATAACAAATATCTGAACAAAAAATGTCCAGTTATGTGTATTGGTGTTAAAAATCTGATAACTTGTGTGCAATCTGAAATTTAAGGAGGTTCAATGACCTACATCTATCATTCTGTGCAAATAAAGAATAGAATAACACCAATATAAATGCTATTGTACTTGCATATGAAAGAGGAATGTACACCAGGTTTGCAAAAATGCTTTCCCATTCATGCGAAATGAAACAGTAATCAAATAGGTCATCCTATTCAATAAATAGGTCATCCTACTGGTACGTACTTGATGTTTAGTGCAGAGCCAGAACTATCTCGGTTGACAACAGCTACATGGATCCGTTTGTAACCAATCTTCTTCCTGTGGAATTGTGAGATGGCAAATCTGGCCTCATCCATGGTGGGTACTCTTACATAGCCCACATTGGTACCATCTGACTGGGTCTGGATGTAAACATTCATCACCTGAAAATAGAGAAAAGATAAGTTACATGGAATCTTGATGATTTATATTTCAATTCAATAAGTAGAATCAGGCCACAATGATTACACAGAAGTAATGCTTCTAGGAATAAAAAATAATGTGGAATAAAGAAGAAGCAACCACACTTCCAATGCACTTAAACCCTACCTTTGCTATACACCAACACCACTCTCGTGAAAGTGCATTTTTGTGAATGTGTACTTCAGCGGCAAGCGAAAGTTGAGCCCACGTTGGTCATGCATGAAGACCGCTCTCAAATAAGGTCAATCTCCATATCCTACACACATGACTGGTTATTTTGTTTTGGAGAGTGGGCTTTGAGGGAGGTTTGGGGATCCCTCAAAAGAGTAACCATATCATATGATAACATATTCTGTGTAAAAATCTTACCCCAAAAGTAAGTTGCCCATTGCCCAGTTATCTTAAATCATTGAATCAAAATTCAGATGGAATTAGAGGCAGATAAAGAAAGCCATGCTATGTATGTTGCATTGTGTATTGCAAGTCACTTGACAGGTAGTGACATGTTTCGGAATCAGGCAATTTACCTGAATGTTCTGCTGTTGGAACGTAGTGTAGAGAATCTTCTTCCACTCGCGAGCGCTGATATTATAATCCAGATTAGAGACGACCAGTTCACAGAGACCACTTCCAGCCATTGACATGTTCTCACCGCTTCCGCCAAGCTCTGAAGCCGAGAGCAAGGGCGACCGGTTCCCGATTGGCTCAAAGGGGCCGTCTCCATGTTGACCCTGGTGATGTGAACCATAGTCGGAGGAGTAACCGCTGGTGTTATGGTAGGGACCGGTTGATCTTGGTCTGCGAGCGCCCGGGGTGCGGCGAAAAGCCGGACTGGAGCGAGGACTGGGACTTGGGCTGGAGCAGGCGGACCTGGACTCCGCGCGGTACGCAGGCAGGCGATAGGCGAGGTCGCTGTAGGTGGGTGGGGCCGGTCTGTCCTGGTAGCTGGGGCTGGGAGACTGGTGCTCGCGGTCTCTATAGCGACTGCGGCGTTCCTGCTGCTCCTGGTAGAGCTGCTGCTGGATGAAGAGGACGCTGCGACTAGACTTCTCCTGCTTAGAGAACTTGTCCACCGCAGCCTGAAGATTGCCGCCTTCTGATTCGCTGCTCTCTGTGCCACCAGGGGGAACTGCTGAAACAATACACAAAATACACAAATAAGACATAGAAATAAAGACATTGGTGGATACTTAATCAAGACCGGTAGTCAAACTAATAGGAAAATACGTGGGACCATGGTCTTAGCCAGCAGGGCGTCTGGGTGCCTTTTTGGACACCCAAACCCTTAAAAAGAACCCCTCAGGACACCCCAATTTATCAGTGTGGAATTTCTAAAAATCCCAATCTCAAGCTTATAATTGAATCTTTTTATCTCTTTAAAATTCCTATGATGTTGTTTAATGATATCATGCCTTATTTTGATGAATTTATACATGTTTATGGTTGAAATATGAGCATATTGTGATCCCCCTTTAAAATTTGGACGCTCAAAAATGTTACAACTGCCAATTTTAGGCACCCAGTTTCTAAATCCTGGCTAAGACACTGCATGGGACCCATCTTAGGTGTGGCATTACATGCTAATTCCCTATGTAAGTCAATAGCAAATACTAGGATATTTATCAAATTAAGATGGTGCATTCATTGCTAATTTACAAATTTACACCATGTCAGGCATTAATAGGTTAAATTTCTTGCTACAAAAATAATCAAAATTCTTCAAGAAATCGTACCTTTTTTCTCTTCTTTGCTGCTGATTGAAGATGAGGGGCTCTGTGTTTCTCTTGCGTAAGATTGCTGCTGCTGCTGTTGTTGCGGCTGTTGTTGCGGCTGCTGCTGCCTATAGTGTGGGGAGCCGCCTCTGTTGTCCCGCGTCTGCCACTGACGCCCATTGGGAGAGAAGCGTGCACCATGAGAGGAGGGGCTGTTGAAACGACGATGGATGTTCGGTGACTGACTTGGCCCCGTATTTCCATAGAACGTGGATCGGGTTTTATCAGTATGAGCCTTGTTGAACTTGTCTGCTGATGGGGAATCTGTAAAAGACATTTTGATTTCAATTGAAATAAATGATGTTTTAAATTGGTAATATAGAGGTTAGCATCAATATGTACACTTTGAATTATTTTTTTGCAACCACCCAAATCCAAATCAAACTTGCATAAAGCACAATTTTGGGGGAAAAGTAATCCAAAATTCTTTTTTTACCTTTACAGAAAACTATTTCTTTTTCAATTCATCAGAATTCTTTTCAGAACTCACATTCAAAACTGTAAATAATTATGCTTAAATTCCTAAGTTATTTTCCAGAGCATGACTGGTCCAGACGACACTTGTCAAGTTGTCAAGGAGTTCTCTAGACATGAATGTGTTAACAAAGTATAAGAGACTCTTACTAGGGGTGCTCCTGGGTTCTTGTTTTAAAGAACTGCCTCCATTTTGAAGTGTTTTTCCATTCTTGCCATTCCCTCCATTCTTGCCATTTGCGCCATTTTTGCCATTAGACAGTTCTACTTTGATCTTGTTCCCATAGACGTCTTCCCCTTCCATCCTTGTGCAAGCTCTGAGATGGGGGAAAATAAGCATACATAGATGAATATACACATAATAAGAGTAACAAGGAAGAAAAAGTTGACAATGACCAAGTACAGCAAGGTGTCTGGGTGTCATTAGGTGAGTACATGCAATTTCTTAAAATGTCCCTTTCAAACAGACAATTGAATTTTTTACCCCAATAAAAAAAACCCATGACATTGTATTTAAGGATATTATGCCTTATTTCAATAAGTAAATGCATGTTTATAATTGTAATCTCTATACATTGGGGTCTCTCTTGATAAATAGGATGCCCCAAAAAGTCACAATTGGGAATCTTCCACACCCAGTTTCAAAATCATGACGAAGACCGAGCATAAGGGTTTTGTCTATTAGTAGTTGTAGCAAGCCCTGTGATTAGCTGCACCTACTCATATCTGAACTTACCTATTGAGATAAACTAACAGATTGACTTATGTGACAAATTAAGATATTCAAATATGAGTAAATCTGTTTGGTTGTTGTTTCAACTAGGGTACAGTTTTTTCTCCTTATTTTTACTTGCCTATCCAGGCTAAATAGGTAAGACAGGCCCCTTCATTAAATCACACCAGTAAATTTGAGTTAATCAGGCTACTATAAGAGTTATCTAAAACACTTATAACTCAGGTCTATTTGAAATTACCCCACTAATATCTGTCCCATGGCAGAGTGATGCCTTGACCGATTTCAACATTTAACATAATCTACTATATTCTACAGACTCATTGGGTGCCATGCTTAGAACAGCTACCAGTTGGTATTTGAAGACATGTATTCTCTTAAACATGAAAATCCCTTAAACCTCAAACATTCTGCTAGGGCATTCTCATTCATACAATCACATAATGCTCACACTAGTTGTATATAAATCCTTTTTAACATCAAACATTCTATTTGAGTTAATTTATGAGATCATATGCTCATACTAGTTGCTTCAAACTGAATGTGTAGTTGCTACACATAGTGATCTCATCAACATCAAACATTCTGCAAGATAGGAGGGGGAAACAAGAAGGAATGTCCTAGAATCATGGAACTCTTTTCAATGTCAAACATTTTCAGTCTGATTTCATTCTACCAGTACGCAAGATACAATATCCTTAACTACCTCTGTAAATTAATATAGCTTTACTTTCTCAGACCAAACTAGGAAAAGAAACACTAGATGATGATGGTGATAAGAATGAGCAAGGGGGCAAGGTTTGTCTAACGTTGGTTTCAAAACTGGCAGATCCAATACACTGATAGACAAAAGAATGCCTGATCTATTCCAAATATGGGGATTTCAAGATAAATTACAAAAGATATGAGTAACTATCCTTCAAATCTTATTACTTACATGGCAAGCAGCCGATGCAAAAGCTAGTAATTTGGAGAGTTTTCACCTGAGTGCAAGAAGGTGCAGTTCTCACACAATCCTCATGGCTCCCAATACCACTACAGCTGAACACTACCTCATTGGTACCAGCTTCTGGCTGCTGCACCCACAAATGACCTCCTTTCAGCTAGTTATGCAAATGAGTAACAAGCAAGGGGCCTGATTGGTCTGCTCCTCAAAAAGGGAGAGTGGGTATGTCTAAAAATAGACTTGGCTAACAGGTGAGCATGTCCTCAAGGTGGAACATAGGAATCTGGACCAGTCTACTTTACTCAGGGGTGTATAAATGTATTTCTCACCAGGAACTTGGCCAGGACCTGACCAGCCTGTGTTTAGCCTTACCTGACTGCAGCATCGTTGTTGGGGAAGATTATGATGGCACTGTCACCCATCACACTGTGCACTCGTCCCCCACAGTTATCAGAGAGCTGCTTGAGCCGCTGTTTCACCTGGACGATGTCCTTATCCTGTGGCAGCGAGGAGACCAGCACCTCCAGGCTTCCCTCGGTACTCTACATACAGAAAACATACATCATTGCAGGCAAATTTTCATTTCTAGTAATTTGTGTCTAAAAAATGCATAATTGTAAGCACAAACTATTTCTCATAATTCATGTCAAAAGATATATAATTGCTAGCAATTTTTTAGAATTCTCATTCATGTCTAGAAAATACATTATTGTATGCAAATGTTCATGTTGCACAATATATGGGTGAACTGCCACTGTAATAATATAACACAACAGCACGACAGTGTGGTAGGTTCTGTATTTACCCTGGTGGTCCTGTATGGTATGTCGGTCAGCAGCTCGATGAAGGAGTAGTGCTCAGAGGCAGCGGTCAGCAGGGCATCCTGGACCTGCGGCCCGTGAATCAAGATTGTATGAAGCTTTTGACGGAAACGCATGTCCGACAGCTCCGCCGCAAAGTTGACATCTCCTGAAAGGCAATAATAAGTTGAATGATGAGTATCGTCTTAAAAACTAATTCATGCCTAAATATATATTTTCCTTGAAACAAATTTTTGAATATCGCAATAACTATCAAAATAAATATATTTCTCTTCCCATTATATTTTGTATTGGCTTTGCCCTTATTGTCTCTTTCAACTTAATAATTTTTAAAACATCATGGTGTAAGTAATAAGTTTATATCACATGTGCAACTGCATTTCACATTTTGCATGTTAATGTTTGACCAATACCTTGATAGTGTACAGTGTGGTTGAAAGGAATCAAAGATTTAGAGGAATTGGATTCGGCATGAGAGCCCTTAACAGCAGCAAATCAAGCCTACTGCAATTACAGTAGAGCTCACAAAAACATGCATCTACTCATCATGAAAATGTATGTTATCTTCAATTTCTGATTTAGCATTCACATAAAAGTGAAACTTAAGTAGTTGCTTTTAATTGACATATACATTTAGAATTGACAGACCAAAATATTTGGGTGTCTTGGTACAGCCTTTATAAGGGCCTATGTGTCTAAATGGCACCCTGGAGATACTTTGCTGGTTGTACTCTGGCTGTAAACAAAATCAGGCAATGAAAGTATTTCTTTACAGACCTGAGATAAGGATAACAGTCCCAGGAGCAGGGTGGGTCTGGATATAGCGGCGGATACATTGCCTGATTTTATCATCAGCTGCATTCTTGCTTGTGGAATTGACTTGAACAACTGTTAACTGGAATGGTAAAATAAATACATTCATTATAAAGCAAAAAAATTCTCTATAGATATGAATCAAGTCTTAGATACAAATGGATACCCTTTTTTGACACTTATTATCTTAAGATGTAAATATATGACTAGTGATGGGCTGATGATCAACTCAAGTTAACCATCTGATGGTTTCATTCCATGAAAAAAGTTTTGAGTCCTGAGTGAAATCACTATCAATTGTAGCCAACTGTAATGAGGAATGTTTTTATGTTACTCCTAAAGTCCTGATGAAAGCAATCATCTAAGGCAGCTATCTGCCTAACAGTAACATTAAAAGTCAAGTATTTCTGTTGGTTTCTTCCATCAATTTACCTGAACTGATGCTTCCTTCACTTTACTTCAGCTTCCTGTATACATATAACTCACCTGTCCTTGGTTTAGTTCTTCTATGACGTCCCAGCTGAGCTTCCTGGCGTCACAGACACACATGAACTCCTGCTCCCGGTAGCCGGTGAAGAAGCGGGCCCTGATCCTCTGCACCACCGCAAGGGCAGACTTGCCCTTTGGCACACAGCAGTTCTCAATATCCCAAAACACACCAATGGGGAGGGTACTTGTAGCATTGTGGACTGAAAATAGGAAAGACAAGAAAATATAGCTAGGGTATTACAACATGATAAATCTAAGTAGACATATGTATGTGGTATATTGGTCAGATGGAAATATAATAATTAGTTATCTACTCACCTGGTTTCAAACTACAAAATACTTATTTAATGAATAAGAATAAAGGCCTATGATTTTAAACCACCTGTATTGGATGGTGTCCTCGGCAGATCCTTACTAGAAAGGGTTTAGAAAATGCCTCTCCAAAACAGCAATTTTATCATTTCTGCTCGTTCAGATGTAGCTACTCAGCTTCTTCAAATCCTTATACCAACTTTATTTAAAAGCCTTGTGTGTCAAAGAAGGCAATTTACACTTCAGCCATGTCATAGAAGACAGTTTGATTTGAACTGATTTGGTCATGTATCCCAAAAAGTCAAAATTGAAAAACTTCATAGATATTTTGTCAGTCCAAAAAGAGGTTTTCAGCAAACTGCCTGTCTAAAAGACAGGCTAGAAGGCTCCTGGCTAAGTTCCTGGCTAAGTTCCTAGGGCCCCTAGGTAGTAAAGATTTAAGATGCAGATATCGGGTTCAAGAGATTCAGGGAGAAATATATATGCTGATTTACGTAATATAAACTGTCACTCTCTGCTAG
The DNA here is from genome assembly GCA_963942565.1 of Maea johnstoni. Classification (NCBI taxonomy): domain Eukaryota; kingdom Metazoa; phylum Annelida; class Polychaeta; order Spionida; family Magelonidae; genus Maea; species Maea johnstoni. The sequence continues at coordinate 5,032,060 of OZ012685.1, forward strand.
GGAAGGTAGGTTGTGTGAACATTTCGGTGGATACAAGGCTATAAACCAAATACCTTTACCTTAAACTTTAGTTAAAATGAGCCCCCTCCTACAGAGAAAAAAACATCGTATACAGAAATCTTTGACCGACACTGCACATAATCAATAAAATGGTTCCAATACCTGTTAAGATTTTTGTAAAATTCAATATTCATGAACTAAAATCTATAAAATTTACATTCCTTGTTGACAAGTCAAAAACACTTACCTGGTTGAGTGGTTGATCCATTGTATGTAGACATTACTTTTCAGGATTCTTGATACGTTTGTAGAGAGGAAAATATGGTATTTCATAACTTTCTGTTCCTGTCTTTCTTATTTCCAACATCCTCCCGCCCTTCCTCCTGAAAATGATTAAATACCGTTTTACTTTTATGAACTTGTTGAATATATTTAGAGTATGGTGGCATATGGGTTACAGGGTAGTATCATTTTGAAGGGGGAATGTAGGGAATGGCACATTTATTGTTTTATTATAAAAATTATTTCCTAAAAGAAATTAAGTCATTGATGCAGGAGCTGTTGTTTAGGGTTGTTAAATAAACTTAGTGTGCTGTACCATATTGAAGGGAAAGATATGGAACGTGGCGTCCCGGTTATAACAATTCACCATGTTTGTTTTTGTTACCTAAGTGGGAATTTTTTAAGATAAAAACTCTAACAGCAGGGTTTGAGGAAGTGGTCATTTTTAAAAGCAGGTGGTAATTTGGAAAGTCTGACTATCTATTATCAACTACCAGGCTGACATCGCCTCTTAACAAATTTGGAGGAGATGGAAAAGTAAAATGTGTTTTATATGCTATACACAAAATTATCAGAAGTTAGGCCTTTTTACTGACTACATAAATTGTAGACCTAGAAATTGCATATTTTGCACTAATCACCCCTGAATTTTATATGTAATTGACTCTATGCTGAAATCTATTCTTGACCACATCAACCTGACAATCCCCAGATACATTTGCAAATACCATGTAGGTCTCTAGAATATGATATCCTATGCGGGTACGTACCAGAATTGTACAATACTGACCACGACCAGTACATAATAGAATTGCTACATGTGATAAACAATTAGAAGTGGCTGCGTAGCCGGCTATGCAGTCTTACTTCTGCATTTGGCTTTGTAACCGGAATGTGTTCCTGCCTTCACACATGGAAGTATCCTACTAAGTTAGTAGTTGTTTATACATGACATTGGTTTATCCAGGTATTAGTAATTTAGTGCTCGGAATCGTTGAAAATATCATGGTTGAGTAATCGGCAGAAGCTGCCGACCGATACTCGACCATGGTCGACCATGTCGGGACAATTCAGGAGCGGCGCCGGTCCCCCGGAAGTAATAGAATTAGTACATGCGCAGCCGTGTTGTTTACAATGCAGAAGCGCTGCGTAGATGTAGGTGAGGAAACAACAGCAACAACAACATAAAGGTAAGTTTATTTTCATTTCATGGTAGATATTTCGATATATAGGAAGGTTGGCTGCGTGGTAAGTTACTTGCATTGTGTAATATTTTTGCTTTTGACAGACTAGCGCTAAATTCATTATACTCGTTTTCGGTCGACCATTCCTTGGCATGGTCGACCGTGGGTCGAGCATGGCGTGACGACCGAATGCTCGACCATACGAGTAATCGTCCGAGCACTATAGTAATTACATGCCAATACACAAATGCCAAAACATAAATGACATTACACATCACATCGCACATGGCAGCATGCAACATAACCACTTGCCCCATTGCAAGTGAATTCAGAAAAAAGTGGCAATGGGGCAAGTTGAACAAGACCCTGACTTGCCCTACTCAGCAAGTTATGTTTTGGGCAAGGTCCAATCAATTTGTTTTTAAAACTAAGTGGCGGCGCAAGTCAGGGTTCGACTTTCCCAGGGGCATATGCCCCTAGATTTTGCTGTGGGCCCCTAGATTTTTCACTCTAGGGGCCCAAAATAGTATGAAAAACAAGCAGAAATCATGTTTTTCACCACTAATTTTTATTGAAAGACCTCTTCGGGCCCCTAGCCTGAAATCTAAGTGTCAGACCCTGCAAGTGGAAGTGAGGTGTGGCAAGTCAACTTTAGGGGCATCATGCCCCGCTCAGAAAATAATGTTTTGCAACCCATGTTGCACCCTGCATGGTCTCATTGGGTGTATAGGACCCAGCTGATAGGACCAAGAGGAAACTTGGTCAGTTTCATTAATTAGCTCTGACAGCATGTCCTTGACTGTTGGAGATAAAGTCCAAAGCTGTGCCTTAATGGAAGGAGCAGACAAGAAATTTATGTGAACTTGAGAATTGTGTTCAGTTTTAGAGACGTACCATACAGGCTGCCAATAAATGTTTAAAACCAGCACCAGACTGTTTAATGAGGATTTGTATTATGAACTTCAATATCAAGGGCCTAGGGGGAAGGAAATGATTTGAAATGGCATTGTCAATAAGGAAAGTAGTAGAAGTTGCTCAATATTACAGTCCTGTAGTGCAAAATGAAATAAACAATATTTGACATTATTATGATTAAACTTTGTGTGGGTATAATCTTGACATAATAACATCAGTGTTATGGATCTATCTGAGGGATTTTATCTGAGATAGATTTTATATGCATTTTATCTGAGGGCCACAGCGAAAATCAAATCTTGTATTTGACTGTGTTACCCTCGTGAAATAAAGATTATTATTATTATTATTTAGTACAGATAACCTTTCTTACGGATGTACATGTAATGATGTATAATCTATGGCTGAAAGTGTGGATAACTTTCTTAATATAGTGTATTTGTTTGTACCAATAAGTTTTCTATTACCAATGGAAAATTACATTTTCTTTATATACAGGTGTACTATACACATCCATAATATTCCTAATGCTGAAGTATAGGCTACATAGCCACCTATGTAGGCTGCATAGCCGGCCATGGAGCCATTTCCCATACAATTCTGGTACATTCCAGAGTTGTACAACCCGTACCAGAATTGAGGTTGTGTAGTACAAGTCAGATGACCAGGAATTGGAGGTTCTTTAATGTGATCTGATTAAAAACTACATGTAATTAAATCAAAAGTGAAAGAAAATGCTTTACTATGAGATATGGATCTCCGTTTAACACTTGTAAGCAATACCTAACATTTTATCAAAACTAGGATCTGATTGAAAAGATGTTGGCCTAGGCGTGCGCCAAAACTTTGCGAGCTTGCTTGTGAGTCCAGCTTCATGTTCTGCGCCTGGCAGAATCAGGCTTTCAATAGTTAGCAGAATCCGGGAAAGATGGTTGAATTGCCACAATCCAGTATAAATCGGCTCTATGGCGTAATGGTTACCACATCTGCCCATCAAGTAAATGATACTGGGTTCAAACACCTGATAGATCCTACTATTTGGTCGTGTTTTTCACTCTTCTTGGTAATATTTCATTTGAATATTCTTTCGGGTAGTGGGATGGCGGGGTGATCAGCTTTTGTCTCTAGAGTTCAGTGAGAACTATTTCTTCTCCATCTGAGGTGCGGTCGCCCTGTCTCGGAGTGTCTCCGCACAACTTTGCGTGTCTTACCAAAACATTACACACTCAATCCAATATTTCACCTTGAATTGAGTCTTTCTGGATAGAGACACAAAATGGTGTCTCAACAATCAACATTATGGTTTCATTTCCAGTCAAGCATGCAAACACATGAATATGGATTTTGAAGTAATTGTGATTAAAGCCCCCAAGATCATTAGTTTATGTTGTGTAATTATTAGAAAATTTTACACAATTGTCTTTTGAAGTATAGACAAGCAATCTTTTTCACAACTACGGATTGCTGATCAAATTCAAAGGTTTGTTGCCACATACATTCACCACATGTTGTGTAATGATAGAATGTATACAAATGACTGAAATGTAAAATCGACGATTTTGCAATAGACACTGAGTGGATTGAGGCCTTACCAAAGGTTTATGTGCTCATTAGATTATCATGTCAATGAAGAAATACTTACCTTCCCGTTAACTATATTTTGTCCGCCTGCCCTACATTGTTTGTGATTTTACACAAACAATATGAGTAAATATAACAATGAGTACAACCAAATCTCCCCCTGACCCTTAATGCTGCCTCTGCACCTCTACATCATTAACACTTGCGCCTTCCGGAGAAAAATAGTTCATGAAATATCAGCTGACACAATTTTTTGTCGACCTTTTACGCTCATATACGAATCAAATTCCACAAAATATATAACAGTTTCTTATATTTAACGTATTTTAGTATTACATTGGACAAATATTAGAAGGAATTTGAAGTAGTGCGCGTCGCGCACGAATATATCTTCTTCCACCATTTTGGACAAGTGCTTCCGCTTAAAGCAGTGGAGAACCCATTCAACGTAGCCGTTGTTAGGATATATATGATGACTTCTAAAAGTGGTGTATAGCACCAATAACGTAGCAGGATTGTACAGAGATCATTTGTTGATGTGTCAGTCTATCTGATGGATTGTGAATGGTTGATTTACATGGTGTAATTGGACTTTATTCGGAGCTGTTGCTTGGCCAAGTCATTCAACTGAGTGTTCGTTATTTTGGATTACTGTATCTCTAACACGACTCACTGTCATAGAACTGTGTGAAGGATGGGGGATCCAGCTAAAAGATTTGCTACCCCTCAAGAGGAAATATCCCATTGGAGGAGTACAGCCGAAGACTATAAGATTCGGTATGTGTTACTTATGACACTTCCATTGATTGTTGAAAACAGAACGATGAATCAATCTCTACATTTAAATGAATTGAAGTGTAGTGTGGACAGTTGTACAATTTAAGGTTATTCACATCAACACTCATACCACATGCAGTCCTGTACTTCAGCGTTTGTGATCCTTCTTGACCTAGTCTTCAAGTTCATATATTATATACATACATGTTTGTATCACAACATTTCTCATAGACATATATATCATTATCACTTGACTAGATCAGAAAGTCTACCCCTCCACAGCAAGGTGACCGTGTTTGATAATTCTTATTAATATATATTTTTTGTTTTCATTCGCCATGCAGTGACATTTTTGATGGTCTACAGTATTCATGCCAAGGTCTTAGCAACCAGGGCGTCTGAGTGTCTTTTTGGACACCCAAACACTTAAAAGCACCCCTCAGGACACCCAAATCTTTTTGTGAGGAATTTTTAAAAATGTCAATCTCAAGCATATAATTTAATTTTTGCATCATCATATAATTCCCATGTATTCCCTTGTATAAGGACAACATGCCCTATTTTGATAAATATATACATGTTATTAGTGTTGGGACGATCATTGATTATAATCGATAATCGATCGTTTACCTCTCTGATTCTGATTAATCGATTACAAAACTGGCAATCGATAATAATCGGAAAATGTGGCACCTAGTGGCAAAATATAGAACTAAATGACAGACATGTTGTCAGCTTTCTTGCTATGAAACTAAGCCCCAAAAATACTTCAAAACAAAGTTAAGGTAGGTGCTAATAGCAAGTAATTGTCATAGACTATCACTTATTATTAGGCTCTAGACCTCTAGTACCCAATTACTGCAAAAGTGCGATGAACTGACTATGATCGATAATCGATCGGTTGGCTGTAACTGATTATCGATCATGAAATTGCAACCGATTCCCAACCCTACATGTTATGGTCAAAATCCGAATATATTGTGGTCCCCCTTAAAAATTTGGACGCCCCAAAATTTTACAATGGTCAATTTTAGGCACCCAGTTTCTAATTCCTGCCTAAGACCCTGATTCATGCAATGTGCCCTGCTTTCGGATGTTATTTCAAGGGGCACTCAGAATTTCTATTAGGGCAAACCCTATCTCTTGTCAGATTGACCCAAGGGTAATCTAGAAACATGTATCAAATTAGCAAAAAATTCTTCTGCCAGCACACCAAACCAATGTTTCGCACATGAACTTTCAAGATTTTCCGTTAATGGTCTTGTGCCAGCATTCTAACATGCCAGTAGAAATCCCCATTTTGATTGCACTTGTGTTGCCATATTGCACTTGGATATGATAGCAATTTAAAAACAAGGCAGTGACCTAGAACAAAACATAAAGCCAAGAAGTCCTTTCATTATGAATGGGTAATAGTAATCAGTGGTCTACTGTGGGATTTTGAAGTCCTTAGGGACACTTACCTAATTGCTCAATTATGTGCTGGCTGCTGTGTGATTCATATCATAAACAAACACACTTGTCAATCAAAAACCAGAACCAAAAAACTTATATTAGAAAACTTTTCCCTGTAGCAAGACTCTACCTGTATATTTCAATTTTTTCTCAATCCATACAACTAACTTAAATGGATAAATAGATTTATGGTTGAGTTTTGGCCTATTAAACAATATCATTTCATGGTTTTCACCCATCCAATAATGTCGGTCAACATAAATTGCTGTGTCCCCTTTTCCAAGTTAGTTGTTGCAGGATGGAGCAAGTTCACAATATTTATTTATCCTGATCATAGGGCAATTTGACATTGGGATGCTATAAGGAAAAACAGCACTCAATGAAAAATCTGTTGAAAATGTGTCAATGGAGTATATAGAAGAGAGGGATATATGGATTTTCAACTGTTAACACCTTGTTTCCTGTCTTAGGCCACCAGGGCATTGTTGGGGCATCATTGTGACACCCAAACCATCAACAATCACCCTTCATGACACCCAAAATATTTTGTGAGGAATTTCTTAAGATGTCAATTTAAAGCATATAATTGAATTTCTCTCATCTCAGTATAGTTCATATGGCAATGTACATGGAAAGTATGCTTTATTGATATATATCATTAAGTAAGTACATGTTATGAATGTAATCAGAGCAAATTGTGGTCTCCCTTTAAAAATGAGACTCTCAAAATTTTTACAATTACAAATTTTAAGCACCCAGTTTCTAAATCCTGGCTGAAACCCTGCTTGTTGTCATTTGGTAATTTCATTCTAAATGCCAGTTATTCCAGTCTTCCACATTTGTGGTAGCCTGCTAGTCTAGAGCTAGTTGTTGCCACTTGCCACCTTTTGAACCAGGTTGGCGGGTAGGTAAAACACAAGCAATGCTAGCCTTGGGCCAGTGCAACTTTTGGTAGGGCTAGTGAAAATGAAGGCCTACTAGCCCTACCAGACTAGTAAGAATGTTGACTAATGTTGCACCCTTTTTTCTTGTCAACATATTCAACAAAACAATGATTTTTCAGTGCTCAGTGATGATATTTCTTGACAAGTGGATGATTTTGTCATATCTAGAGGTTGATTAGATTTCTCAGGTGAAAATTGTGGAAGATTTGTTTTCTTTGCTGTTATTTGATGCTTTATTTTTGTATCCATAACATTTACTATGAATTATACATGCCTTAGCAGATTCTGGTTTCAAGAATACATTTAAAATTGTGTTAATATTTTTCTCTTCATTCTTAATGTCACATTCTTTTAATTTGCCTTTTCAGATTAGAAGAAACGAGAGAGGAACTTGAGGAGTTCCAGATCAGCAGTCGGGAATTAGAGTTAGAATTAGAAACACAATTAGAACAGGCAGAAAACAAAAATAAGGAATTTAATGCAAGCAATCAGCGGTTGCAGATGGAAGTAGAAAATCTACAGGTAAGAGAAATGTTCTATATTGATCTGTTTTAAAGTCTCCAGATGGATTATTTGGAATTGATGTAAACTTCATGTACAATAGACTTAAAATGTGATTAAAAAAGGGAGACCTTTTAACCACCATTTAAGAAGTTCGATAAGTATGCTGAAATTGATAGAAAGTGTGTCAGATTTTGCCACATGCAATAATAATACTCTTTCCTGGGCTAACATTATATAGAAGTGATTCACCCACTACTAGGGCTGTCATCGATACCGCCCGTATCGGTGAATCGGCAAGAAATCCTTGTCGATTATCGATATCTTGGACGTCCCAAGATATCGATTCATAAGAAAATGATACAAAGTGCGTAAAAAAACGGTAAAATGTCGTAACTCACCTGCGGCTGCCTGTCGCTGACTTCATGCCGCTCGCAACACGGGGACGCAAGCGAAAGTCACACACATGTAGTTTACGGCTATGCGCATGTGTGGGGGAGGGTCAAGCTGTCATGTAACAACCTCTCGCTCTACCCGCCGCCATGCCGTCGCTCATTACGATGTCAAATTAAGCGACTAAAGGTAATAGAATTCTTATCGAATCGAATCGTATCGGTAATTTTCTTATCGATAATCGAATCGGTAAGAATTCCTTATCAATGACAGTCCTACCCACTACTGAAGCTAGTGTAGGATTTCAAGTGAGATAGTTGTCTTGGTTCAACCAAAATCAAGGTGGTGACTTTTGAATGTGAAAGTGGTGCATATCATGTGACACTCGTTGGGGTGGATCCACAATTTTTATGAAGAGGGTTTGTTTTCTGTACAAGGGGATAAGTTTTAGGTGAGTTTTATATTTATCATGGGTTCTTCACAAAAATAAAGAAAAGCAAGAATTCTTTTATCTCAAAAGTCAACATTTTGAAGGGGGTGGGGTGCTTTGAACCCCCATCAGTTATCTGGAATCACTGCTGATTACCGCAATACTGCCATTTGCCTTGCAGATTAGCTCTGCATAAATGTATGAACGATCACTCTTTGATCTATTAGGTAATTTCTAATTAGGGAGGAATTGATTTGAACTCCATTCATTATCTCCTGTTAATTACACACTATTCAATATTTAATCCAGTCCACACACCCTGATGTTGGAAACTGCATGCCATTGACATGGCATGCACAGCATCCTTAACTGATTTGCCTCTGGAATGTAAACATTGTCTGGAAACTCTGCACATTGCTCATCAAATAAGAGTGATGTTTGAAAAGTACTTGGAGAGGAATTATTATCAATAACCAATAGCAACATCGACTTGCAGTGAAATATTTCTCAAAGTATTCCTGATATCAAGATGTATATAAATATAAATTTACATACATGTGTCAGACCATGTGTAAACTCCAGTTATGAATGGGTTAAACTACCAACATTGCAAGCTGATTTGTTTACACAGTGTTACAGATGAATACCAGTAGAACTAAAGAACATGAGTAGAATTTATAACTGTCAAAGTGGAAATGTGCATTGAACTGCATTCTAGAAATGAAAATGTCAAATTTTGACATTGTTAAATGGAATCCAAGAAGAATACATTCATTTACATTTTATTGCAATACTCTACTGCCACATATATAGACCCTGTCATGTCAAGATTTTTTACTAATAGCGCTGTATGTAATATTGATGATTAAGTGATGCTATCAAAGAAAAAACAGCACAACATGAATATTGGGATGAGAATAATAAATGTTTAGATACTGGGATGTATCCTGTAATTTTCACTTTAAGTGAGGTGTTAATTGTCACATAGTAGGAACACCAAAGCATCCAAAGTACCCTCGAATATAAACTGGGTGGTGTATTATACATTGGGTGTCTGTGTTTATAATTGCAGGTAAACAGCCAATGTTGTGTGATCAGGCTTCTTTCATGTGTAGGCATATGTGAAAACCTAAAATCAATACTGCAAACTAGGTCGCTCATAGAATTCTACAGGGTAATACATTCTGTAACATATGTTGTGCAATTGGAATGGTATTTTTGCATTTACTGTGCTGAATATGTGTAAAATGATATGAATAGTGTGAAACTCTATACCAAGAAGGAATCATGCATGAAAATATGCACTGGCTGATGCCTTGCCATTCTTTAGAATTTATATTCACAAATCAACTTTTAATCATTCATTTGAAAAAAAACAAATCAATTTAGATGTATTTTCCTAATTAGTAAATAGCTCTAAAATGGTGGAGGGCTTGCCCTGATAGTCTAGTGGTTTTAGACTAAGTTAGGGACTGACACTGAATGCTTGATGTCTCATACAACATCCTGAGCTAAGACCTGACGTACAGCATGGGAGAAAGTTATCAGTGACGGTTTTGGGTTTCTTTCTCGTACGGATGTGACCGTAAGAGCTCTGTTGAAAGCGCCTTAAAAACCTAATCCGTCCTCCATCCTCAGGAACATGCCAGGTCAGTCCAAATCTGAGAAAATACAACTATGTCTGTGGGGCTAGATTTCCTTCTCACCTAATCGTAATTACCCACTCATCTCAAGTGGTTGATTGTGTAGTATGTTTACTGCTATCTAACAGGGGGATACTAGTTATTCAATCAAGCATGGTAGTGCCTGGAAAACCTCTCAGGAAAGATGTCGCTATAAACATTGTATCGAGGGTGAGAACAGTTTGTATGTTTGCTTAAGGAGAGTACTATAGTTAATGCTGAAGAGACTCTTGGTTAATCTGATTTTTATACCACTATAAAGATCAAAATTAACCATTCATTTTGACCTTTTCTTCCGCCCAATTTTGCACTACAAAACAGCACTTAGGTTGTGTCAACAGTGAGCAAATTGTAAAATTATAAAGCAAAGAAGAGCATCATAGTAATAAGGTGAATAACAGTCATATGGTCCAAATAGCCATTTAAAGACTTTTTAAGATAAGATCAAAAACCCACTCATTTGTGCCTTTGTCACTCAGCTTCTAGTACTATGGGCATTACTACTAGCTGAACAAAACATAGAAAGAACATTACTCTTTCATGCCATGCCTCACTCATTTGGATGGTACCCAAATAGTCCTGCCATGAAATGACACAAGTACATGTACTCCTATTATGTGATGGGCGCATAGGTTAACTTCATGTTTGAAATTGACCTCAGTGACTCCCCCTAGGCTGTGGAACACACAGAAAAGCACCTCATCCCCCATGATGGTCTGGTCCTTTGCCAGCAGCTCTTCTGTTTCCGTTGAAGCCTTTCCCTATGACTGCTTTAACCTGACTCCATCATGGCTTTCATTATCGTCACATTCTGGGAGTTGAGGGGCAGTGTGTATGCATGGTTTTCATAACTTAATGACCATTACCAGATGACTTGCATGTTGGTCCTGTTACATGCCCACTGGCCCCTTTCTGTGAAAGAGATGCACCTTATGGAATGGCATTTTTAACCTGAGTGACAAACAGGGTGAAAGTTTGCTTTCAGTCTATCGTATGGGTCACCACATATAAACAGCTCAGATCAATTGTGCAGACTCAACTATCTTGATCTGCCAATTGAGCATAGATTCCAAACTGCCCTTCACTCGTGGAAAATAGAAAACACTCACAAATATTGATTTACAATATGAATTTATTCTGATGTTTTAAGTCTCACAACTTTTTGGTTATTTACTTAACAATTCTTGTGAATTTATATCATTTAAATTTCATTAACAAATGAAATATGCCAAGGAACCATTATGAAGATTTATTTTTGAAAAATGTTAGTAGTTTTGTGATATCAGATGCCGTTTTCTAAAGTCTCAAATGGATATCTTAACTAACTTTGATGCCCAACAGTGTAGTATTTCAAGGAGTTTCTCACTTAACTATGGCCCCATCACAACAACTTTTCTGTAGGCTAGACTAGTTTCTACCATAAGGCCTAAAAAAGTTGTTTGTTTTCTGTAACCCTACCCTAAAAAGTTTTTATTCAAAAAAATCCCTACCCTAAAGTTTCTATCACCATCCCAACTCCCAATCAACGTAAAACATGCATAAAACTCACATTTTTGACCAAAAAGATAATGCAAAAAAAAATCTTTTTACCGACGTACATACCCTATTTTTGTTTCTGGCCATTGCAGGAAACCAACAATTTATTTTTTTAGGCCTAAGTAAAAAATCTGAGGCATGCATCAGCATAAATAATATGTGCATTTATCCATACATTCAGCTTAAGGCTGTTGAGGTTTGATAAAACAACCCCTACTGAGAGTCCTAAAAGAGCCTTCTCATTTTTGAAATGTTACATCTAGATATGGTATCAGTATTATTTCTGGAATGTTATTCACAACACATATGGTGGTGATATTGTAAATTAGAGATCACTGGAAGTACAACTGGTCTGCACAATTTGCTATGTTTTGTTCCAACCATTGAGTTGTCTAAATGTAGACATTGCAGTCCTGTGAAGTTAAATCAAGCACAACAACAAGTAATTGTGTTAGCAGATTGGGAGTTGATAAGATTGGTGCGTGTCTATTGAAAGGACATGAAGCATGAATTGCTTAAAGTCTTTACAGTTTACCTATGTAGGTTGATAGACTGATAGCATTTCTATTTAGGTGCCTTCTGCACTCCACTACCATTTGCTGTTGACTGTAGGGGTACTTCATTGTAGTTACTAATAATACATACATCTATTGCTGTCATTCTCCCCTACCCCCTCTGCCACTCTTCTTTCTGTCTGTCTCTCTCTGTCTGTCTCTCTCTCTGTCTCTCTCTCTGTCTGTTTGTCTGTCTGTTTGTCTCTCTCTCTCTCTCTCTCTCTCTCTCTCTCTCTCTCTCTCTCTCTCTCTCTCTCTCTCTCTCTCTCTCTCTCTCTCTCTCTCTCTCTCTCTCTCTCTCTCTCTCTCTCTCTCTCTCTCTCTCTCTCTCTCTCTCTCTCTCTCTCTCTCTCTCTCTCTCTCTCTCTCTCTCTCTCTCTCTGTTGTGGAATGACTCATGAAGTACTCAGCTTTCATAAGTGCAACATCAACATGTTGCTAAGTACTTTCCCACTGGGCTTTTCATAAAACTAGATAGTATCATGCTTCAAGGCTTTAAAACACAACTGTTACCAATACTAGCCGTGTACCTATACATAGTAGTCTTGATCACAACATGCATATGATTAGGTGTTGCATATCTCTTTGTCGTACCAATCTAATTAAAATGTTAGATAAAATTCTTATTAGAAAATTGGATATCACAATTGAAAAGTAAGCTATGGGAGTAGGTTATGGAAGGAGATATGAACCAAAACCATAATTCCTTTATTTAAGTGATGGTGCTAATCTGTCTTCACCCATTCATCCCTGTGGCAGCCGGAAAAGGCTTGGCTTTCTTGATGATATCTTGATAACTAAAAGAACATACTTTGGAAATAAATGAATATACGAAATGATAAAATTGTTTGCATGTTTACACTTTACTCACAAGTTAATTTCATAAGTACAGGAGTGTTTAACCAATATTTTAAGGGAATTCTGATCAAGAAACCAGATAGTCTGTAGAAGTTTAACCTATTCATGCATGCTGCAGCCAAAACAGCACAACTAATTCGGTGATGTCCTCCTTATGAAAGCTTGTCTTAGAAAATATTTGAATGAGAAATATTTATCGAAACCACTTCAACAGGTCAACACCATTTATTATGTGAAGTTGTGAACTAATGCTTAAATCTGTAGATCTTTTCATAAGTATCTCTGGGCATCAATGAGTTGACCATTAATCTTAACAGCCAAAACAGGATGAAAATTTTCATAAAATCTTGCAGACCAAAACAAAGTTGAAAATATTTGAAGCAGTTGTATTGTATTGTATGTTTATTGACTGCGCCTGAGGCGCAAAAACACACGTATACAAATAATATATAAATAATAATAATAACATGAACGGAATAGAACAGAAATAAACATAGTTAAACAAAATCATATACAAAGTTTTTCATTTAAGGAAGTATATGTAGTTATATAATGTTATCTCATTTTAATGTTGCAGTAATGTTGTTAAAGAACCTCTCCAACAACTCTCTTTCAAATATTTTGGAAAATCATTCTTAATTTCACAATTATGATTAAAAGTATCAAAGATCTTGACAAGGATTTTTTAGAGGACGTCTTAAGCATGAATGGGTTAATGTAATGCAGCATTTCTATCTCATTCCTTGGCACCATGATAGCAGAGATACTGCTAGTTCTACCGGCACATGATCTGAGAGGACACTTATTACTGGAGTCGTAGCAGAGCTATTTTTGTGTGTGACGTAGGCAGCCAGTTATTTTGATAGGGAAGATTAGGGCAAGGCTACACTCGAGCCAGAAACTTATTCCATCAAATTACTGGGTATAATGTTCCCCGTTAGCCTCCCATAAGTGGTTCCCCAGCTCTCCATATAGTGCTGGTAATGACTCAGTATGGAAGAGAGATTGATGGGACAGAGAAATGCTACATTTCATGTCCCAATGCTATTAATAACAAGGCCCCTATCCCATAATAGGCTTTTTGCCTTTCTTATATCAATGTATACAGTATAAGCTTTGTTAAAGATGGACCTGTGTAAGTAGTTGTGTGTCCATGTATGCAAACAGTCAGCAGGTCAGTTGTCAGGGGCTCATGCGGACATTCTAATCCAAGAAAAAAACATACCATGACCAACTATGTATGCATCCAGAATTGTGGGATGTATCAATTTCAAGTATATAATGTATTAAGGTTTCACTTCTATTTGAATGACTTAAAATTTCTACCAGTTACATCATACCCTGCTATGCCTGTTCATAGCTTCCTTGCTGTAGTTATATATATAGCTGAAACATTAGTAAACCTCCTGACAGCTAAGAGTAATGTCTAGACAAATTTCAAGTGGTCACTGGTCAATGTGTAGTCTTATCAGTGCAACTACTCGTACCCCTGATAGTGAAAGTGATGTTGTTGATGGCACTTGACCTAGAGGATCATCCTATTCTTCCCATATCTAGCTGAGAAATTAGGGATACTGCTAGCAAAATGTCAGGATTTCCTAGGAAGTCTCAGCCTCATTATGTAATGTTACCAGCAGGCTTTAAAAGAATGCGGGCTAAAGTACATGCATCATGGTCTTAGCCAGCAGGGGGTCTGGGTGCCTTTTTGGACACCCAAACCCTTGAAAAGAACCCTTCAGGACACCCAAAAGATTTTGTGTGGATTTTCTAAAAATCTCTTTCTCAAGCTTATAATTGAATTTTTTCTCCTTATAATTCCCATGATATTGTTTAATGATATCATGCCTTATTTTGATGAATTTATACATGTTTATGGTTGAAATATGAATATATTGTGATCCCCCTTAAAAATGTGGACGCCCCAAAATTTTACAACTGCCAATTTTAGGCACCCAGTTTCTAAATCCAGGCTAAGACACTGACATGCATTATCAGAAATACCAAATACCATAGACTCATGTCAGGTTGGGCATCCTTGCCAGTTTGTGAAAATTCTTCTCAAAGTAGAACATGTTTTGTCAACCATATTTATTATTGGTGCAGTAGACTTGTGTTACAGATTTTGAAGTGGGTTTGTATTCTTCGAGTGTGATTTTTGTAAAGAAATGACAGGTCTAGTTATCAATTAGTAGTGGTGTCCTCCATTTTTAAAAGGCTTACTCTGAGTGTGGCTTGCAAATAGTAAATGAAGGGCCAAGACCAGAAGCAACTTGATTATCGGTCTGAAAAAAGCACTAACGCTCAAACTAGTGGCAAAATTAACATTAACTACTTATTTTGAGTGCAAGAGTTGAACCCCATGCCTCGGGTAGCAAAGGCATAAAGCAAATTAATCTAGCATTATTTGCTTGATCACTCAGCCCTGGGGGTAGACCCCAATCTTTCGGTCAGTGCCCAAACATAGGTAGCCAGAAAAGATGTGTGTAGACATTTTTTTAAATGACCAACTTTTAGTAGGTTCAACCTAAAGACAGTGTGCATGTTTACATATTTGGGTTTGTTGAACCAGCGAGTGTCAGTTAGACTGCAAATGTATACCTATTTGCAATACGTCTTACCAAGCTGCATCTAATGTAAAAGGTTGGTTCAAGCCTATGTTTATCCAGTTCTCTGTGGTGTTTGGATTTCCGTGTGGTGTGAAGTGGTGGCGGTTGGCCCCGCCCACCTCTAGTCTGCTGGCGAGGAATGCTCGCCGCCGTTGACCCACATGCTGCTTCCTAGCACATCATGCCAGCAGCCAGTTCAAGATCACTCTCCTCCTCCTCCTCAGCTAGCCCGCTCGCATGACCCACTCAGGTTCGCTGGCAACTTGACATTGCCAGGCTATTCAACCTGACCTCTAAGAAAAGCACACCTTTTTAGCATAATTATTAAGGTTTCAATCAGTCTCTGCCAGGATTTAGACAGGATGTTAACCTATTGGAATAAGGCAGAAAATCCTTATATATATACTTTCATGGGAATCATATTGAGGTTTAAAAACTAAATAGAAGTGGTCTTTCTCTACTAGAAATTTTGGATGCGATATCTATGAACTGCATTCATTTTTCTCCGAAAATATTAATTTTGGGTGTTGACCAGTGTAATTGCATTGCTCAAATATTTGACTTGAGGTGTAGAAATGTTACTTGATGAGTATCTGATTCATGGAGTTGGCATGGAAATATCTGTAAGTGGAAGGGAACATTTTCCTATATGTTCTTAAATATTTGTTTATAAAAGATAAATTCACACAGTGTGTTTTCACTTTTTTGAATACATGTTTTGCCAGTTGGATAAGGGTTATGTTGTGAACGACCATATAATACCCGTCCCCTTGAACTGACATAATCTATCACCATTTGCCTAGAGTAGTTGCAGCCAAATGAGCCGTAGCCTCCATTACTAACAGTTTAGCACTGATTGCTATATAACCCATTCATGCCTGACAGTCTTGACAAATGTTGTCTGGATTTATTAAACTTTTGAAAATAACTTTGAAATTAGCCATTCATTTTCCAAATATTTGAAGGAGAGTTCTTGCTGATGTTCAGATAAACTTTTCTCCTTCAAATATTTTCTGGAAAATGCTTGGGTGGAAACGATATTTCAGAAATAGTCTGGGCATTTTTTGGCCACTTCTGGCATGAATGGGATAACTAGCACAGTGCAATAGCCAGTTGGCTGATTTCTGAGTTATTGGCAGTGTCTGCTGTGCATGAATCCCTCAAGGGCAGTCTGGAATTGGATTTCACATGAGGTCCTGTGACCAGTCTGACGGCTCAAGGGCAAGGCTACCGTATTGAGTATACACAAAGGTTTATTAACATATGTTAATAAACCTTTGGTATACACCACTGGTAGTGTGGTAGGGTCTTAGACAGAATTTAGAAACCGGCTGCCTAAAATTGGCACTTGTAGTATGTTTAGGTGTCTTGCTTTTCAATATTAAAGGAGCACTGCATATTCAGATTGAATTACAACCATATACACATGCAATTTACTTATTGAGGAATGGCATGAACTATCCTTATGTAATGTCATGGGAATTTCAAATAGGTGGAATATCGAATAATTTTTTTGGAATTAATTTTTTTTAGGAATTCCTTAGTGTTTGGGGCTGCATAGGACAAGGCAATCATTAAATCATTTTCTGTGCAAGACACCTTGTCATTAAAGTCTTTAAACATCAGATTTCTTATCATGGGTAAAGTTTATTATCATCTGCACATTGGTGAAAGGACCAAAACAATAAGAAATATATCCTAGATTTCATCAAATCAACTATATAATATGACTTTTACTAATTCTTTCAACATCTTTCTACATCTATCAATATTTGTAAAGGCCTTAGTTTGAATATTGTCGTTTAAAGTAGGTTGATAAATTACTATTGATAGACTCAAAGATGTATAGGAGCTGTCAAATTTCCGTTTGATTTCCTTATAGTTCATACCACAAATGTTTTGTCCTGTAGCGTCAGCAATAAGGAACTGATTAACACACAGTCATATAGGGTGTAACATGGGGAACAGCAAGAGAAGACCCTCCTCACTACAAAACCATGCTACTATGCTATGAATATTTCAGCGTATCCCTCCAAACACACATGTTGTGTAGTATGAGTCATGTGTTACCTGTCAGTCAACTCGCAGGCTCGTACAATTTATGAGTTTTTGCTTTTACAACCATAAATTATTCCTCAATGGGCAACATGCAACAATCCAGGTATTTTTGTAGTTGTTGTATACAAAAACGCGATTCAATTGTTCAATGGTAGTGGTTGACTAAAATTGGAAATATCTAAATTATTCCTCAATGGGCAACAATCTGGGGATTTTTCAATTGAAATATCATAGCATGATTGAACAAATAGGTAATGTAATATTGTTGTACCTATGGCAACATGGGTAGCAAAAGCAAAGTGGCGCTGGGTTGGAAATTGTTGAAAGTTATGACTCAAACTGACACCAGGGCTATAGATTAGCTGGAGCTGGGAGTCCAGGGCACCCTTACACTATCCTGCGGCTCCCTCCAATTTCTGCAGGGAGGCCAAAGATGTACTGCTTGATATACATGACACCTTTATGAAGCTTTTGAAGATGCAGTTGGGCTCCCTGGAAAAATATTGATGTCAAGCCCCGTGCACAGCACCCCCTGGCATTTTAAAACTACCATTTTCCTAAATATTGCATTATTAGAATAAACCTTGTATTATGGTAGAAATTGACTGTTGTTCTTTGTTTATTTCAGCAAAAATTAGAAGAATTACAACAAACCAGCCATAGGCGAGAAGCAGAGCTGGAAGATGAACTGGCCACAGTAGTCGCTTTTAAAAATGAATTACAAAAATATATTAGAGAATTAGAGCAATCAAATGATGACTTGGAAAGAGCAAAAAGGTAAGTGGTGAAATGTATTGATTGATGAACTTGATGTATCGAAAGGCTTACCTAAAGTGATTGCCACTCAACATGTGAATTTTATCTGTGGCTGTTTATTTTTCCCCCTCAATATAATTAAATTTCCATAACTTACATTGGATAAGGATGTTGTGCCCGATTTCGTTAAGTAAGTACATGTTTATGGATGAAATCTGAGTATATTGTACTCATCCTTGAAGAAGAGGAACCTCCAAAATTAAATAATTGCCAGTTGTGGGCACCCAGTTTCTTAATCCTTGCTAGGACCCTGCATGCAAGTTTTAATTCTCTCGCCGGAGTGGGCTCATTTCATGCCTGAGTTCCACAGGTCAGATAATGGCAGTACTTTAGTTTCTAGAGGTAAATGTAATCCCCCTGATCTTATTTACACAGTTGTAGTTGTTAACCTGTTTGGTATTAGGTCTGCCATTGTACTGCCCCCAGTGGGCATCAAAGGCGGTGGAGACGTTAGCTTGGCTTGCTGCCAGGCTGGTTACTGTCAGGTGTGGAAGTGTGACAACTTCCCTACAGGGTCTTAGCAAGGATCTTAAAAATGCCTATTCAAAACAGCATTTGTAAAGTTTCTGCCTGTTCAGTCAAAAAGAGCAATTTATAATTCAGCCATGTATTAGAAGATGGTTAGTTAATAGGGGGAAAAATGGTTATTGATCCCAAAAAGTATTTATGAAATATGTCCGAAAAGTAGTTTTCCAGGAAGCTGCCTGTCCAAAAGCCAGACTGAATGGGTCCTGGCTAAGTCCCTGACTCCCTGCCTTACAGCTTCGGGTTAACATAGAGGGAGGATTATACGGATTTGGAATTTCCCTTAATCGCCTCTTTTAACTGCCATTTTGAGGTAAAGCCTTGAATAACCAGGTGTAACTGGTTGAGAGTACTCCGAGAAACCACTGCCTAACCCCAAGCCACTGACATTTGGCCGTGTTTGTCAGGAATGAGAGACAAAACCAGATGAATTAAATTGAATGTTTCATCAACTTAATTTTCAATTTTCTCAACACCATGTTTTCTTGATATTTCAGAGCAACAATTACGTCATTAGAAGATTTTGAAGCAAGGTTAAATATGGTAAGTCTCATTTAACTCTCAGTTTAGATGTGTTTATCTCAGGTAATTGCGGAGAAGCACACAGCAAAAACAAAGTGAAATACTACCCTCAGTTTGTCTATATGCTGGCTTAGAAGCTTGCACGTCTGTGTAGCTGTTTTGTAACAGCCGTGTGGATATCAGTCGCAGCCCCTAGGGTTATAAGGCGTGTTTATGTATCATAACACTCACGATTCTGCTGACTATATTTATACCATGGATATCACAGGCTACGTGTACTTGTTCAACCCGATCCAAACTTTAACCCTTCCAATGCCACACACACATATATGCGAGAACCATGCACACATATATGCAAATTCAATTTAAAGATGAGTAAGCAAATTCATTTAAAGAAGAGAGTGGCTCACCAATCAAAATAACCCTCTTTATAACTTGAAAATTGAGCAATTGCCTCTTAGGTGGTTGTGCTTGATTTTAGGTTCATTTTGAGGTGGCATGTCTATGGGGGACCAAAATTTTCTAAGATCTCAAACATGAACAATATGTAATGGATTTTGACCAATGATCCCATTGCAATTTGGCAGCAGACATTTGTAGGGAAAATAACAATTTGGACACACAAGCCTGCAGGACTAACTGATTCAGTCAGTGTTCAACTTTTGCTTGATTTATATTTTATCTATGAACTTAATTTTTAACGTGGCATACTTCTCTTTTTCGTACTAATAACCAGCTTCAGGGGGATGACATAAAACAGTTACAAGCATATGTGAAAGTGATAAATGGAACATTTTTGTGTTTTCTGTGTTTTATTGCCTGGGAATTTGATCCGTTATGTTGAAAAGCAATTAGGGGGGGGGGGGGGGGACATTATTTTTTGTACAACATTTCTGATAAGCAATATGGGATTCCTCATATCTTGCCGACTGGAAGATATGTTATTGCTATACAACAATTCCACCTGTAGTATGTGGAAGTGTGACTCATAATGTTTGTTAGCATTTATGTGAATATTATGCTATAATTGGTATATAGCAACAGCATTCTCGTCTGAAATATGAGAAAAGTGTGACTGATTATGTTTGTTAGCACTAATCTGGAATATAGAAAAGTGTGACTGATGAAGTTATATCACATTTAGATGAGGGTTTTGTTAGATCATGTTCAGATCATTCTCATCTGAAGTGTTAGAAAAGACTCAGCATGATGAAGTGCAGACCCTGTTATATCAATAAAAAGCTTCTGTCTAGACTAGAGATACTTATGGGAGTTCTAATTACCTTATAAGAGTGTCTAATTATGGCACATTTGATTGCCCTCTACCTCCATAGTGTGTTAATAGCCCATCATGGTCATGAATATTCATGTCAGTGAGCAGGTGATGGACATGGCTGTTTGCTACCGTGGCTTTATAATGATCCCATAATAATCTTAGTACTATAAAGAAAAGCCATATCCGTGTTTAACTAATATATGCATAGTTTTGTGGGGAGGGGATTTTTAGACAGCTGATTGTAAGACTGGACTCCTAATATTTCCTTTTTACTAGCCGTCCATATTAAGAGCAATCCTTGCATCAAGGATTTTCAAAAGAAAAATAAATGTTCTGGTCACAAAGATCCCCAAAATAGTTTTATGCTTTTAGCACAAAGATCCCCAAAATAGTTTTATGCTTTTAGCGGCTAGATGCATAGATAAGTTATGCCTTTACATTGTTTAATTGCCTTTCCTAGTCATGAATATTCATAGCATTGACCAGGTGGTGCACAGGACTGTTTACTACTATAGCTGTTGAATAGGCTGCAAGGCTCTGCTCGTAGTTTACTATAGCCGGTAGCCAGAGCATATTGCTTCCACACCTGTTCCTGCCCATCAGCCTTAATGTGATACAGAGATGATACTTAACCTTTTCATGTGATGACTCATGGTAATAATTAACCCATTAATGCTCATAACGGCCAAAAGCAGCCAGGCAATTTTTATGAAATCTCGCATGCAAAAGCATTTATTAAAAAATATTTGAAGGAGAAATGTAAATCACAACATTACTAGCAATTCCCCCTCAAACATTTTGTAAAATCTATTTTTAATTTCAAAGTTATTATCATAAGTATCTTAGATCCAGACGTCAATTTCTAGAGAAACTTCTAAGCATGAATGGGTTAACATATCCAGCTCCAGGGATGAGTTCTCCCTTCAGGAGAAGCACGTTCTTATTCCTCTATCTGCAGGTTTTTATCAGCTGTGCTTTGAAAGAAGATAGGAGAAGTCGACCTTATGACCTCTGCATCAGCCTTCCCCGCACTGTCCAATCTTTAACCCATTCACACCCCTGGTGCCAAAAAGATCCCGATTATTTGGGTGATATCTTTGCAACCAGAATTGTTTTAGAGAAATTTTGGAGTAGAAATGTTGTTCATAACCAACCCAAAACGCCCCTTGAAATATTTTTGAAATCTAGTTGTAATTGATAGGTTTATATTTACAAAAGAATGATAGTTCCAGACAACACTTGTTGAAATGATCTGCAGGCAAGAATGGGCTGTAATCTCCAAGTGTGATCTTCCACAGATCAATGTCCAGGCTGTGCCTCATCCTTAGGAAATTCTTCATCAGAATCCATCGGTGGTATCCAGGGTTCAAAAGGGCATGGGAGCTTGAAGCTCTATGTTTTTCCACATTCATTTGGGCTCAGGATCTTAGATAGTAGGGTGTCTGGGCATAATTTGGACACCCTCACCCTCAAAAATCTCACATCAAGATACCCATAAACTTTGTGAGGAATTTTATGAGAAAGATGGAACTTATGCTGTCTATCAACATGAGTCATGGCATATGCATAAATGCTCGCAGCGGCCAAAAGCAGTCTGACAATTTTAATGAAATCTTTGAAGCAAAAGCATAGTTGGAAAAATAAATTGAAGGGGGAATGTTATGTAGAACACTACCAACAATTCTCCTTGAAAAGTTCTATAAAATCAAATTTTCAAATCCAAAGTTATTGCCAAAAATAAAGTAGATTAAAGGTTGAACAGGAGTTACCTAGCAGTAAAACCTACCTATCATAGCAAAATTCAATATTAGTGCTTAAAAGAAAAAAGGATTATGTTGAGAAAGATGTATCATACCATGTAACTATAAGTATTACTGCGAAATATGGATTGCAAGAAACCTGCTGTGTATCATACTGTTCTAGGCGGCAATGAAAACAACCTGTGACCATTGTGAAAACACCCTGTTTAAAATTCTGCTCAAGTCCATCTCAAACTAGGAATGTATTGGCAGTAGTTTTATACAGTAGGGTGCGAAATAAGCTGGAGCCGGGAGCCCTCTGCTCCACAACTTACCTCAGGGCTTCACTGAATTGGACCCTGGAGCCAACTCATAGCTCATGTGGCTGCTCACATTTATTGCAGATATTGGGGATGGGCTCTCATAAATTGGTTGGGGCTCTCACAAATTCCTGCCTGTAGCTTAATGGGGTCTGCTCATTTTCTTAATTTTCAAGCCCTGCACAATCTCTACCTGCCTTAAAACTTGTGGACACATAGCTAGTACCCTATAGTTTGTTTACTCTCTTTTCTATTTACTTGTTTTCCTCCCTAGTTCTTCGTGTATGTGTTGATTGTGAGAACCTACTGAGTTGGATAGGCACGAGTTATTACAATTATTTCCTATTGTTCCATTGGAGAGGCCTTCATTTTCCTTGGTATTTCCCTTGGCATCATTTTAACTTCAACTCTAGATCCACTCCCCCTGCTTTCCCCAATAGCTATTTACTAGAGGCCCTATATCTACTGAGTTAGTGCAACAGGATGGTTCCTTAGTAGTACTAGTATAGACAAACGGGGTATTCTGCTCCAAATTGAAAACCAGGAGGGCCATCCTCTTACTGCCTCTTGAAACCTTTTGACTGTATTCACTGTTATACGTATGGCTGCTCTTAATGAGACTCAAGAATGTATTTACGCACCAGAAATCACTCACTCTAACCTTGGTTATTTTGGGTAGGTAGGCATCGTTCAAGGATGTCAACATATATAATGCTAAACAGGCTGTTGACTGATGCATGTCACTGGGGACACTTCCCACCATGTATATGTGGCTGACACAGATTGAGATTTAAGACAGGTTGAGTGTAAGTAAGAGGATAGGCATAGGTAGGGAGAGAATGAGGAGGAACAAAGTGCAGGGAATGAACAGGCTGATAGGAAGGGGAGGTCCTGAATGAAATTCAGAAAGATGAGGGGAGGGGGAAGTAGGGGGTTGGAGCACAAGGCAACAGATAAGAGATGAGAAAGAAGGGTTAAATGAGGGAAAGACAGGGTGGAAAGGGGCAGAGGGAACAGAAAGGAAAACAGGTTGAGAAAGAAGGGAGAGGGGAGAAGAGAGGAGGGGGAAAGAGGGGAGATATGGGGGTTCCAAGGGTTTGAACAACCCTCCTTAGCTGGTGAGTCCTAATGCACCATAAGACCCCCAGCAGTGAAATTTCAAATTGCACATGGCTTCTTTCATGTTTGCCCCTATTTCGGTCAGGCTTATTCATGTTTGGCACCTTCTTGTTTGCGTCCGATCATTACCGTAATAGCGGACTTAAATTGAATACTCTCATTCTATTGTCTTCTGATTAAGAAGGGGGTCTTCTGTTACAATTGTTTATATTTCGTTACAAGAAACTCCCCCATGGAGTTGACCCCGCAGCCTGCACGACACGTGGTAACTGAGGGAGAGAGAGAGAGAGAGAGAGAGAGAGGAGAGAGAGAGAGAGAGAGAGAGAGAGAGAGAGAGAGAGAGAGAGAGAGAGAGAGAGAGAGAGAGAGAGAGAGAACATTTAGCTATGTCTATTTACAAATAAATGTCACCAGATGCCCTCCTGCCAGTCTTATATGATGTAACCTCAGAGGTCTGTGGCTTACAAATTAAACATAACAACCATTTATTGGATCACTGGCAAAGTCTTCATTTGTAGTAATAATATATGTATTGGGAACTTGGTGTTAAGTTATGAATTCCCCCTTAAAATTTGGCTGCTACAGAAGTGAACCTGAAAGGGCAGCCGGAAGGTAAGCTTGGGTCCACCCCCTCACTTCAGATAATCCTGCGTGTGTTGCTGAGATAACCAGAGCCGTAGAGCCTGTAGGTATCGTAACTGCAGATCTCTACTGATGCTGCAGCGGGATATCATTGATGTGAGATCCTCTGGTGCTCAGTAAGTAGACTGATGGGATAAAGGTCTGTCTCAGGAGCATGCCCTCAGACCCACCAGCAGCTGTTACATGTCCCACAGGGATATGCTGCATTCATGCTACCGGACCTTCTTCAGGCGCAAACATAAGTAGGGATTGGTGCTGGTACTCGATACGTTACCAAATATCCTTATTGAGTTATTGGCAAACACTGTGTTGGATATAGTGGTCAAGCTATTTTCAAGGGAAATTTCAATAATAAGCATATTACAACCATAAACTTGCATTTACTTAAAATTAGATAAAGCATGATGCCCATATATGATGCCAAGGTGAAAAGAAATCAGATATATCAGGGCTCGACACTCAAGTGAATGGCTGGCCCCAGGCCAGTAAAAATTCCCCCAAAACAGGCTTCAGGCCAGTAAAAAAAGTCCTCAACTGTTCTACTGTAAACATTTGGCACATTTTTTAACAAGTTTTCCCTCAAGAATGTCCCCAAATATTTTGAAATAAATGAAGATAAAATTAATGAAAAATAACATGTCAGTGAATTTTATTGCAATGTTTATTCATGCTAAAGAAAAAATTGTAGGAGCAGTAAACATTTGCAGACCCAGTAGATCCTAGGTGTTACTGGTCCTAAGGGCTAGTAACATTTAGAATTAGCGTTTATGCCTGTACATACTTGAGATTGACATTTTAAGAAATTTCTCTTAAGTGTCCTGAAGGGTTATTTTCAAGGGTGTCCAATGGCGCCCAGAAGCTCCGTTGGCTAAGACTCAGCAGCTGAGGTTAGGGACTTAGAGTACAAGATCAATGAAGCAGGTATAAGTTATGCAAGAGGGAATTACTAGTGACTACTCAAATGGAAACTGTGATAGTGTAGCTGCCAGTAAGAAGTCAGTCTCCTACCTAGACTTGCTACAGGTCTGTGTTAACTGGCTCTTTCCTTCTTTTCATTTATCTACTCGTAGTTGATTCCAGTCCAGGTTTAGTTCTGTATTAATCTTTGAAGGGAACCTACTAGAGTTGTGTTTGATGACATTTCAAACCCCAACAAAACTGTGCTGCCATCTACAAGTTGATCAAGACATCTAACCTACTTACCACCCTATATATATATATATATATATATATATATATATATATATATATATATATATATATATATATATATATATATATATATATATATATATATATATATATATATATACATATATACATATATATATATATGTATATATATATATATATATATATATATATATATATGTATATATATATATGTATATATATATATGTATATATATATATGTATATATATATATGTATATATATATATGTATATATATATATGTATATATATATATATGTATATATATATATGTGTATATATATATATGTATATATATATATATTTATATATACAGGTGAACTTGGATATGACGGACCAGTGTACGACGGATTATTGCATATGACGGACGATATGCTGGTCCCAGACCGATGCATATCAAGTATTCGTCATATGTATACGACGGATTTTGCATATGACGGACCAATTTTCCTGGTCCCATTGAGTCCGTCATATCCAAGTTCACCTGTATATATATA
This sequence comes from Maea johnstoni, assembly GCA_963942565.1. Lineage (NCBI taxonomy): Eukaryota > Metazoa > Annelida > Polychaeta > Spionida > Magelonidae > Maea > Maea johnstoni. The sequence continues at coordinate 5,058,485 of OZ012685.1, forward strand.
TATATATATATATATATATATATATATATATATATAATATATATATATATATATATATATATATATATATATATGTGTGTGTGTGTGTATATTAACACACACACACACACACTGAGAGCCTGAGAACCAGGCTTTCTCCCACTCTGAGGTGTATTTTACAGTTAAGGATTTGTGGTCTCCAATGGGTGTTCTTCAACGGGGTCAAAAGGTCAAACTAATGTAATTGTCCAATCAGATCCCTCAATTTCAATCATGGGTCACTGCTGCTGGGTCAAAGGTAGACCCAACAATAGCGCGCGCGGATTTGAACAAGCGTCACGTACGTGATCTTGCGCCAGTTTCTGGGGTAACAAACGGTGCACGTCACAACAAACGCGTATTACCATTGTTGAACTAGTGCGCGGGGGACCTTTGACTGACCTAGTTTAGCTAGCTAACTTCACGGTAAAACGTGTAGATTTCTCCTTTTTATCGTGGGAGAAACAGGTTCTATCACTCGTGGATGGAAAGAGGAGGAATCTTGCACTCGTGAGTGATTTTGTGTCTTGGGGACTCGGCAAGCCTCGTCCCAAGACACAAAATCACTCACTCGTGCAAGATTCCTCCTCTTTCCATCCACTCGTTATGGAACCTCTATATCTTCTCCTCAGCTTCCTAGAAGCAGTACCCTGCAACATTGGGAGAAGCTGGTGATCTTGCAATGTGTAGTATCTAGGACAGAATCTATTTGACGTAGAATGGCGTATCATATTCTTGCCAGCAGAACCAGAACAGTAGCGGCAGCTGTCCCATGACTCATACATAGCATAGAAATAATAAATTCACTTTAACAGGCTGCATATTTGTGCATGTGGTTAATGAAAATAATAACAGTCTGTTCTTATCGTGACAATGTGACCCTCTTTGTGATGCCATTTCACATAGGGAAATAATGCATATGTGTTGATACTTAAAGCCTAATTGATTTTTTCCTTGTTTTCAGTTATATTTTCAGTCCTCTATGTAAAGATAACATTGGGCTTGAGTTGAAAGAATTAGAAATGACCAAGAAATTAACCTACCATAGGTGCAATGAGATGAGTAAACAGGGCATTGGATAACTGTCCCTCTTATTTTACAAGACAATAACACGTTTTATGTGAGACAACAGCACATGTTTTAGACAATGACTATATGGGGAATGTGAATGCATATGTTGTAGTATTATGGTATGCCTGACTGGAAAAAGCTGTGCATATTTGCCATGTGATCAATAAAATGGAAGTGTTTGTTAACTGGGCCAAAACGATACACATATAGCCTCTGTCTGGGCAATATAGACTTTTCCTGTCTGCCATTCCTGTATGTGTAAGATCTCACTGCCCTGGCAAGGAGTATCTCCCACCCCCCTTAGCCTCCCAGTATCAGCTGACCATGTATGTCTTCTATCCTGGCTGTGAGGTCTCAGTGTCAGTAGTGAGGATAGCACATTAATCCTCTGCTCCTGTGCCCCTGATCTCTATAGGCCACTCTGGTGTGCTGGACAGCATTCCTGCTACAAGACCACCGATTGTTTATCTTCCTCTCTCAATGCTAATGTGGGCCTACTGATCCAGATGCTTAGTCTCAATATCATGAGATCAGACAACACATGTATGTCCTCCACCCTTCTCTCTGTTGTTGTTCCTTACTGATATGCTAGACTACACACATTCACTAAAACACTGGAGTCTGCTCATTTTCGCGTGTGTAACCGATACCAAAAGGACCCCACTATGTTGATATCCATATTGCTGTTTCATGTGGTATTTTGATATTGGGCCGCCATCTAGGCCAGCACCGTTGTGTATTCCAGCAGTGCTAGTATGGCACGCTCCCTGCAGTTCCTCCACGGTGGCATTGTGGACGCGGAGCCGTGTTTGACTCAGACTAAAGATATTCTTGAAAAATAATATAGAGCTCTGTAGATGACACTATCAAGTAGCAGTCTGGGCAAGAATGTGTTAAGCAGGTTGCTATGAAATGAGGGAACCCATTTTCTGAGTGCCCAGTTCTAAGAGAAGTATTGTTGTGGGTTAGGTTCGGATCAGCATTTCTCCTTTGAATTCTTTCTGAAAAAATGCTCTGGTGAGAAAGATATCACCGATATAGTCAGGGTGCTTTTGGGTGCTACAGGAATAGGTTAACTTATTATTGGAGTAGACTCCCTGATAACTACACGACTATCTGTAAGGTTCAAATGAGACCATATTTTGCTTTCCCCAGGGCATTGAATGACATTTAGATAGGCAAACCTGATTAAGCTTAATTAGTTTTACATCTTTTATTTTTGGGTATTATTTTCCTACATTTCACTCATGCACTATAGCTGTGTTTGAGTTTCTTACCACAATTTTCTGAAAACAATGCTTCCATCTTTTGTTTTAATAGAGGTATCGATAGGGATGAATATCTCTTAGAACAAAACGGTTAGGTACCGTATTAGTACCAATGAAACGGTATATAGGATTTGGATGGTACAGTTAGCAGTACCTCATTACATTCTTACCTTTGTTGTGACTAGTCATGTTTAGGATCCTGAATAATCCTGATAAATGATAACTTCCCAGTGGTTAGTAAGCTAAAGTATACTTTTAAGGAATGAACCGGTATAATGAGGTGCTTATTGAAATGATACTGGTACCTCTTAACGATATCCAAGCCTAGACATCAAACCAACATACAAGCTAGTATTGGGTGGCATTATACCTAACTCAGCCTGAGAACCAGGCTAGGGTACACACTACTACACACACAGAGCTGCATGCTAATAGTGCCGGGTTCAGGGAACTGGTGGTGGGTATTCGCAGTAGGGTGGGGTTACCTGGGATCATGATGCCCTGGATGATAGGGGAGGGGTCATGCCAGGTGCTATTAAATCACTGCAGGGGAGGGTATGTTCACAGTGCCTTAGACACAGGTCACTGAACGGCTAGCATTGAAGGATGGTGTGCAGTTCATACTTCAGTTCAAGCTGCAAGGTCTGAGAAAGGTGTTCATCTATGATAGTCTCCCACTATTTTCTGGGACCGAAATTAGAAAGGGGCCACTTCTGATGAGTCAAAGAGCCACCTGTAATGTAATTTATATTAATAGGTAATAATTTGATGAAAACACCCTCCTGTTTCATATGTACCTATTTTTTGACAATAAGGAAATTCATATATACCAATAAGAAGCCCAAAATTGGCAATTTGAAATATTTTTGGCATCCTATATTTCTCGTGAGACTGCAATATTCTCAGATTTCAACCATAAACTTGTATCTACTTATTGAAAAATGGCATATTATGTTTAAACAATGATATGGGAATTGTATTGATGTGAAAGAAAATTCAGTTGTATGCATGACATTAACATCTTCAGTAATTTTTCACAAAAACTTTTGGTTGTCCTGAGGGGGTGATTTCAGAGGGTATGCATGTCCGAATGACGCTCTGACACCCCATTGGCCAAGACTAGGAGGCTGAGACCATTAGGCCAAGACTGGGGTGATTATAGAGTTATCAGTCAGGGAATGCGAGTGGACGGCCGTGTAATTGCCAGGCTGCTAGAGTAAACAATCACACTCGCCTCATGATGTTCACACTTCTAATGTTTTCACATGCCAAGCCCTTCATTACTTCATATAGCCCTAGCCTGTGAGTTCTTAAATACTTCCTCTGAGATAATCCCTGAGAGATTTATGCAAGTAGAATCTTACATACTTGGTAGTTTGTATTAACCCATTCATGCCGGTACATAGCAGTCAAAAACGCCTGTCTATTTAGTTGAAATAGCTCTATCAAAAGCGATATTTAGAAAATATTTGATGGGAATTGTTCACCAGAACTTTATCTACAACTCTCCATCAAATACTAAATGCAAATTTATTATGGATTCCAAAGTTCTTTTTGAAAGTGTGACAGATCCAGACGACACTGGTCAAGTACATCTCCAGACACAAATGGGTTAATTCTATAACATCAGAGGGGTTTACTGTTATAAAGGAAGTATTACTAAGACCACAATGAGTCCGAAAATAGCAACAGACTAGTATTTAAGATTGTTATTAACCCACTTCCATCTGAATCTGAAATGCAATCTTAGTTTGACAAATTTAAACAATACTTTAAAATGAATGACATTGTCAAAATATTAGAAGAGGGTTGTTAGAGATAACAGGAACAACAGCTTTTTGCGGAATATTTCATGAACTAGAACTTTGTTATCAAAATATACCCCATGTCAGATCATATATCCAGATGTGAAAGGGTTAAGTGCTGAATGGCTAGTGCTTAACATTTCTCACATGCCCACCACTGTAGCTAGACCAGAATAGACCACTTTATACTCAGATTACAACCATAAACGTGTATCTACCTATTGCAATAAGGCATGATGTCCTTATACAAGTCATGGGAATTTATTGAGGTGGAAAATGAACTTTAATTATATGCTGGAAATTTACGTTTTTATAAATTAACGTTGTCCCTAGAGCCTTTAGGGGTGATTTTTTGAGGGTTTGGTGGCCTAATGATGCTCTGATGCCTAAGACTATGCTAATGTTTATATTGTTAGCTAATAGTATTATGTCCGGAACCTCTTCCCTAGTTTGGTTGGCTCTGGTTGATGTGCTTTCAGTTTTTGGAATCAAGTTGGCAGTTGTGCCACTGTGTTAATTGAGTGAGCAGCAGTGGCTGAGGTTATATGTGGCTACGGAGAGCTGTAGTGTGATATATGGATTAAACACCTGGTAATGCACAGCAGCCAGGTATTTAGGTGATGTGAGTCATGAATGAAGCTAGGCCACTCTCTCTCACTGGCAATGACCCCTTTTTCACATAGCTAAACAACCATTCTCTCACAGTCTAGATACTCCTTACTAACTGGCAGTGACTCATGTTAATTAAAACATTACCAATAAGTCTCACTCGAATATTTTGTTAATCGTTCTTAATTACAGAGTTCTAGTCAAAAGTATTGAAGTTCCAGACTGTAGGAACTCATGAGCATTAATGGGTAAAATTATTTTCATCTGATGTGCACTGGTGTGAACCACCTGCAAGGACAGAGATGTGTTTGTTTGTGTTAACTTAATATCGGTAAAGTTCTTTCTAATGAACCACACACACTTGCTTAGTAATGTTATTTATGCAGGTCGTAGTTCATCATGCTTAAAAGAACATTGTTCAGTAGCAGTGAAGTTTTCTGTTTGTACGGGTGACTCATATAAGAGAGAGAGAGAGAGAGAGAGAGAGAGAGAGAGAGGAGAGAGAGAGAGAGAGAAGAGATGAGAGAGAGAGAGAGAGAGAGAGGGAGGGGAGGAGGAGGGAGGGAGGGAGGGAGGGAGGGAGGGGAGGAGGGAGGGAGGGAGGGAGGGAGGGGAGGGAGGGAGAGAGAGAGAGAGAGAGAGAGAGAGAGAGAGAGAGAGAGAGAGAGAGAGAGAGAGAAGAGAGTATTTTGGAATAGTAGAACCTCTGTGTCTGTCTGATATATAGATTACAGTAAGATTATGGAATGTTAGGGTATTTGGAAGTTGTATTGTCTCCTTCCTGTCAGTAGGTGTCCACTATGTTTCAATGATAGTTTGTAAGATAAAAGGGTATGTAAGAGAGGGACAGCTTCTCATACATGTGTAAACTTCTTCTATGCTACACTGATAGGTTATTAGCTGTATAGATTTTAGTTCTGTAGGGATAGCCTGTGTTTGTATAAACCCCCATACGGAAAAACCTCTGAGATATATGTCAACACCTTGGGACCAGGGCAAAAGCGTTCATATTAGGCATTGCTCACAACTCTTGCTATGTAAAAGATACAACCAGTAAGTTATGTTCACATTAGGAGGTGTTCACATCTTCAGGATGTTCACAATGAGAGGTTTCACACTGTATTGCACATGTACTTCATGAGATTTGAGTGTATTTTGCCTCTTTGTAGCATGGATAAGCTATGTAGGATATGAGGGTATTGGGGGAGTCTGTGTGTAGGGTCTCCCTATTTCTTTACATGTATAAATGTATGTAATGGGGTGTGAGGGTATGTGGAAGTGGGAGGGGCTCTCTGTAGTGATTGGCAGGTCCCCTATGCTTTACATACATATTATGGGATGTGAGGGTATGTGGGAGTGGGAAGGGCTCTCTGTAGTGATTGGCAGCTTACATACCAACATGTTAGAGGGGATCCCTACAGTGTAACGTAATCAGATCATAAACAGTACAGACTAGTGAGACTACCACATCATGAGGCCAATGAAAACTCACTAGATACACCTAGATTTCTGCCAAAATTTCTTTAACTTTTTCTTTGCCATTAAGGTCTAATGCACTTCCTGGCTCATTGCCCTTAGAATACTTGCATGAAATGTTGATAAGTGGAGGAGGGGAGGAGGAATTTTCATGTATCTCGATTGGGCCTGTGGGTGTTAGGAAAAAAGGCTTAAAGAATGTGAACTCAGTGCACTGCCAGCACACTAGTATGTACTAGTGTACAGTCATAGAAAAGCAGCTATAACAATGAGATCTCATACAGACCTCTAGTGGACAGCTAAGTAACGTTGTGACAGGCCATGATGTGTTATAATAGGAACACCACATGAGGGAATGCTTTGCTCTAATGGTGATACTGTTGAAATCAGGGTCTTGGCCGGGATTTAGAAACTGGGTGACCAAAAAAGGCATAAGTTTCTTATACAATGTCATATAAATTTTCTTAAGATAAAAATATTCAATTATTTAGTAAAAGATTGCCATTTTTTAAAAAAAGATTCTTTTGGAAATTCCTCTCAAAAATATTTGGGTGTCTTGACGTGTGACTTTTTATGGTTTTGGTGGCCAAATGATGCCCAAACAAGCTACTGGCTCAGACCTTGGGACTCTAACCCTTCTGATGTTCTTGAGCTTCCTCTGTGGCAGCATGTCCTTGGTGCTATCTTATTTCCTGGTTAGGAAGGCCGGCTATCTCTGGCAGGTGTCCATGTGTAATAATAGATGCTGATGACATGTGACATGTAGAGGGTAGGAAGAGAAGACCGTGGTGCTGTGGTAGGTTGGCCAGTGATTACATAGCTGATTGGCAGGTCTAGGTAGTGCTTCAGGCTGTGACAGGGTGAGATAGGTGCTATCTCCTGAAGAGGCAGCTATTAGTACAGGTATCCAATCAACCAAGTCACCCTCTACACTGCTTAAGTCATAGCCTAGCTACTAGGCATTAATATTTTTACATGATCATATATATATATATATATATATATATATATATATATATATATATATATATATATATATATATATATATATATATATATATATGTATATATATATATATATATATGTATATATATATATATATATATATATATATGTATATATATATATATATATATATATATATATATAGGTGGTGTGTGGCCTACTGTTGGCCATTTAGTTCACACAAATTACCACACAAGGGGGTTGTACTGGCATATTTCTTACTACCCTCACTAGCCATCTACGCACTAGGGTTGACATCTAGATATGGCCTGGCAGACATACCATAGATATATGATAAGTTTAAGTAATAATACATATAGGACTCTGTTTTGGGGTCAGTTAAGATGAGACATGCTGGTTATCAACAGGTATGAAATATACCAGTAACTCCTAGTGAAATATACCAGTAACTCCTAGTGAAATATACCAGTAACTCCTAGTGAAATATACCAGTAATTCCTAGTGAAATATACCAGTAACTCCTAGTGAAATATACCAGTACTGTAGTAATTCCTAGTTTCCAGGCTGCATCCCCAGTATCGTGTCCACACATAATGCATGTGGATCAATATTATGCTTGCTACCAGTTGTCACATATACTCTCAACACAACAGTCATTTCACTTTTATCTTCTACTCATGCTCTCCTCTGTTTTCATGAAATAATATTTCATTGATCAACATCATTTCTCTCAGCCCCTCAAGTAATTGCATTAAGTCAAACCGTTATAGCAAAATTTTCATGAAACAAAAAATATCAAGCAGTGCTTAGAGTGTGTGCGCTATATGCTGCCAGTTGCTCTGGAATATCCCCCGGGGGATTGAAATGGTTTCTGTATGTACAGTGCCTGCTAGGGGAGGAAGGTTGTGTGAGCACTTCGGTGGATACAAGACTATAAACCGAATACCTTTATTCTTAATGTATGTGATATACAGAACTCAAGTCGATCAGGAAGTGATGAATCAACAATGATGAGCCTTTTGTGTGAATCCCGAGAAGTCATGTTGATATTATGACATGGACATGAACATTACTGTATGTGGCACTTCAGTGGCTTCACTCTGCATGCAGCCACCTATATGAAGGAAGTGATCAGTCTATTTTGGTCTCATGAGTGCATGTTCGTACTGACATTGATAGATATCTGAGAAAGCCCATGCCCATAAAGCCCTCTTAAACCCTTTCACGCCCATAAAGCTCTTTTAAACCCTTTCATGCCCGGAAAGCCTTCTTCAACCTTTACATGCATAGAAAGCCCTCTTTAACCCTTCCAATGGAATGCGATTTCATTTTTCTCACCAAACAAAAAAATGGATGTACTGCAGCAACTATTGACCGAATGGAAGTGCGTGCCGCAGTAACTATTGTGTGACCGATTTTAGTAGCAATTTTGTTTGTTACTTGTCAGATTTTTCCTTACCATTTTCATGTTGTTGTTTGTTTCAGGCAATAGAAAGAAATGCCTTCCTTGAGAGTGAGCTAGAAGAAAAGGATCAGCTTCACGAAACGGTGCAGAGGTTAAAAGATGAAGCCAGAGGTAAGATGACGTTACTAATCTATGGCCGGTATAAGGTGCGAAATTGTTGTTATTCCTAAATCAGTTCTTATTTTGTTGAATTTACACATTAATTATCAGATTTGAAAAAGCAACATTTTAAAATTAAAGATCTATGTTTCGGTTTCATCTACTTAGTAACCAGGCTATTATCAAGAAAACTTTATACTCCCAAAAAATCAGGCTCTCACAACTAGGAGCGTGTAAACCTCCACATCAAAGAAACAATGTGATAGATAAGGGGGAGTGATTCCTCAGTAGGAATTGTTACCTTTAAGATTTTCATGATACAATTCAATATCAATATTTCCTAAATGATATGATATCTCAACATAATAATGATACTGCCTCCCTCCCAGATGTCTAATTTTGTTAAATATTGCATTGGCAGCTTCAGAAATTTCAGTTATAAATAGTAAACTGCCTTCATGCGGCAATGTCCAAGTAGCAAATAAGTAAATTTTGTTTATATATTAAATCATAAACAATACAATACAATATTTCACTTTTTATATACAAAACTTTTGCCCACTTGATATTGGTATATTTGTGATTGCATTAAGCACTGGTGCCTATCCCTATTGCTATTGTTGTTGTTGTTATTTGTAGATTTACGGCAGGAGATCCACGTCACACATAAACCACTAACCAAGAGTCCGTCTCTGACAGAGAAGATGGACACAGTGACGCCCTCAGACGTAAAAGTCATAGACTCTAACAGACTGACAGAGAAGGAAACTATTCCTTCACCCAGAACGCCACTCAGGGGTAAGACACCTCAAGCGCTTCCATTCAGAGGGTATCAAATAAATGCTGTATTATGCTGAAAGGAACATATCAACTTGAGATAAGAAATTTATTATGTCACGTCATGAAAAATACAACCTGACCGCAATAGATTGTTTTGTCATTTCATAGGTATTGTTGATGTATGAATAGACATAGCTACACAAAAATGAAGGCTTTTGGATATTGTCAGAGACTTGCATAAGATGATTTCTGGGAGTGAAGAATCTTAGATAGTGGTTACCGTAATTCACGATAGTAAACGACCAGGCAAAAAATATTGTTTTTACCGATTTGGGTGGCTGGCTGCTTTAAGAGAAAATTGATTGCTGCCAGCCATCACACGGTGGTTGATCTTTATTAAATTGCCTAAAATACAAGTTCATACTCGGAATTTAAGTGGCCGCCATTTTGTTGACCGATTGTAAATGTTGAGTGTATTAAGTAAAGACTAGGGGGTTCATAGAACATGTTCTCTTATTCCAGGTCCTGCTCTCTCAAGCATGACGGGGCAAGGTGGTACTCCACTCACACCATCAGCTAGAATATCAGCGCTAAATATAGTCGGAGACTTGCTTAGGAAAGTAGGGGTAAGTATCTGTTAGGAGATGTTCTCAAAACGTATTGGGTTCTGTGATTTTAATTACACGTTGGTAGTGATAAGGTTTTGGAAAGGAGTATTCTGTTTCTTGGTTGCCAGTTTTCAGTTTAACCTAATCAATATGGCTGCTTAAGTAAATAATGTATTTGATGTTTACATGGTTTACCTTTTGGATCTATGGTACTTTTGACAATAGTTTGAAAATAAGAAATGATTGTACAAAATACTTCCTCTCATTCAAATACCAAATTGTATTATCCTCAGACTAGTCTAGTCTTAGTGAAGAAAAACCAAGAAACAGCATCATTCTGTTCTAACCGTTAAGTCTACAATTATTGTGGTTATCCAAGAGTATTTTGCAGATAATATGAACTTTCAAATCATCCCTGTCCTTGCTATATAACTTGCACTGTTCCTTCAATTATATCATCAGCATTGGATGATTTTCATCCAAGAAATGAAACCACGTCAAATGATGTTGTGGAACAAGTTTAAATACCGTCCTGAACTACCATTTTTATAGGAAATCTACAATGATTAATGTATCTCATGTAGGTCTAAATACTACAAAATTATATCATGGAACAAGTTTAAAAACTTTCGTGACTTACCACTCTTATTGGAAATCCACAATGATTGATGTATTTCATGTAAGCCTAAATACTACCAAACAGAAGATGTCATCTCTTAGTATATTCCCTTGCACCAGTTTAGTACTTCACACCTCTCGTGTTGATTTCACAGCACTTACTATTTATATTGCACTCTGTTCAGCTATTTGATTACACGTAACTTTCATGTCATGCAGCAGACTTCATTAAAGAATCAGATTAAATGGACATTTTTGTAGTATATTTCATTAGTAATTTTAAAGAATTAACAACAAGGGAAAAGGATTTCATAATATTGCCAAACAGTACTAGTTTATGAATGAAGTTTTTGACTATTTTTTTTGGATGTATCAGAAGAATTTTCTTTTTCTTTTTTTTTGCTGTGCTTTTCAGTTGTAAGACGTGCTCCAGGTAGCATGTTTCAGATATCTGAAGATGAATGAATAGCTTTGTTTGGCATTTTAATTCCCAGGCCCCTTGTTTTTTTTTTACTGCGGGACAACATTGCTCAAGCTACTGGCTCTAACACTACAGTTATCATTAACTCTAATACTGCTTTTCGCCACCAGGGGGCCGTTTTGTATTTAACACGTCTGTTAACAACAAACTTTGATTACATTTTGCTAATTATGACTCCATGTGCTATATATCAAAAATGTCCTTTTCCTCTGAGCCAGCATCGTTGTTTGTTTAGATTAAGTTATTGATTTATATTCAGTTTACCCCAAGAAACTTTAATGATTGTTTATCTATAAATTGTACTTTTGCTATCCGCAATATAATCCAGCGATATAAATGTAAACTCAGTCGCTCAACTTAAGGTATCTTCATCAAATTTGAGCGACCTTCAATGTAAATAAAATAACCCAACAGCTCAAAAAAAGAAAAAAAAGAACTAAAACGGTTGTCCGAAGTTGTAGATATATATATCAATTGTTTTAGTATGTCATCAAAAATCCCAACTTATTTGCCCTTTGGCCCACTCAGTTATCAAATCAGCTAGGATCATTATTAATGTTCAAGCCAGTATGTCTCTTTTAAACCCATGATATAAAATATACTGAATCAAGATGTTTTATATTGTTATTTTTTGTTTGTACCCCCTAAAATCGCCCCTAAATAGATATAGTAAATAATAATAGGATGTACTTAGACAAAGAAAATTCAATTGATAGAAAAATTAGCTCTATGGCCCCCTAGTGGCTGATTCTAGCACTATCTTGCCTCCCTATCTCTCCTTTCTTGAGCTCATACATATATGTTTGTTACCTTTTCAGTGTTGGTGCACCTGTCTACACAGGCATCCTAAATACAAACAATTAACATGACCCTTGCCTTTCTTTAGTTTGTTATCTCTTTATTTAAATAACTCACTAAGTTATTTTTGCACCAAGTACTTTCTCAGTTTCTTGTGGTCTGATAGGGGGTGACTTTCTTAGAGATGCTGTTGTTATGAATTGATCATTGAAGGTCTATACAATCCATGCATACTGGTCTTTCTTAAAACTGAAAATTTCTAACTTGGGGAGTGCTCTATAAAATTTTAAGAATTTCTGCAAAATGAGACTTGAAAGATTAAACTTGTTTTTTGTTGCTGTCTTTTTGAATGACGATTTTTTGGACCATGCAATGAAGTATTTGTCTTTTTCATAAGTATTATTCATATTTAAAACTCAAAGTGAAAACTAATTATTGAATATTTGCTTATTTTTGTGAAAACGAATCACATATTTCTCAGGGTTGATATTGCCTTCACCATCAGAAGCAACCTTGTCAAAAGTGTTATTCATATCTAAAACTAAAATTGAAAAATACATTCTAGTCTACCTATCCTTTGTTATGTTACCTAGTAAAAGAAAGGTTTAGTTGAATGCCTGATCTTGCTGTCAGAGATGCACAATCTTCAGAGTAATTTTCTAAAACATATTTAAGAGATGTATAATTTTCAACAAGAATCAGGACTTCGAGAACCATCATTGTGGATTATGTCCTAAATTCTATACTTAATGAAGGTTTGATGGTATCCAGGATATTTAACCATTATATTAACTAAATAAGCTTTATGATTTTTTCACATTCTGAAAGTGATTTGATTTAGTCTTGAGATTAGTAAGTAAGATCAATAATAAAATCTGCCATAATGTATGGTATTGTATAGACCTACTTTGATGATTTAGGACCTGTTAGAACCCCTAGGTGATTTCCCTTTGCTTGCTGGGGGCCACTAACTTATCTAACTAACGCTACAGCACTGAGATGTGCACACACAGCGTGGTGGTACACAGTGCTATATGGAATGGCCTCAGTACCAGCAGCCCTGTCAATATCCTGCACACTCATTACATAATGTGCATTCCATATTGCACTTGTAATATACGCATCAGCTGTAATATGGATAAAATACTTCTGAGTAGAGGCTGTATGTCGTTAATCCTCAAGCTTTATAGGCCATTACTAATGGCTCTGAAATTACTATATTGACATTTCCTGCCTGATCGACCACTCAGCTTGACTGATATATAAAAGCCTATAGCAAGCTTGGCATGAGAACTAGCCTTATGTGGCTTGCTAGATAGACACTCCTTTGCTTATTAAGATAGCTATCTTGTTTAAGTTAGCTATCTTGTTGAATAGCTATCTCTTTAAGTTAGCTATCTTGTTGAATAGCTATCTCTTTAAGCTAGCTATCTTGTTGAATAACTATCTCTATGAATCCTCTGAAACTTTGAGAAAGTTAAGTGAAAATCCCTATCTATCCTATGACATATGGATAGTAGAGATCTATTTTATTATTTATGAGTAGCATTCAGCATTTGAATAAAGCTGGGTCCGGTTTTAGGTAATACAGGCCTTACTACAGCTCTTGGTCTTTGAGTGACCATATTGAATTGTCAAAAGTGTAAATAGACAATAATCAAGCAGGTCTTGATTCTCAAGGGTAAAACTATTTTTATAATTATGATGATAAAATAGTATTTTATAGTGGAGATAATTTATTTATTTATTATGAATATATTAGTTCAATTAGTAGTGCATGACCCTTGCATGCCAAGTTGCAGGCATGGGAAGTTTATGGGTGCTAGAAGTAAAGCAAGGGTGCCTGACCTGTCAAATTCTTTAAGTTAGTCCTACTGGCTGGGCCATGGTAATTATTACAAAATTCCCCCCTCGTAAACCCTTCATGTCTTTAGGTACTGAAGATAACTCCCAAAAATTTGTAGATTTCTATGGCATTGCGTTCTTGGTTGAATATTTGTATTTGGATGAAAACCCTTTCACTCACATTGATTTTATCTATGCATATGGAATTTATGTTTTTGTTTTATCATTTTTTTTTCTTCGTTTTGAAACATGTTTTCCCCATTGTACCTGTGCATAACATTCATCATTTTCAATGATTAACATTTTTCTGCATAAAATATTAAACTTTATTTACCCCTTATTCTTTAATGCAATGAAACTTGCATTGCATTTCTGTTTATCATGAAGGAAAAACGTATGACATGCTTTGAGTAAATTTTCCAATTCCTTGCCTCACACATCTATTAATATCTTCCCATCCACTAGCCTTCCCTCCTTCTTCTGTCAATCTCAGCCTCCCTTGTATCCATGTGGTGGGGGGTTGTTACCTGAATGTAAATTGGTCAATTTGAATAATGTCTAATGCTCAATTATACAGTTTATTTTGTAATCAAAAAGGCTAGAAACCGTTTTCTTTAATTCTGATTCATTTGTGGTGGGATGCTTTAAGTTTCCAAGTTTCTTGTAATATTACTGATTGTGAAACCAATCTAGATATCAGGTCAAAAAACTAAATCTGTAAAGTTGACATATTATTTGACCAGCTTCACCCCTCCCCCTCTACCCCCTACCCCTGAGGAGTCATGATTTAGCCTTAATATGGCAAAAAAGAGACAAAAACAACAACAAATAATTCCAAAATCCTTTCCTCATTGAGCTTCCGTCCTACTGACCAGTGCTAACGTATTGCTGTCCCTCCCTGCATGTGGCCTGGGGTTGCTTTCCCTGCCGCCGGCCGGTGGTTTGCGCCGGCGGCGTCTGCTGTGAGTCGTACGTAGCAGAATGCCATTGTACTGTCTCCCTGAGCTGCACAGGTTTCTAACATCATTGCTTTTGCATGGATTGTGCAGGCCCTAGAGTCCAAGCTGGCATCCTGTAGAAACTTTGTCAAAGATCAGCCCCGCGGTGGAAACATGATCGGCTCCAGCCCCGTCAACTCGCCCAGGTGAGTACAGTCTTTCATCATCTACGCGCCATTCTCATCTTGTTGGGGGTACTGTGGCGCCCAAAACAGCCTGACTAGTTTGATGATATCTCTTGAACAAAAGCAATTTTCAGAGAATACTTGAAGGACAGATGTTGATCAAAATCCAACCTATAACTACCCTTTAAATACTTGGTGAATTTATGATTAATTCTTAATTTATTTTGAAAAGTGTGGAACTTCCAGACGACATGAATGGGTTATATCCATTCCTGCTCAAGAGTTCCTCTAGAAATTGTCGTCTGGATCTTTGATACTTTTGATGTTAACTAGGGAAGTAAGAAGAATTTACAAAGTGATTGAAGCAAAATTGTTGGTGATGTTCTGATTAATGTTTTTCCTTCAAATATTTTGTTTACTATGCTTTTACTTGGAAAATATCACCAAAATTGACAGGCTGCTTTTGGCTTCTGCGAGCATTAATTGTACATAAGTTTAACTTGTGTTATTAGGGGTGATAGGGTTTCATAGGATGGTGCTTATTTGCTAAGTTTGAGCTTCATTATCGTCTTATTCAAGAGAAAAATTGTATTTTACCATGAGTATGGTAAATTCTTTGTACATGAAGCCCATGAAGAAAGGTTGTTCATCACATTCCTCGAACTCTTTTTGTATCCCACAAAGATGGCTCATTAAATGATATATTAACCATGAAAATGTTTTAGCAGTCATCTTTGGTCATATTTAACATAAAAAGCGAAATTATTCAATTATCAACCAATCAGTAAAATGATTTTTAGAAAAGATGCCTTTTATAAAATATTCTGACTGTTTAATCACAATTGTGTGTGTTCTGTTGAATATTTACAAACACACCCTACATAACTCAGTATGAAGGTCATAGTAAATGATTTTTTTTGGTATGTAGGTACAGAGAATAATTCTACCAACTTGTAATTGCACATTTGTAATGGGGAAAAGCATTTTTATGCTCCCTTATGTTCGATTTAACTTGCAAATATTTCATGTGTGTGTGTGTACATGTGAGTGCGAAGTGTTTCTATATGGGTGTTTATTGGTGCGTCTGCAAGTGGGTTTCCCCATAACACTCACCAAACCAAAACTAACAGTGCTTGTATATAGGTTTGGGGATACTCCTGGTAATGGTGATTGATACTTTCTTAATGAGGGTATATTACCGCATTAGTGATACCATCATGATCATTATTGATTACCTTTTTAGATGGTTATCATCCCACGTTGTTTTCATTGCAGGGTCTTAGCCAGGATCTAGAAACTAGTGCCCAAATTTGGCATTTGTAAAACTTTTGGGCATCTTCTTTTACCACAATATACTTGGATTAAAATCATCAATATGTATTTACTTATTGAAATAAGGCAAATATCCTTATACAATGTAGAGGGATTTATTTTGGGGTAAAACAATTTATATAGTATTTTATTTGAATAAAATTGTATGTTTGAAAATGACATATTTAAGAAATTACAAAATATTGGGGTGGCCTGAGGGGGGGAATGTCCAAATGAGTCCCAGATGCCCTGCTGGCTAAGACTATGCCCCCACTGCTGTATATGTACCTACTAACCTTGTGACGATTGTTTCTGTTTTGTCCCCCTCTCTCTCTCTCTTAGGTGTGATTATATGATTGGGAACCGCAGTAACAGGTCTCAGTACATTAACATCTCCACCACTGGCCATGTATGCAGCTATGCTTTCATTCACCCACTCCAGCTACAGGGATTGACCTTAATATGTTCAGGCAGGAGCAGATTTGGCTCCTAGGGTATTAAATTTGGGCAAATGAATCCCTGCGTTTGCTGGTAACAGTGTACCAGAGGCACAGTGTCCAGGGTAGGGGGTTCTGTTCTGCGGCATATTTCACCAAAAAAAAATGAAAAATATGTGCTCTTACCTGCTTTTTTTCTGGGAAATTATTAGGTGAAATAAAGGGAGATAAAAAAAGAAAAATACACATTCTGATAGTGTTCCAGTTGATAATTGATATGCTCATTCGCAAACTTGGCTCCTATAATTTCACATCTGGTCCCAAGATCACATGCTCCAGTGCTCCAGGGACAAATGCCCCTAGACAACCAGTAAGGTCAATCCCTGCTCTATGTGTGTCCTAGATGTACATCTCCTTCTTAAAACACAGGGCGGATACAGAATGATCATAAAGGGGGGTTCCTTATAAGGGGAAGAGATTAGGAAGCATATACCCATTGCATAGGTGTGGCACTACAGAGATATATTAACTCAGGAACAGGTTTCCCTTACCAAACGTAGCGGGAAACTCAGGAAATCATGGGAAATAAAACATTATTACGAGTATAAAATTTGCAGCGATTTATGGTAAACTTTATAAGATGACTATGAAGGTAGTAAATGACCCAGAATACTAGCGTTTGGAATCGGTCACAATTTTCAAGATCGATCATTGGTCCATCTGAATGACCAGTGATCGATTAATAATCGAAGTTGTATATGCGCAGTTTTCCTTTGGTAGTCTTGGCTTGTTCAATGGTTCTTGGCTCCATTTTCATAATGGAGCTAATCTAACTCTTTAAATACCCCTTGAACCCCTTAATTCCACTTGTTACATCACTGCTTGATATTAATTAAGATTTTGCAGGCTTAAGTTGAGTCTCTCACTTGAACAATAGGCTGTTTCTAGAAAAAAATTTTTTAAAAATAATCGATCTTATAAAATTGCAATCGATTATCAAAATCAGAGGTTGAACAAGTAGTTAATCGGCATGTTCGATTAATCAGACAATCCCAAAATAATACTGAATATGGTATGGGAAGATACTCTGTCAATGTGTATCATTGAATATGTAATATTTTGGTAAATAGACTAGTATGTATTCATGGGACAGGGGGAACATTGAATAGCCCTTAAGTCTATTACTATTAAATGCACCACTAATAGATAAGTTGTACTAGAATGGTAAGGTGATGTATCTATGAATACCATGAAAACTCTGTATCCACTACCCCTCATCCTCCTTCCAAATTTCACTCTCCATCACAACATCCCAACTTATATAAAACATTTTACAAATTAGCAAGTTTGAACTGCAAATCTGAACAAAGAATCAGGGGGGAAAAGCCAAAAGAAAAAAGAAAGACAAACAGTTTTTTTAAATCCAAGGGTGAAAATAAATCTAGAACTTATTAAAGAAAACCAAAGCCAAAAACCTAGCTGAACTACCAACCGCTTGACGTCACTCTTGTTTATGATTTACAAATATCTTGATATTATCTTAGAATACCAGAACCCTTGGGAAGCAAAATTAACGAAAAAGAATTTGGAGGAACCTATTTGAAATAAGCTATAACAATTGAGGTCCCTATAGAAAAGCTGTTTGTTGTTGAAGGTGGATATTACATTGTGTTGTTTAGTTTGTTGTATATTTGTTGTATCTGTGTGTCTATCATTCTGTGTGTGTGTGTGTGTGTGTACTATTCTGCATGGCTTATGGACAATGCTTATAATCTCGCCATCTCTTGTCATTGTTAGTCAGTCAGTGTGGTGATAGTCAGTATCTGCAGCCACTGCTAGGCTGATAGTGTAAGTCTAGTAGATAACAAATCAATAAGATAACTCTGTATATTTTGGGGTTCATTACAAGTAGTCTAAGGGCTCAGCAGAAAAGCCTCTAAAGAACAAAGCACAAATGTTAACCCATTTGGGCCTATAATGCCCAAAATCTATTTTGATGATATCTCTAACAAATATAATTTCCAGAAAATATTTGAAGGATAAGGGTTGTTCAAAATCCAACACAAAATTCGCCTTCAAACAGTTTTTGAATTTATGATCAATTCCAAAGTTATGTTCAAAAGTATCAAAGGTCCTGACGACACCTGTCAAGGTTATCTCCAGGCATGAAAGGGTTAAATTAAGATAATAAAAAGTTTTCGTTGTAGTATTTTTGAATTCTTTAAAAACAGTAAATGTGTTTGAGTGGTGATATTTGTCCAGACTTGAGTGTGATTTATGAAGTGGTGTGGTTTAAATTCATTTCTCAGATGGTTTTTCCATTATTAAGAGCGCCATTCTTTTACTCTTCAACATGGCCTTTGACAGGAGAGTGTCTGGATAGTATTTAGACACCCAAACCCTTGTAAAAGACACATCATGACACCCAGGTTTTTTTGTCTGGAGTTGCCAAATTTCATCAAATTCTGATAAACATCCAGATATATAATCTGTATTGCCTTGATTTTAAGGAGAATATTAAGGAAGAAAGGATACATTTTAAATTTTATATCAAGACAAATAGTTGTTGCTATTATATCAAGTGGTATCGATAGTTACATTATAGATTTTTTACACCCCAGACACTCATCTTCATACACATATATATGTAGTTGTCTTTGTGTGTACATATGGCTTTCTTAATCACTGTTATGTAGTTTATACATATGAATAGTGTAAGTGATATGAGAGAACAGTGATAACAAGTATATTAGCCTTTTCATATATTTTTAGGGTCAATAGTTTAATTATCAGGAATATATTCCTTGTATGTTGATGGGACCATAATGGCCCCAATAGAAGTTGCTTGAAATCTTTGAATTTTTTTTTTTATTAGTAACCTGTAATGTTATATTCCATGCAATTAATTCCACTTAGAAAATAAAATAAATGCCTCAGGATGATTTTTACTGCAATAGCAACTCATGCTACAAATGATGTATCCTAAATTAGTCAATACCATATATTTTTCTCTCAATAAAAAGTTCAATCTGAAAGATAGCGAAAGTTTAAAAGGCTGAATGCATTATTGAATTACTGAATTGAAAAATCTGAATGCTTTATTGAATTATTGACTGTTTTTGAGTTGTGACTGTCACCTGATGTGTCATGTAATGAACCCTGCTTCCGTAGCATGAGCGAACTATTAGATATTTCAAATATAAGGAATATGATGTTTCTCTCCAATCTCATATGTTCCAATTCGATTTCTTCCAGGGCCAAACGCTTAAATCGCGGGGCATCCACACCTAGTGGTGGCCAGGGCGGCCAGGCGGGGCTGGTCAAGATCACAGTATGAGTGCAGTAGCAGTAACAGGAGCAGCAAGGACCTGGACCTTCACACAGTCCTGCCTGGGACCTGTGGGGCTAGCTGCAGCAGCAGCAGCAGCAGAAGCTGTAGTAGTTGTACAGTACAATATCTGTGTTTTCCAGGTGCTGTGGTTTCAAGTATGGTTCTTTCTTTGGATGCTTATGATATATCTCATACAGTGGAACCCCTCTGAAGTGACCACCTGTGGCATAGGCCACAACTGGTCAATCTTTACTATGTAATTGAAAGGAAAGGGTTAGTATAGGAATGGCAAAATGTGGTCACCTTAGAGGGGTGGTCACTTTAGAGGGGTCTCATTTCATAGCTAGATACAGGATGTGAGTGCAGAGGTGTTCCTTTATTTTTTCTACAAAAATATGGCCTTTTTACTGTAAAATTGTTTGTTTGAATAAATTTTACAACTTAATGTGTGTATGGTAATTGTGGGGGAGGGGGCTCTTGTTTGTATTTCTTGGATCCTCTAGGTCCCCTATGCAGACTAAACCATTTGGCCTCATTAAGCAATATGAAAATATGAGCCACTAATTGTCTTGAACAGGGAATGAGTGAATGGGTACTATGCCATACTATGTATAATACTGTAATGACAAACAGTAAGATACGGTAATCTTTAAGGGATATCTACAGGTATATTCAAAAACTTGTTAAATGATACGCTAAATGTATCCCTTGATAAGAATAAAAATAACTTTCTTAAATTTTTCTTTTCAAAAAAACAGGAAAGTTATTATTGAGTTTATTGAGTTATTGAACCAGTAATAGATGGTCTGGATATTGTAGTGCTATTGTTTAATTTACTTGCATTGCCATTTTTCTTTTGTGCCAACAGATAGGCAGCTATGAGGGGTCCTCAGAATAGCACAAACAATTAGTTCAAATGGCAGGTTTACATTTTAATCAATTTGTAAGTTACTTTTATGATGTAAATTTTTAATGGGATGGTAAACCCAAAAGTCATTACCTAGCCTAATTGAAGGGCTTGTCTCAAGGTTTAAAATGAATCTCACTTGCAATGAAATGCTCAACGGTTCTTGAGTAATTGCAACTCAAACCCACTGTAAACAGTATCTCATGGGGGCGCCATCTTCTATCTTTTTGTGATGTCACAACTGTTGTAAGTCCCCATTTAGAGTTCAGTAGAAGGAAGGACTTCCATTTAGTATGAAGTTTGTACAAGACAATCATGCCTCCAACCCTATCTGATTGATCAGGTACTGCACTGGCCAATGAGAGCTGAGTGCTTGTACAGGTGTGATGTCGTAGTAAGTGACCATTAGCTGCCAACACGGTGCCCCCATAGACCTCCAGCAGGAGCCCAGATTGCTTACATATGGCATGTTCAAATATTAATACCTCCAGTACGAGAACTGTTACAGCAGCAAATGAGGGTTCATTTTAAAGCTTGAAACAAGCTCTCTAAGAGTAAATAATAATAATGTTTGAGTTTACTATCCCTTAGATATTGCTCGGCAAAGTTAAGTATTTGAAGGGAGAACCATATTTTTCACCCACCTGTTGGGCAGGTGTAACATCCATGTGGGCAGTGAACATAAAGTCATCCTCAATTTCACTCAATATGATGCAATTTACTGTATTTCATTTACATATCACCCAAGTTTCATTTCATTGTGTTGAAACAATAGGGACTAGATATCTTTCATTGTTTAGGTATTTGAGGCACCATTTCATATGTTAAGTGAGGATCGCTGATACCCTGATTTGTGAAGATCATACATATCAAGTATAATTGTTTCTATTATAGAGTATATTCTCACAGGGTATGCCCGACATTGAGGTCACACTTGGCCAAGGAAAACCAGAGTTATATTTGATGATACCAAATCATGTTAGAATCCTACAGTAATTTACCATTTAATTCTCAATAATTCAGTTATTGCCTTGTCTGATGATTAGATATTGCAGTGCTTTCAAATGTATATAGATTTGTTTTTGCCGATTATGGTATATTTCATGGCGCCAGAAGCTGCCCCTGCCGCCTGGTGGCAGCCGCAGACATTACTCATGCATGCACTGTGGAGTGGGGGTATCCTTGATATGAATGTTTTGCTGGTACTTACAGGACGATATACACCAGTTAGAAGCCATATGGGTCCAAGCTTATAGCAGATTTGTTTATATTGATTATACCTACACATCTGAGCACCAAGCATTCACCTGTTTCTGATCGCGACACACTGACCTATTTACCTCCGACCTTGACCCATTTACTTAGGAAAGTAGACATGGTCCCACACTTAAGCAAATATCTTGATAACCTGGTAATATTTTGTGAGTTATTTGAATGGAAGTAATTTTCCCACTTAGGGTTAATTAAGCCTCTTCAAAGGCTCTCAGATATTACGCAATTTGATGATTTATTTTGAAGGTTGCCAGACCTTGTGTGGGCATCTGATGTGAATAGGTTAAGCAATATTGATTCTTTCTTTTGCTCTGCCTCCCAAAATCTTTCTCTCATCTCAATCAGTACCTAGATGATGTGATTAGTATGCACATATTTTGTAAATATGAATACATTTTAGATAGAAAATATATGGAGTCCTCTCCCATTGTTTTATGAAGTACATCATTGTATAGAAATCGAATGCATATATAACACATCATCTTGGTATAAAACCTTTTACTCAGCAGGTAACTAGTATCTGTTTAATTTACCAGGGTACCTGCTCACTGAAACTGTTCTTTCTTTCTTCATATCTTTCCTGTATGGTGTGAATTATCCACGTTTATGCAGATGCAAAGCTAGTTTTTGGGAAACTATTTAAAGTTTGATGAGGGACCTGCGATGGCTGCGAATACAGTCGAGGACTCTCTGAATAAAGGATGTTGTGCAGATTGATGGGCTTGGTTCTTTATTCATGCAAAGTTTCAGGGAAATAAAACTGAAATTTCCAAAAGTTTCATAAGACCTCAAGTCCTACTGTTATGCTTAGTAGTGGATCTTAAGCCGTCACTTACCATTACGTGATGTTGATACCCAACACTGACTGAAGTCTAAAAGCATTCTATCCTCCTAAGGGGGTTTCTGTTAAGTTCCATAGGAACAGGAAACATTAGGTTTGCCAACACCACCTAGTCAGGATACTGTAAACTGTTGGGGAAACCATTTTAGGAAAATTTTTACTTTTGCAAAAATGAATAAATAAGCAATGTTGCATTTGGTATAAGTATTCATGTAAAAAAATCTGGTTGCATTGTTTATGCATATTTTATTAATTGGGTAAGTTAGATAATCAGCACAAGATCTTGTATGGAACTGATTTCAGGTGCGATATCTGAACAGTTCAGTAGAGAAGTCTGTATGAAATTTGGAATTCAGTTGTTTTCTCCAGAGGCATTGCAGTGGTTGTTTTAAGGTGCGAATGTTGATGTGTAGGTTGTAAGGTATGTGTCAGTATCGTACAGGGCTACTGCTACTAACTTGGGCCCTTATTTATTGTCCTAGGACGCTGTACATTTGTCAATAAAGTTACAATTTTAAGGCATACCTATCTTTATTCTTTATTTGGCAAGTTTGCATCACACCGCCATGCATATTTATAAATATATATATATATATATATGTATATATATATATATATATATGTATATATATGTATATATATATGTGTATATATATATATATATATATATATATATATATATATATATATATATATATACATGTATATATACACACACACACACACACACACATGATATATCATAATTTTTCCTCTATAATACATGAAGGCTTTACTGATCCATCCATTAGATGGCTAATTTTTGCCATTGTTTACTTTGACTCTCAGCTGTATAACTAAAAAAAAGGAATGATTAGCAAGGGCTAAATTCTAATAATTTTAATTTGTTACACAATTGCAACTGAATTGCCAATTCTTCAAAACATGCACATTGAACATTAAGATTTCAAAAGTATATTATTGAAAATTCCCAGTATAAAAGAGAAAAACTAGAATTTATGTGATATTGTTTACAGTGTGCAATTGTTGACAGAAAGTGCTTAAATCCTTTGCCATTTCATCATACATGTTCACATATCTAGAATATATAAAAGCGGTCTAAATGATAAGAATATTTCTGATTGAAAGGAAAGTTACGCTCTTTGGAAACGCCCATTTAACTAGTTTGTGTCATGAAATATAGAGGGCAGCAGTTACCTGTATGGCATCATTTAATATAGGTTTTTAACGAAAGGGAGCAGCACCTACTTATAGCGTCCCCGCGCCCCAATCCCCGAAATAGCCCTTTCTCCAAATATGGTTCTGAAGTGGGTTTTTTAAACTTTTATTCCATGTTTACACATAAAAATATATTGATTGGAAATATATTGATTGTAGAACAGTACTTCACATTTGACTGAAAGTTGTTTCCTTTACCGATATTTCTTCAACTATTTATAAATACATGTATCTATATTTAATCATTCTGAGGAGTGATGTCTATACTTGGATAAATCTTAGATGACCAAACACTTCTGTTCTTCATCCAAGGATACATCAAACATGGATTGACATTCCTGGTGTACTGTATCCTTCCAAATGTGCTCATATAGTGTGTTACGCTTTACGGCAAAAGAAGATACACGAAAACAACCTTTCGTTGTAACCTTGGATTAAGTGGTTGTTCATCTAAGGTTGTAGCCTAAGCAAGCGATTAAGAATAACATCTTACGCCACTGTTTCCTTATGTAGGCAAACATGAATTGTACGTGCATCCATGAATGAAACCTTATAATTCGTAATTACAACCGTAAAGTTATGTTTGTCAACGTTCACGACGCCACTTTCTTCGAAAACAACTATCATCACAGGTTCAGAGTATTATCTTTAATGCAAATGTACAGGTACAGAGGGGGGCCGCACCTTCGTCACGTATTTCGCGGAAGAAGGGGTCTTTTTTTAAGACCTCTGCATGTCCGCGATTTTGCAAAAAAGGGTACTTTTTTGTACCCAGGTACGAAGTATGGGGGTCGAAATCCCCTTATAATCCACGAAATATACGCGGCTCTGACGCCGAGTGACTCCCGAAGTGACTGGCCTTCCGAGTTTGCTGCCGCCACTTGCTGCCGCTAAACAAGCAGAGGATTATACAATTTTAAGTTAAAATACGTGTTCCCGTTCATCCAATGTCAGTGTTTTGATCAAAGAAGGGGTTTATTTAGCGGAAAAAATCAGCGTTTTATTAAAATAAGGGTGCTTTTTTGGCCAGAAATCAGTGGTTTAGGGTTATTTTTTAATTTTGATAACGAACGTATGCACCCCCCTTAATACCCAAGTGCCCCCGCCCCCCCGGGGCCCTAACAAGAGAAATGTGGGATTAGAATATTCAAAATATGGTTCCTTACTTCAGTCTGCATTTTGTTGTGTGTATTTACAATGCAGAAACATTTCCCAATTGAATCTACTTTTCTCATTTGGACTGAAATGTGTATTTCGCATCTTATAAGATCGTTTGCATTTTCACGTTCTTTTCTGATACTGGTGCTTTTGACTATTATAACGGCCATAACCTTTATCATTTATTTATTAAGGCAGATTCTTTATCCAAACGAAACCACTCAACATCTTATATAAGTGCTATAGGTTCTATAGAATACACAACTTAGTAAACTAAAAACACAATGCATGTATTTGAATGGTGTGGACTGCCATGTATGAGTGCGTGCAGATAATTAGTTCACAATTTGGCCAATAGAGGTCAGCTTAGTCCCGCACTCCGTAAGAGCGTGACACCTGGCGACAAAATCTCACAACTGGGATCGCGGCCAAACCGATGCCCGTGTAGTAAACATTGTTACTTATTAAACGCGCATGTATACACGATGGATTTCAATGACACACACACACACACACACACACCTTTTCTACGTTCCGGTGTGCCTCATCTGTGTTGTTGACGGTCCTAATTCACTACCTAATTCTACCTACTTCATTAATTCTCAATATGGAAGAATTTTTAAAGTGGTAAAAAACCTACCATCAACCTCACCAAATTATTATCTACCAGTAAAGGAACCCATTTTTGGATGATTTTATAGTGGACAGGCGAGTGACAACTTATAAAAAATGAATATAGCGCGTACAGGTAAAGAATTAATTCGCCTCTCATTACTTTGCCGGCCAGGACACAATTCATGAGCCATAAGGGAATTACGTAATATCGGTAACGAGGGAAATTGATTTTCAGATTTAATGAAAATTCATGTGACTAATTACTCCCAGAGACAACCTTCTTGCAGAATTTCAATATTTATGAACTTTCGAGAAACATTTTGTTGCGATATATTTTTTCTGTTGTTTGTTCTTAAGAACTAGGCAGTATTCTAACAATGCCTGGTATTGGATTGCATCTTTTACAGCACATTTCTGAATGTAAAAGTTTAAAAGTCACATTCTCTACCACAAAATGGCTAACAGTAGGGTGCAGTTGCTAAAAAATCAAAGGCACACACATAGAATTATGGGTGGAATAAATGTTTAAAATATAACAGACAGAATGAATATGGTAAAATAAGACGCTTTCTTCCATTAAGCTTAGATAGGCTATCAAGATCAGTGATTTGCAACCCTAGCTACTACTTTATCTAGAGGGGTGGTGAGACTATAATCCGTAGCAGAGACATGCACAGCTAACCTCAGGTCCATACTAACACTTGGTTACGATGCCCGGCTGCTGCCTGCCTGGTCAGGGTCACAGGTTCGAGTCTCCGCTGGATCCACACCAGGGGATTGGTCTGGTCACCATACATATGTGTGGCGCTGTGGAGGGCTGTCTAGATTCTTAAAGAAAAATCTAGTTATTTCTTGGCGGTCCCGGGTTTCCATCGCGGTATGACCTATGCTGTTGAAAGCGTTCGAAAACACTTATTCCATCCTTCCTTTTGCATTTAGTGCCTGAACATTTTTTTTGTGTGTAAATTGGTAACCAATATTGGTCTTAATAAATACTTGTTGGAATTTATTTACATCTGTGATCCCCTAAAATCATGAGATGCACGTTTGCAGAGAATCTCCACCTATTTTTCTGAGAGTACGACCAGTCTACTTTTCTATTGCGTATACTAGGAACTAGTATATACTCATATAAGAGGTCATCTAAAAGTATATTGTCATCCCATAGATTGCTGCATAATTTATTAATGTGTTGTACCCTTGAACTGTAATCATGCACTTACAGTTTTGATTCCCACTTAAATGCAAACGTAGATCATAATCTGTATCATTAACGCCTAAAAAAATACAGTGATATCAAACGTAACCCGAGCCGTCCTTTAATAGTCGTAGATGAGCGAACTTATTCTCTTTTTTCCAACACGAGATAAATAGTGCGTCTAAGCCACCTTGATGTGGAGAACTAGGCGCTTCAGAGGGAGTATTGTTATCGCCGCCATGACCTCGGGGGACGGAATCCGAATCATCATGTAAAATTAAGACAATTTCGCAATTTCATTAGGTAAATCATTTGCTGGGGGCGAGGCGTGTGCATTAAATCATAGCGGTAATGTGCTGTCACAAATTAATGTCTGATCACGCGACCAAGTCTCCCGAGACTTGACGACGACAACCTGTACAGCCAGCTGGTCTCGCGAGAGCTCCTCCCGGGACTGAAATCTACAGCATTATCTGTTGATTCCTGGATAAGGTTTCTGTCAACTTAAATGCTGAAATTGGCGGTTATTCACAAAATTGATTAATATGATGATAGTGCGTTTGGTATAGGTTTGGACCTGTATCTTGGTTTTGGAACAAGTTATGCGTAGGGCCTATGTCATCATCATCATCAGCGGCAACATCAACAATAGCAATAACTATCGACACCATAGGGTCATGGTCAAATACACCAGCAATGTCCACAAGTGCAATATCAGCAGCATACTCTTCTTTGTCATTAGAAACTACATCATCCTCATCATCATCAACAACAACAACAACACCAACACCAACATCTACCACATCATAGCCGTAATATGTGACGAAAATCAAAATTACATAGAACAACAGCAATAGAAGACAAAATCGTGATGTTGATCGGGTAGAAATCTAGTTGTTGCTGAATATGCAATGTTGTGTTGAGCAGTGTCGCCGCGCGTGCATCCATGCAGACGATGACGAGGAGGAGGAGGAGGAGGATGCGGCGCGCGTGCGGCTTTGTCCCGGGCGGTAGAGTGTGTCTTGCACGTGCCCGCCACCGTCCCGCTGTCTCCGGGAGACAGCTAATAAGGACACGCGGCCGCCCGCCGCTCTGTGTGTGCGCGGATTATCAAAACTTGAGCTTGGCGAGCGCCTGCCAGTGATGGCCCTTGTCATACCTGTGTCATTCCTGGCATTGCACCACACTCTCGCTATGGACAACTGTATGACAGGCATTCTTTCCCAGGGACTCATATTAATGGAGTAACTCCTTATCATATTTCCTCTATTTCAAAATCGCAGTGATTTTGATATAAAGGCAGATTTTTGCGTATGAAATAGAACTCACACAAGGGATCTGCTAGAGGTCCCTCCTCACATTAAGCTTGTTGTGTTTATGTTGTCATTGTTTATATTGTTGTTGCAGTTGTCCTTGCTGACACTGTTTCGGACATTATTGTTCTCGTTGTAGTTGTTTTTGCTGACATCGTTGTTGTCATTATTGTTGTTGCAGTTGATCTTACTCACACTGTTGCTCACATTATTGCTGTTGTTGCAGTTGTTCTTGCTGACATTGTTTTTGACATTATTGTTGACATCATTGTTGTTGCAGTTGATCTTGTTTATACTGTTGCTGACATTATTGTTGGTGTTACAGTTGTTCTTGCTGACATTGTTGTTGACAATATTTTCGGTGTTGTTGCAGTTGTTTTTGCAGCTGTTCTTCAGGTTGTTGTTATTGCTTGTGTTGTTATTGCTTATGTTGTTGCTAGTGCTGATGCTAACACAGCTTCTTAACATCATTGCCACTTTATTTGGCACATCCACTTTAGCCTACCCGCCTGTGGTCAGTAAGTAGTGATACGTTACACCGCAATCAAACTCCTGTCTCTCTGGCTGACACATATTTGCCCGCAATGTCAATCCTGATGAAACATCCATGTCAAGTTCATCAGGTGGACCTGATGATGAGTAAGAACCAGTTTTTGTTTTGAAGCAACATTTGTCGTAAATCAGTTCAACCACCACATTATGACCCAATGAATGCAGACGTAATCTGCTGGCTATTGCGGCAACAGCGCCATTGTTACGAATATGGTAATAGGGATGATTTTAATAACATACTAATCATAATTAACCAAAGCACTTCCTTAACGAGATAAATCTCATTTCACGTCACACAATTCATTTGCCAATTTGCCTACATTAATTGATGAACATATCACCAACGGGCCGCGATTGGAGGACGTCGACTTAGTCCACTTTCTAATTTCACAAGTCAACAGGCAGGGACAGGGGTGTGTGTTTCCGTAGACTTGATCAGGAGAATAACTTATTAGTGCGAGGCAGTTAATTATCTGGGAAGCGACGGCTGTGCACTCTTGACACAAGTGTTTTAGATGGTTAATGCACACATGGCAAAGTATGCAGGAAAGTGGCCATGAATTTAGTGTGCTTAAAACAACACAACACTAGAATATAGTAATACAGTAATATACAGACACACACACACACACACATATATATATATATATATATATATATATATATATATATATATATATACATATATAAACTAGTTTATATATATATATATATATATATATATATATATATATATATATATATATATATATATATATATATATATATATATATTCGTGTGTGTGTGTGTAGCCTGCATCTATCATTTAAGCATGCCTTCTAAGATGAAGTGACCAGTCATTGTCAGTGTCCACAGATACCAAAATAAAATGTATACTCTGCTGAAATTGAATTTAATCTCTTTTGCGGATACGTTATTTCGGAGTTTAGTAAAGTACTCACTCTAATGCATGCCTTAATAGCACTAAGTTGTTGATTGATATGTTTAGGTCGTGCACATTAACATGTTGTGCACTGTGACTCAATTCTTATGAAATGAATTTTGGCAATAACGATGAGAGGAAAGTGCCCAAAGCCGTAAACTGTATTCCATGTCTACAAGGCTCAAACCTATCAATTTGACTCTGTCACAAATCGCTATTCATTGAAATCGTGATTGCAAAACGGATGATTAAACAATTTCTGGTTCAACATCAAAGCTTTCCAAGCACGATATACTACTACACGTCGGCTGTCTAGGAAGCTGTAGTTGGTCCTCACTCGATGAAACCCGAGATTTTGCTGCCTCGGCGATTACTCCTCTCTCCAACAGGCTAGGTGCCAGATTAAATTTCTCTATTTGAAAAACTAGAACTATTCTATTCAGCTTTTTACGTCCTCGGGGCGAAGTGGAAATAATGTGACAAAAAACGTTTAATCTACCGGCGCAGGTTAATGACGCTTTCTGCTGAATAGGCGCTTCCAGCAATTGTGCGCACCCCCACTGAAGCATGACTTGTTGACCGTGCGGGGTTCTTCGGCTACAGGTGTGGGGTGTCATGTATCGGGGGCTTTAATGAGGTTATACCAAAAAGAGACGATGGAGAGGATAGCCAAGTTGGGGAGGGAGAGAGGGGCAGTGATTGATTTGAGCAAGCGCATGCCGCACGTGTGCCAATGTTCATTGGGAGAATTAGCTATCACATGAAAACTATTTTTTTCAGGGGTTTCTTATTTGTGAATGCCTCTGTGTTTTTTTCAGGAAATATGCATATTCCCATTTGAGTCAAATTCTAATATAAACACCATTGGAATAGGTGTATAGTTAAGGCCGTTGAAGTCTTTAAGGAATTTGCGCACCTACCAAAGTGGAATGCCTGTTGCCCCTGTATTGTACACGTCATTGCATGCTGTTCAGTTGTAACCAATGTACAGAGGATGAAAAATATCATTTCAATTATCGCATTTGAAAGGAATTGGTTGTTTATAGAATTTTAATGAATACAGGCATATCACTTACCAAAATGCATCTTTGGTGGTATGAATCATACAAGCAATTCCTCCTTCCTGCCCACCTTTTGCTTTGATTGCACTTTTTGACGGAATGAAGGAAAGGACTTTTAGTGAGCGAGATTATAGTATTACTTTTAAATATTTGTGGCAAGGAGGATGCGTCATTCTGTACGAGACCCACAATTCAGTGTCAGATATTCTCTCAAGATTTAAGAAAATGCAGACCTTTAACTCATTCATGCCTGGGGAAACAAAATCTTTATCATTTGTTGATTTCATTCTAAACAAAGGATATTTGCGCAAAAGGCGAACTGTTGATGAGAATCAAACAAAATTTCATTTAAATGTTTTATGAATGTTTAAAAGTGTGGCTGGTTCCAAAGATTTTCCTTCAAAATTATCATGGACCCATATATTAACTTTCTGCCAGAATGCTTCGCGTGAATGGGTTAAGTTAAGTGTCTATGCTGTTGTTCATTGAGATTTTTCAAACGTAGACAGGACCCTTTAAGAGTAGTGTGTATCCACCTACGCGAGTCGCTATGCTGTCAAGACGGGGTGCTTATGGCACGCGGGTTACTCGGATGAATAAAAAACCGGGGGGCTGCATGCCTACCGTCTGAGCTGTATTGTACGCGTGCCAGCACTGGTTGCCAGCGCTATGTCAAGGGTTCGGAGCGAGTCGGCTCTCTATGGGCGCAATTATAGCTTGTATGCACCCCTTTAGAGTCTTCTTGAAGCAACTGACCCCCGTCGGACCCTTAGGTAATTGAAAACGGGAGCAAAGGTTCATAGGAAACTAGAGGCTGGTGACACCCCGTGCGTTGATCATAGGGACGGCATTGTCGTGCGGCCTTGGCACTCGACTTCCACGAGCTACTCCGAGGCTCAGACGTCAGCCTAGACACAACATTTGACAGTTTTCAATAACAAACACCGCGCGCCGGCGGCCCGGACGGCCACCACGACATATCATTAAACCCTAGATAAAACCCCTTTTAGAAGTGTAATGTTGCTTGCATTGAACCAATCCAAAACAGATTTCAACAGCTCTGCACAGAAATAGCACCTGGATGGGCTACAAGTACCGGAGACATTTTTTCCACCTCTCAGTTTTGCTGAAATGCACTTAAACTAGCAAAAAAACTAATGACTTGTCAATATATCAGTAAGTGGAAATACCGAATAGAAATAGCACCTAAATGGTTTTCAAGTAGCAGGACATGAATTTATGATAATTTATACACATAGTGATCCCCTCTCTCTTATGCATTTCGACCAGCAAATAATATGGTTTGTTTGTGAAAACTATATTGCTCTAAATTATGATGTTTTGAATTGAGAGCTTCTGCAGTTAAAATGTTTAAATATAATCTGATATATCGATAGGAGAGGATTTACCATGAAAAAGCCTTCTAGATCATCAGTTGGTTGACTGTGTCGCTATACAAATGCGCGGTGTTGTGAAAGGCTCTCCATGTGCCTTTACAAATGATAGACCTCTTTCCAGCAGGCAAGTGTACGTACCTGCTAGTACATGTGGATTTGGTACGGATAACATTCAGAATGAAAGTTTTTTGGATGTACGGGCCCGTACCTACAGAGCTGTACATACAATGTACACATGGTCCAATACCAAAACCGCATCAAAGTAGGAGTTTTCAGATTACATATCAGAAAGTACCCTGCAGAAATTCTGAAGTGAATCTCATCAGAACCAAATCTGAACCTATTCCATTCTAACTCCGAAGAGAATCTGTACATCAAATACCAACAACAAATAAGTATGGTTTTGAAAATGTTCTTACAAGATTGTAATAGTGCAGCAACTAAATTTTGTTCTGATTCATATGAAAGAGATCACATAGGATTTCCCTATCATCATTTGTAATAAATACAAATAAATAAGGATTTCTTGATCAGTGTTACCCTTGAAGGAGTAGTCTGTTCAAGTTTATACCATTATCTGAATCTGAAGTTAAATTATACCCTTTGATTCTGCACTAAATGATGCCATGTGACCTACATCCAATTTTCTAGGCTTAGAAATTACTTCTCTTACTCAAACATGGTTATTGGTGTCATAGACGACACGTAGGGAATGATTTTTAGAGAATTCTCAAGACATTTGAAATTGAGTTTGTCATAACTATCTACCAGATTTTCTCAAAAAATGGTCATTTTTTGTATCAAGGTCGTGTTCATACAATATACGTACAGACATGTACGTATATTGTACATATGGACTTGTACATGCAATATACATCCATGAGTTTGAACCAAAACCGTATGCACAATGTGCCTCTGGGATGTGTTTCAGATGACTCTGGATATTTAGGGGAAAATCTATCTGAACCTAAACAGAACGTAATCCGAATATTGCACTTTGGTACAGGGTGCGAACCTAAACCGCACGTATACAATGTACATACATTGTACGTCCATAAGGGTGAACCTAAACTGTACGTCCAGTGCCCCGCTGATTTTAACATTTGTAAAGAGCAAATATTTATCTCACTTCTATATGTCCTAAGCTGTTGGAAGCACCGTTTATCCCAAAGGACGAAAGCATTTATACATTATGTTAGGATAGTGCGCTTAAAGGATTTCCACGAAGGATTGGCAAAATAACACGTTGACATCTTTGTGATTATTTTCACTGCAATAGACTTTCCCTTTCCCATGATCATGTCAGTGAATTACAGGCATTCTACGGTTGTCGCTTATATTAGAGATATCAATCACGTGGTATCAATATACAGGTATAGTTGGGGAATGTTCTCGGTACTAATAAACGTTTTATTGCTACGGAAATATTGTTCAAAATCCTTCCTTTTGTTTCATTTGATATGATATTTGAATGTTCCATGCAGGAAACAAGACGAATGGCAACATCAAATTCAACATCGCCAGCTGCCCTTCGTAGGTGATCCAAATACCTAGCCTTTCAAGTAAAAGCAAACTCTATGTATCATACTGCTCTGCAGGTTGTACATTTTAAGCATTCATTTACAATTTCTTATACTAGTATTTCATGTGCTTGATAGAAAGTGCCATTAGGCGACATGCGCATTTAACATATTCCCCTATTTTTCAGCAAAAGTTTGGAGCCTCCAGGCCTGGCAAATACTCATAACAAGACGTATATTCTTAGTTTAAGCTTAATACTGAACTCATGTCGTCTGTGGAGCGATACATCTGGTACAGGAAGTGACGTCATGAAGTAAAACATCCTTTCACTGCCAGAGGAGGGAGCAAGGATTAGGTTGTACGTCACTTTCGACAGGTTATATCATGACGGTAGAAGGTAGGAGTCAGGAAGCTCGAAAAATCTTCCTCCTCTTCTTGAATATCCTCAATATGTGTTTTCATTGCAAAGGTACCACAGACAGTTTTTTCAGAACGTCATTCATTTGTATAGATACCAGGCCAACCCGCTAATGAAAAACCAGCGGGGATTTTAACACAATAAAAATTCGAGTCTTGCGTCTTGACCACAAGGACAGGGATGGTCCCTTTTCTGCCAAATCGTGACTGCAAACCACCATTAGACCATCACAGCTCTTTGATAATATGTTATAAACCTGCAACACATCTGAAAAAAGTATACTTAATAAACGATAAAGGACCAGATAGAAATTTTAAGGCAGCTGTTTTTCAAACGTCAATATTTAAGCCTTAGTGACTGTTCACGAGGGCAGTATGTGTATTTAATGTGCGCCTGAATGCGTAATGCTAAATTGCATTACCTCATATTGCAATTTTGAATATGAAATATCCTTGAATTCTATGAAGCTTTCTGCCTATCCCATGGACTGGTCCTTTGCTCCATGTGTAATATTGGTACTCTGTCTCACACTTACCACACTGCAATATAGACAGTAGGATGTGGTCTGAGAGATAGGGAATCAGATGAAAAAGAGCCATCTGGCACACCAAAAACTATTTATTGTAAGTTTGATCACAACATTTCTTCTCAAATAAGGTTACTAGTATTTAATAATAAAAAAATGCGTTACATATTTTAGATTCCAACGTTGTGATCATTTGAGTTCAATATGCTTATTGAAAGCATTTTTATTCCACAGTGATACTGACTAAGCATGAGTGTGAGATGCAAGAAAAAGGTACCTATATAAGTTGTTATAAAGGAGCAAATGTCAAATTGTGTCAGTGACTGACCTAGTTTGCCTAGGAGGGCATCATGGGGTGACATCTAATACCCTGCGTCACAGGGCATTATGGGGATCTAATGACCGGTCACATGATATAAATCCTGATTGCTAATTGGACAATTCAAAGCAAGCAATAATAATGTTTGTTAACAGGGTAATCTTTCAAAATAATGTCCGAAAAGTGACGGACGACATGAATAACTCTTTCATGACCAATATTTAAGAAAATGATTTGTAATCTGTTATATGCTATTAACTTTATGGATAATGGCAACTAAATTGCATACAAATATACTCCTACCATTTGGGTTATTGATATTATCTTTGAAATAAAAAGGACACTGGGCGAGATGAGTACTTAGTAGCATTGACCTACTTGTAATGATAAAAAGTGGCACAAGCTTTTTGAAAGCAAATGATTATAGATTGAAAAAATGTCTTTTGCAATAGAAAATGCTACAGCTGTAATTTGGGAATTTGGTACATTTGGTCAAGCAAAGTGCATCAATTCGAATCAATTGGCGAATTGGCTGCGACCGAAAATCGCCTTTTTAGGTCCAAAATCGCATGCAACTACCGTGCAACTATTGGACGACTGAGATTTCTGCAAAATTCAGAGTCGTACGATTATCTCCCCCAAATGTGACCTAGGCATTGCAGCTCTTTCGATTTATGTGGAAGTGGCCAACACGGCAGATACTTAAAGCGTAGCACTTATTTGACTCTGTTGGTTACAAATGGGATTGGTTGGTCATTTTGAGTATTCATACATGTAATTGTCAATGGCAGGTTTTAATTTGTCCAAATAGTGCCATTAGCGTGTGGCCTGAAGTCGGATGGAGTAATGATGAGTGTAAGATGGAGATTAAATGTGTCCTGAACCCATGCCAGTGCACCCGGCTACCCGTGTGCTATCTGCGATTGCTTAATGTGAATAATTGTGCAATGATGTCCACCCACCTAGGTGGCACCTGCCTTAGGGGTATGTGGATTCCAAAAATACCCCGGGTTGACTTGACCACTGTCTGGTCGCGTGGTACACGTAGAAACACCTATTGTCATATCAGGATCATCTTTGGGCAACTGTTTTAGGTTGTACCACATCGACAAGTTCCTTCTGAATATTTAGTATTCCAAAGCCATAATTGGTGGTGCGGCAAGATGCCTGTGTTTAAGGTGGGGCATCTTAACAACCATTTAGCAATTCTCAGATGAAAGTGTGAGTAGCCTATACACCACCAATAATCAGCTTTTGTAAGCCAGAAATAAACTATTTAGTATGTTATAAATGGGCTAATCGTAAATCGATTGCATGCATATTCAGTACTTTTTGGCCACATTGCAAAGGTACTAAGACATTTTGACTGACCTTTAAATACTAGAAATAGTAAATCCTACTTGTATGAGGATATGGAACTTAACGCTGCACAGTCAACTGTGATAATAGCCTTTAATATGTGATAGTATGTCAGCAGCTGATAGAACGTTTGGTACCAAAATAAGTCGGCATGCTCAAAAGGTATGTACGCAGGTAGAACAATTGCATACCATTGCAAAGGCTGTGCAAGGGTTGGATGGAACACTGCTCATTTGGCAGTTGCGATGTTTCCAGTCCGTCTAGATACGACAGTGGAATACATATCGACTGTAAAATTACCGTGTGTTATTAACATCTTATCTCGCGTGGGGGCACACGTCTCTATGAAGGGGCAGCTCACCATAGCGCCATTGAGAAAATTACCCTCTCATAAATTGTCTTGTGAATGCAAACTGCCTCATAGCTCGAGGACATTGCAACAGGACACCGTCTCGTCTTTCTGGGCGTATAGTCCAGCAGACAGACACATGCGAAACGGGCACTCTAAAACTACCAACCAGCATTCCCCATGATGAGGCAGCTGTACGTAGATATTCGTTGATATGAATATTACAAACGTACAGAATCAATATAAATATATATATATATATATATATATATATATATATATATATATATATATATATATATATATATATATATATATATATATACAGGAAAATTCGAAATGGTAACAATATACAGTACAATGTATCGCACTTTTCAGATCAGTATGGTATGCGATATCAACATTTTTGCAATAACAACATAGTGTCCAATATTGAAAACAATTCTTTTCCCCAATACAGTTTCTTAACCAATATCTTTACTGCAAGAAGAGTGTATAAGATACAATATCAATGCTATGTGCAAAACTAATATATACTTGTAAAATCGAGTTGTTCGTTCACTATATTATGCTATAAATGCGCTTATATTTGTATACTATGGTGTGTAGAGAGATTTCAACCATTTATTGGTGCATATCAGTTCATTCAGTTGTGAATGTTTTTTGTTGTTGTATGGTACTTTTGGCTATTTTCAATTTTAGTTTGGCAATGACTTCTAGAAAGTTATGAAGAGGTCTAGTAATTTCCAGAAGGTTCTTCTCAATGTCTGGCTGCCACTAAGAGAGCAATGGATACATGAACATACAATCAAATGTTACAATTACTCGGCTATCCGAAAGTAACATATTTTGGTAGCTTAAAAGGAATGGTTCAGAAATAAATGATTATGATAAATCTATCTAACCCCGTCAAAGTAGAATCTAAATGGCATCAGGTGCGTTTGCGCCATCAGGGGTTTATGGCTAATTGGTTATGGATAAAATATTCTAGGTATATATTTGTTTGGACTTTCGATTTTTGTCACTTTTTCTATCATATTGCAACTCGTGACTAGCCAGTGGTAAGTGGTGTAGGAAACCACAGTATCCGACGAAAGCCACCGCCTAAACACAAGTCACTGGCAACTTTCTCACATGCCCCGACCGGATTTCGGCCCCTCTAGGGAAATACTAGTATTCTCATTTGTTGGTAATATCGTATGACACATCAAACCTCAAAAGGAGAGCAGTTTCAACGGATGAGGAATGTTGGAAATAATATACCACTTGCCCTGATACATCGTTAGTTTGATTTCACCCACTCGGATGAGCATTTTGTATATAAATATACAAACACAATGCTGCGTGACTGTCCAAACACTCATTACTACGTGACTTTTCAAACATTCATCATGAGCCACTTTCGGCTCGATACTTGAAATATTAGTGTATCTCGTGTTTGCCAGTAATAAGTAGAAAATTGCCAGTGCAGTGGACAATTATTCCATTAAAATATTACAACGTAAAACTTGATAATGATATTGCCAGCTAGCTGATTGTTGATCCTAGTTCAGCTTTTAATGGATCTCGCACTAATTGGATTGGCTGTAATTCAATTTTAGTTTAATTCTATGTAATTGGGCCTTCAACCTGTTATCTACGAGACTGGGCCATCAATCACTCATATAATTTTGATCCGGACCGATACGCCGTGCACTGTATCCTTAGCACGCTTAATCCCTATAATTACCGCGCACACAGAAATGAATAGTTTCTCCGTAAAGACTATGCCCACTGCACACACTGCCGCTGTCTGCTTCTTTGCTGTGCCAGGACAAAGCGGATTAAGGAGTATAACATTGATTAAAGCAATGTGGATAATTACTCCAAGGCTGAACTATGGATACACAGATGTGGATTGCAAAGGATTGATATTAACTATCTATTTAGTAGTCTAAATTAGGAGTTACAGGTGTCAGAAAATATGGTATTCAAGAATGGCCTTCTGCAAATCAACTGTTAAATTCTGAATCCCTAGGCTTAAAAGGGGTCCATAGGTAAAACATATGGTCAAATACTTTGTTAGCTGGGGTTTCATTTTACAAATTAGGTTTATCGAATCGCTATAAAACCCTAATAATTAGATGCTAGAGGTCAGCCTCGCAAATTTGTTCTATCTATTGTTAATGAAATAGTTAAACTGTTTGAATTTAAAATATAACATATTCCTGAAGGAATATTTTTTGGATTGATTAATGGTGTTTTATAAAAGAAGATATTTGGAAGTATGTTTTGGAATGCGTAAATACTAAAACAATGCTGACCCGGTAAATGCAGAGAAAGTCAGATATTTAAATGAGTGTCATAATGATGATAAATTTTCAACAAGTTCTAAACTAACTTAGATTTAAAAGGAGTAATTCTCGTTCTGTTAGTACTATCGATGGGGCAATGCATCCCCCTAATGTTAAACGTTCCCAAATCACTTGGTAACATAACTTAATGTTCGCGAATGGCTTTGTAGAAAGTTTGTGTAAACTATTCTATACTCACATTGGTACTATGCTAATTTTAACTTGACTTTGTTTTATGTTTTATGTCATCGTCACTTCTTTCTGCTACGTTAGAATATATCATTAAAAGCCTCGAATCTTTTAGCAGGGCGACCAGAGTATCCGGGGAAAACCATCGACTAACCCCAAGTCACTAGTAGATTTCACACATACCTCAAGCGAGACTTGAACCCCAGATCGTGTACATTAATGTACACAGTGAACGGTCGGTGCGTAATGCGTTAGACCTCGCGACCATGGAGGCATTCCCACACTTTGACAACATATAAACACATATGGATTTTTCTCAACTAAAGCATATCCAGGAGAAAACGATATTGTTTTCCAATATTTGAATCGTCCCAATGTTGAAAAATGATTGTGTTTGTTGGATATTATAGGGTATTGCTCGATAAGCAAAACATGTTGTGAATGGCTTTTGGAAATTAATGCAAGACCAAACACGCATGCACTGCTTTTATACCTGCATAGAAATGCAAGGTACGGACAACCTTTAGCACCGCAAAGCATGAGTAATACCTAAAGGTAGAAGTATGATAATATTTTTTCTCTGCGTCGGCCCCCCATCGTGTGGGCTTTGTGTGGGGAATGAACCACCCGTGAGGGAGTATTTAACCGAGTAGGTGTGCGGTGTCGCCGAATAAAAGCAAGATGGCCGGAGGGCATGATTGTACGTTTCTATTAGTCACAGGGCATTTTGTTGCGGAGTGGGATTTATTACCCAGGGTTATCCAACAGGCGACTTGCGTTTCGGGCAAAGCAAGCACCCCATCGTGCTTGAGCACGTAAATTGCTCGGCAGTATCCAGGCTCGGATCACTTGTCGTAGCGGGCTCTGTTCTTACACACCCCTTTTATGTCTGTGTGCTATACGAATCGCTCGAGCCTCGCATGCTTTTGATTGGCCAACATTCCATCCTCTCCCGAAACCCACCCACACCTGCTCAGCGCACCAGAATACAATTAGATGCTTGATCTTCACTAATTCTGGTAATTGGGGGACATAATGACATGGCTGCTAGTTTTTGCTTCCCTTTGATTCGAGTTTAATACAGGTCGCTGATTTCTATGAAAGACGGCCATTTTGGTTTAGAACTAGATGTAATTGTAGCTTGTGGGCCAATGTTCAGAGACGGTGGCCACTAATTAGCGCTAAAATAATTCCCTATTCGCGTGTCTGGGCAGCGTCCTTTTTAGTGTGGCGAGATTGTATATCACTATAATTTTGTGATATTCGATTTCTTCATCCAGCCACGGCGTGCGTTCTGAGCTGCTGCTTGACGGAGTTGTGTGCAAAACGGAAGTATTGCTTGTAGGAAGCCATCGCGCTGTGCCAAAAGAGCAGCACGCGCATCTAATGAGGGCAGCGTGTCGGAGCTCAGTAATTGACCCCAACCTCCGCCTAAACACTTGTCCCACAACAAACACCAGGAAACTTCAGATCTACAGTCGACGCAGGGGGAAAATTGTGTTTCACCTGGCAGGCCGAGACAAAAACAGCCAGGAAATTGGCCTAATGTCACTTTTGGCATAGGTCGTTATCCTCATAACAAGTTCCAAAGGAAGCAACAACGCATTTAAAATGTAAGCTGTTTGGCCATTGCAGCGCTTGCATCGAATCCATTTGGAAACATCCGAATCTTGGATGGTGGCCAAAATCACTGGTTGTCATGCACAACGGTCTCGTGCCATCCACGAGACTTAACACAACAACTCTCTAGACAAAACATAACTTTTTATGAAAATAAAATTTGTTTATTATCGAGACCTGGCGTGAAGGAGGAGGAACGCACATGACGTCACGAAAAAGCAGACGATAGCAGTAACTGAGATGCCGTGTGAGAGACGGGGTTGTTTGTTGGCACTCGAAGGGCAACTACATCGCGTAGTGTAAGTAGTTAAGAATTGTCACAATGGACTCATCAAGTTGTCAGCTCGTGAGATAGAAGATAAGATAACCAGCTCGTGATTTCAGACCGACCTACCTGGTAAAGCAAAATGTCGGCGAGCGAACAAAGTGGCCTCACAAAGAGTCAGCCATGTCTGACAAGCTAATAGCGCGAGAAAAATGGACAGGAAAGAGGGATTCAGGCGACCAGAAAACAACCCTAATATTGGCAACAAAGCTTGAAATGTGTATTTAAACCACTGTCATAATATAGCAGGGCATTTCCAGTGCGATCACGTCAAGCGAAGCAAGGCATCGCCACTGCTACTTACTATATCTAACCTCGTCATTATAGACCGGAAAGTCAACAAGACAAAGGCCACTTTTAAACAGCTCTACTTAGTTAATGCCTTATGATGTTCACGGCTGAACCTAAATTGCAGTTTCCTTTCCGTAGCCTTAAAATGACCTCTTACGACAATGGTTCACTAATTCCGTGTCCGGTCGTCTAAACTAGGGTTCCTTTTGGAATGCGCCTGATCATTTTAAGAGCAAAAA
The DNA here is from genome assembly GCA_963942565.1 of Maea johnstoni. Taxonomy (NCBI): domain Eukaryota; kingdom Metazoa; phylum Annelida; class Polychaeta; order Spionida; family Magelonidae; genus Maea; species Maea johnstoni. The sequence continues at coordinate 5,100,539 of OZ012685.1, forward strand.
ACATGCATTTAAAAGGATAGAATAACAAACTTTTCACTTGTCACATCCTTTTGATTTCTCAAAATGACAATCTATAAGGAATATTTCTAGAATAATGCTGAACAAAGTATAATAGTGTGTTTTTAAAAGGGGGCTGAGTGCATAAACACATGTCAATCATGCATAACAACATAAATATAGTCAACAAAATAATGGCACGGTGATGCTTCTATATTCTGGTGGCATTCAGTAACATACTTGCAATTATATACCCACTAGCTCCAACCCTACCCCAAATATCATCCTTTAATGCACAATGGATTACTGTCGAGTTGGTCAGTTTGTCCAGTCTTATGGCTAAACTGTCTATGTCCTAACTTGGGGGAACAGCATTTTCATATCTCCCAGGCTTTCTCCTAGCCCCTTGAGAAAGTGTATTGCTACAAAGAGAGGGGGTCAATAAATCCCACAACGCAGGATTGTAGGTCAATACTGATTCAGTTTTGAGGTAAAAAAGTTTCTTATGAATTGTACCCTGATATAGTGATTATTTGACATTGAACTCAAGATCAATGTCACAACCACGAATGATTCAGGGTTTTAAATCAATGCCATCTCAGTTTAGAGCCAAAAGAAGGGCTGGAAAATTAATCATGAAAAAAGTTCATTTGACCTTGACTTCAGGGTCAAGGTGATTGCCATGCATATTTCTAATTACAACGGGTAGTGTAGTATGTGATCTTCATAATAAGTGGTGACATTATTTAAAATATATGCACTGTTATGCCAAAATATTTCACCACTATCCCATTATTTCCCATAATATTTAAGTGTCTATAGGCTATCGTCAAAATTATCGCATTCACTGGTCCAAATTTACCATGTCGCAAGGAGGGGGCAAAGGATCTTCGCAATTCCCAAATAGTGGCAAATCCCCTGGGCAATGAAATGTCTATTATGAGTTAAAGGCAATTCATCACAAAATTTGTGAAAGGTCCTCAACAGGGTCTTAAACTGGAGGGAAAATACATTTTGAAAGGCTGCCCTGAAACAGTTATCATTTGACCTTGAACTGAAGATTAAGGGCATGGCCATGACATTGCCACTTACATCTGGTAAATGACCAACGTAATGATGAGTGGTCACTTGTGGCATTCAGTGAAAGGTTTGCAATTTTATGCCAAATTCTTCCGTTCTCAACCTCATTATTTTCCATAAGATTTGGTTTATTAGGTAACTTGAGCTACCGGAATGACAAGTCCCCAAGCTAAACTGACCATCTTCCGAAATTTTGGCACAACATTTTCACCAATCCCAGGTAACCCTTTTGAGCAATCAAATTTCTACCATGAGTGACAAATCACCTTATGCAGAAATCTTTTGTCAATATAATTTAAGTTTTGAAAAATGTAACCTGCGTAATGAGTTTCACTTGTGACTTTAAGCGAGAATATGCAGCTGTATGTCTGATTGTTCTACCCCTACCCCATTTTTTCTCATCAGATTTGGTCTTTTGAGAATTAGTGGGCTATTTTCAAAGAGGTGAGTTTGACCAATCTTTTCGCAAAACTGACCATGTCCCTAAGTGGGGCACAACATTTTCGTCAATCCCATATGGTCCTCTATCATTTTGAGCAATCAAACCTCTACTAGGAGGGAAATAACTCCAAGATAGAGCTCCTTAATTCATCATTTGGCCGATGACCTATATTTAGGAGCAAATTCACATGCATTTCCTGTGATTTGAGAAGCGAAGTACGAGATATAGTACAACTTTGGTTACTGAAAAGCAAAGGACTTAAGCAACTTTGGCTGTTATGGGATGGTTTGAGGATTTGTGAGTCTGGCTGCATCATATATTTCCCAGCTTGGGCTGTATGTAGAGGGCGTTTGGGGTGAAGGGCCCGATGGAATGACGGGTTATTGTTGGCTCTAATTGCACCCTGTGCCACGAGGGTATAGAAGTGTGCGGCTGGCACGGGCCACGCCGGGGTGCTGCCTTCTAACCACTGGACGCGGCGAGATGATGCGCAATGCAACACCACCTACCATACACACAACGCGTGTACTGACGAATATGATAACTCAACATCATAAAAATATAGTAAATGATACAGAGGCGACTGAAATTAGACAATTTTGCGAAGAATGGTGCACAGGAAAGATAGCAAACACAGGAAGAAAAGGGGCGGGCCTGTGCTACCTCCATTATCGACATAAAACCTTTCGCCCGTGCGTGACCTCTGGGCTCTATTGTAGCAATCTCAAATGTCTCCAATGGAAACTAAAGGGGCCTTCAACTGACCAGGCGGGTATCTCATGCAACGGCCGAACTGCATAAACATGCATGATTTTAAAAAATGACTTTACAAATGCAAAGTATCACAATTATTCTGTAAACAAGAACGAAATGTGTTGACATTTTCGGAACGTATTTGGATTGATTTTCAAGGCTGTTTTGCGAAGAGAAAATGCACTCGAAGTTGTTCGTACACATTATGACGTCACTCACCATCCTTGCCCCCTCCCTGATTTTTATGGTTGTGGGCTGGTAGAAGGGGGCAAGCCCATCTCTATTTATGCATAGGATATGATGGTTTTCAATGTCCAGCACCTCCAGCTGCCCGAGTCAGTGGCACCGGCGACGTATTAAACCCTCATTTATATCGCTTGTGAGATGCATTGATTGCAGATGCGCTGAAAAGCAGGCGAGGCCAGATCGACCGCCTTCGCCATGCAGTGGTTGTAAACAAAACACGCTCCTCGCGGACCCGAACACCGGGCTACAGGCTGGAATGTTTAAGATGGTGCATTCCACCCCTTGCAATTACCCCCTCTTTTAAATCTACCCCTTCAGTACGGTAAGCACGCAGTGTTGTGTAGAGACAGCCTAACGTCTCACAATGTCAATGATAAATTATTTCCACTTCGTGAGAGCATCGCCGTCCGAGTTAATGACTTAGAAACTTCAAATTAGTTCCAATGCTATACGATGCGAACGCACACAATTGAAAGAAATTGAGTTGTTGGGTTTGGTGGCCGCTTCCCTTCACCTTTCTTGCTTGAGCTCCTATTTCATCCCGACGCCATGCCCCAGTGCGCAGGTGCAATACTTACTCGCTTTTCATGTGTCAGACAATAGTTGAAATATGGCTAGCAAAGGTTAAAAAGGTTCCCTGACCCTGGCCGCTGCATAAAGAAGATTTGAAGGATCTACAATGCGCCCATTTACTGCAAGGGAGGATGTGAGACCACCGCACAATTTCCCTCTTAACAAAAGTCACTTAAAATATTCATTGAAATGAGAGTTGAAATTTTCTACAGTCCCCAAATCACCATCCATCTCTTTGCATTTAGCAAAGGGTCGTAATTTTCCTCGACACTGCCAATTTCAGTCGCACTATCCATCAAATGTAAGAAAGGCAGTCGACGCGTGCACTGTTTGCCGGGGCATACTCGTATACTGTACGTGACACATGGTTTTTAGAGACAATTACCAAACCACGAGCAAAACACAAGAAAAGTGCCACTCCTTAAAGAAAAGAAGTTAAGGGCATCACAGTTGTCCTTATGTTTGCTTTTCATAATGCTTAAAACGTATTTAAGGAATACATATATATATATATTCATACATTTATATATATATATATATATATATATATATATATATATATATATATATATATATATATATATATATATATATATATATATATATATATATATATATATATATAAGTGGTGACGGTGTCGATTAATATTATAAAAAACGAGTTTATGATCAACCTTGAGATGTTTCTATGTTATCATTTCAATGCTGGCAGTTGTGAGTTTCAGGTCACATCACTGTCTGGCTCACCATCAATGCATTCTGTGAAAAGGACATGTTTCGCCCTCTAGCGGCGGCCTTGAGTATCATTTTATCTCCAGATAATAACGAATGCACCGCTTCACAGACACATATGTTACAGTACCGTTTATTTAGTCTAAATCCAAGAGCAGTAGTTTCAAAAGACAACTATTGAAAGTAAGTGGGCAAAGTAAATTTTGCCAAATGTCATTTTGGAGCAGTAGACATTCACTTATTTAGATCAGCTGTATGGGTTATTTGAACAATTAGGTAGTTGCATAAATAAATGGTTTTGCGTGTCATTTTGCCTGATGTCGATAGAATAGTATTGTAAAGTATGTTTATTGGCAACATCGGAAAGGGGTAAATCTTACATAGTTGAATCATCTACCAACAAAGTATCAAAAAGATTTATTGGACTCACCATTTCTATTTATTTCAATCCACCTATGAAATATTAGTACTCCTCCGACCCTTACAGGAACACTGCTCAATGGGTAGTACGGTTGCAAGAACTACCCCCTTTTTCGCAGTGCGAATGCACCAATATGTGTCAATAGTTTGAGGGAGTGCACTCGTTTTTAGTTTGGTCATACACAAAGAATAGCGGAATCAATTTTGGAATCTGTGTTGTAACTGCAACCTAGCAATAGCGAAACTAATTACATGGCGATTACTAAGATGCATTCTATATCAGATCACCTTAAAATGGTCGAATCAATCGTAGGAAAGGGGGAAGTCTAGTTAGGACCGCACCTAGACAAGTCATTGAATTGCTTTGTGTGGTACATAGTGATCAGCAGTGATTTGAGGGGCTTAAAGCAGTGCTCATTCAGTGGATAATAAAAGTGGCCGTTCCAGGCGGCTGATAACCGGTTTGCTCGCCACCGGAGCCTGTGCAGCCGCAGCCAGCGCAGTGGAGTTGGGGAGCCTTCAATGCTTGACTTTTCAGACTTGCATTGATGGCGCTGCTGACCCCCGCCTGACCTATAGCTGCGCCCCTTCGCGGCTTTTACAGTTCTTTTCATCCACTGATTATGGTGCTCTCCACGCTTCACTTCCCCACCGGGCTACTTTTTTTCTTGCTGCATCCCTATCAAAGTTTGACAGGTCTGGGCTCCCCGCTTCTTGAGACGGCGGACCACATGTCACTAAGAACTTGTTTGCTCGTTCGGACACCGTCTCTCTTCTCACCTTTCGCCCGCACGCGGACTTCTTGTCATAGGTCACATCCAATTGTCAACTTTCGACCTTATTTCCTGCTCCTCGTCAAGAGCGTGGTCGTCGTCAGTTTCTGGTGGTGTCACGGTGATCTGCACTTGCCGTGATTTCCTAGCCTACCAATGACCCGATTATAAGCTACTAGTATCATCAATACTGCAAGTGAGGAAAATTCATAGACATTATGACTCGTGGCGCATTTCTCAAAGTGAATGTTCAGTAACTGTTCCGAGATAAAGCATTAAATATTATGAATACAAAATTGAAGTGTTTCATACATAAATGCCTTCCACTTTTGCGTAGGTGGTAAGCAATGGATCAGTCCTAACTTGCCATACAGTCAATATGTCTGCACACCATTACATACCTGTATTTGAATTTGAATTTCGAGTATTATCCCTTTTGCCGCATTTAGGGTAATTTTTGACTAGCCAGTTGTATGTGATGGAGGAAAAACGGAGTGCCCGGCGAAACCAACGCCTAACCCAAGTTTACTGGCAACTTTCTCACATGACCTGGACTAGATGTGAACCCGGGCAAATAGTGATAGACAGCGACCAGTCAGTGAGAACGCCTTTGACCATCAGAGCAATATATATATATAATATATATTATATATATATATATTATATAATATATATATATATATATTATATACTATATATTATATATACTTATTAATAGTATATATATATAATTATATAATATATTATTATATTATGTGTGTGTGTGTGTATGTTTATATGTGTGTATGTATATTATGTATTGTATTGTATGAATGTATATTTATTGAATATTGCCCCATGCTTACAACGATACAATACATAAAAACAATAGGTTATAACAAAATATAACAGAACACAGTGGAGGCTAGATTAAATCTACTAGTATTGCTTTTGTAGAGGCACGTACTAGTACAACGAGTTTTGGTAATCAGTGATATAAAGGTTAATCAACCTCTTCACTACTTTAATTCTATGCCTCTTATACCAACTAGGCATATACAAAAAGAACATATAGAAGAGTCAAATCTGCTTAGGCGACGGCATTTCATTTCAGACCACATGATTTAAAAGTACAGACCCTGTGCTGAAAAATATGACTACTTGTTCTCAAGAATGTTTATCGCATCCCTGTTATGATTACCATGGTTAATTTGGGTAGTGGCTAGTGTAATATACATGTTCAATTACTGAATGTCAGTTATTATAATCGTATGTTTCCTTGTGTTTCGCTGTAGTTCAAAGGGCAGTTGACAGAAGTGACTTATATGATAATATTATACTATCTATACCTTAACTAATGTGCTGACATCTTGCGGGATTATCCGCAACTAACGACTATTATAAGTAGTATTTTTCTAGTTCTACAGGTATATGTTTGCGTCCAGTGAGGTTGGTAAAGAAGATTAAGATGGCAGTGGTTGGTGCGGACTGGTGATGGCGAGTGTGCAGAATGAACTCCGTGACTAAAGACGCACTTCACTAGAGGCATCCCTTAACTTCCAGGTAGGCACCATCGTCATAGAGACGGAGGGGAATGGCATGTGATCTCCCACCATGGAGCGACACGATGAGTGCCCGTAAACACAGATCATCATCCATATATTTTTTAGCCAGTGGAAGCTTTGTTCGGCAAGCAATTCATCTACCTTGGTGGTCTTTTACTTCCGCTGCCCACGGTGTTGGACAGCCTTGATTCACAACCAAAGTTCCTTTCACATTGAGCAAAGCTGGATTCAAACCATGAGGACGAATTGACTAGATATTGCGAGGGTACGATCAATAGTCGCCAGACATCCTAAGGACAAAGGATATCAATATTAGTTTTGTTTATTTATTTTACATTACTGTGGTTATATTCAAACTTAAATACACTCGTTAGGTATTAGATATTGATTGATTTGGTTTTATTGACCTCAGAACAAACTCAGTACATAGTTATACGTCATTGATATACAACCTGTCAAATCGACTACACGCATAAAGATTTCGTAACGTTTGACACTGTGCAAACACATGTTTCTCATCTTCAACCCCCTTCTTACAAGATAGACAAATACGATCCTCAGGAGGGATCTTTGGGCGCTGCCCCCCTTCCTTTTTCTATGTGTAAGTTATGTGAGCTGAGTCGAAATCTTGACAAAAATCTTGTCTACCTGAATTTTTTAATCACTGATAAATAAGGCTCTAGTTTGATTTCTGCTTTAAAGAGTTCTATGGGTTCGAATAATAAGACATACTATATTTGTCTGCAATTTGGGGATAGCCACCTATACCAGTATTGTTTATATAGAGTTTCTTCAATA
>OZ012685.1:5108096-5144524 GCA_963942565.1 Maea johnstoni
TATATATATATATATTATAATTTCACCAATACAAACATCGACTCGCAATATATATATATATATATATATATATATATATATATATATATATATATATATATATATATATATATATATATATATATATATATATATATATATATATATATATATATATATATATATATATATATATATATATATTTATATATATATACATATATATATATATATATGTATATATATATATATGTATATATATACATGTATATATATACATATATATATATATATATATATATATATATATATATATATATATATATATATATATATATATATATATATATATATATATATATATATATATATATATATACATATATATATATATATTTTTATAATTTCACGAATACAAACATCGACTCGCAAAGTGTGATTTTTTTAGATTCCAGTGTTCATTAAAGAAAGCAAATGAAGAACACATAATCGATATACGTGTCAACTATTACATCATAAGCAGACTTCAAATCTACAATACCAAGCCATGATATGTCTCGTTATCAAGTTGCTTCCACAACTATTTATTGAGTACTTTTCTTAATTTATAAATCCATGAAGTATATTATCTATATGCTATCAACAAGTCGTGATGTACGATCTTGTTGACAAGTGTTGATGAGTATACTGTTGATACATGGCTCAATTTATCAATCACAGATCTATTGGCTGTCAACCGTCTTATATTCTCAACAATACAAAGGTTACTGTAGGGTTACCGGCAGGACATCAAAGCTTTGTTTACACATGTCAGAAATTGGGTAAAGCACCAAGAACCTCGAGCAACTATAGATTTCTGAACACAAAACAACCAAAATATCCTAATAAAACCGAAAGTACCTCTACTTAGTGATATTCAATCTTAAGACATTTTAGAGCTTTTTAACATTGAACATAAGAATGCTTTTTTGGAAAAGATGTTTTGAGCATTTTATGAATGGTATATCTAAGTGGGAAATTGATGTATAGTTCAGTACTTTAAGTATGACAGATTAAATGTGTTTGATGTATGCAAACATTTTCTTAGATTCGATACAACTACAGGTATGGGCATTAGGAGGATCTATCTCATGTGCTTTCTAAGGAAGGTATTCGGGTCTCTATCTTATAAAAACAATACATTGATAATGCACTTAGCGACCCACGTGCACAGCACGAATTAAGTTGAAAATCATATTCTACCCCCACACCTACATTTATTTTGCAAGTCAATGTTGAAGACCTCTGAAAATTTATATTCACGTATTCCATCATTGATCAGTGGAACCACTTATAAACCCACTTTACACAAATGTTCAGTCCAAATGCCTTGCTCTAAATAGGACGTTTCCTTTAAGTCCTTTGTTCGTTACGCTTCCTGCAAGCTAGATACGACAACACTATAATTTGCTTTATTATTGATAAATTATTCATGCACAAAACTCCTACCTGCATATCAGTTTGATTAATTTCGTTTGCAAATGGACAAGGTTCAAGTTTGATATACTCCAGATGTGTTTAACCAATCATTGTGTATTTTAGATAAAATGATTATAATGTTTTATCAGTAAACATGAAGTCAGTTGCTTGTTGAGAGTGTGTCCACTACTCTTGACTCTCTTGAGAAGGCTTCTTGATCTAGATCGGCCTTGTTTAATTTTCTCTCTGCCCGGAGTCATGTTAGTATACTGTGTGTGACATTTAGAGATGAGAATGAACTATAATCTCTGTAATGTGTGGATATTGAAACCAATTTAAGCGACGAGCAATTAGTTTTAAACCTTTTAAAGGTACATAAAATGAGCGTTCAACCGCTCAGATAATGGCATACATTATAATTATGACCATCCTTTTAACTCAACATTCCACATACAGAGTTAAGACTAACTACATTGTAAACTTGGGTACTGTCACTACTACTACTACTACTACTACTACTACTACTACTACTACTACTACTACTTCTACTACTACTACTACTACTACTACTACTACTACTACTACTACTACTACTTCTACTACTACTACTACTACTACTACTACTACTACTACTACTACTACTACTACTACTACTACTACAATACACAACTACCTTGGCTAAAATCCCACGTCGTTTAACCCATTGGAGGTCCTATACACATTCTAATGACATTCCAGAATCATACATATATATCTGTGGAAATGTTACTTGTATAGCTAGTTAAAGACTACTGGCAGCCGCGTGTATATCTACAGGTTTGTTTACTTTCTTATCTTATTAATACGTCGACTGATTCACACCTGCTGAGAAAGTCAATAAACAACATTGAGACTTTTAATCATCTAGCCACGTTTATATTCACAAACCTTAAAATCTATGACAGATCAAATTAATCCCCCCATAATTGACATTATATTGGATGCTATCCTATAGGTGAGTAAATATCTCATAGACTGTGTACTGTCAAAATCTGGAGAAACTCCATTTGTACATTTGTCTTAAGTGAACGTAACGTTAATGCTAAAAGTTGGATTTTTTCTATAAAACGTATTGATATCTCTGGTTGAGTGTGATATATTGTTATAAGAAAATCCCAAAAATGTAATTTTCCCTATATCTGTGTATGTACACGCCAACAATTACAGTGTAATATGGGTACCAGTGAAAGTTGAAGTGGATGCAATCAGGATTATTTTCCAAAAATCCTTAGTTTTATCCATTGCCTTGTTTCAAACTTACGTTTGAAATGAACAACATTCAGAAACTGACACCCACAATTTAGGCCTCAAAGAAAGAAGATGTCTTGGATAATAGGCAGGTGTGAATTGTATAATCACTTTTTTTTCAATAATACTTTTTTTCTTATAACCTTTCTGAATTTACCTTCAAAACGCGTATATGCAGGAATGTCGATCGTTGTGTAGAGCGAAATGAAATGACTTCCTTCGAGAATTCGATATCATTTATCAATAAAAAGGTTTTAATCATATTTCAAGGTTTGGCTTCGTTTTATGTTCCCTGTATGCATCACTGACTACATAAATCGAATTCATATAAATATACAAGCCGTCAGTCGTTCTTTTTCTCGATTGTTTAGGGCAAAACAAAGGGTATGTGGGTGGTGACGATATATTTGAGTCGGTGAGTTCAGAGTTCAAACTGATTGAGCTGCACTTTATGATAACATCACTTCAAATCTTAGATAAGACGAGTGAGATAAATTATTCCGGCTTCACATTTCCAAAACAGACAGTCGCTCAAGCAGGTGCACCTTGGGCGACCGGTCGGGGAGAGAACGTCGTCTAAAGCTTTATGCAAATGAGCTTGGTGATAGGCAGGGCAGTCGACGAGATTTATCCTCGCATTGAGTTCTAACAAAATGCTTTAAGAGAACTGGGACAGGTGTGTCTCTAGCTGCAATGGTTCTGAGCAAAAAACATGTCACTAGCATTGACAGGCGACAATTTATGCTGTTCACCTTTTATCCATTGATGGCCTTGCCTGAATGCATAGGTGCCTTAAGAAAGGAGAAGCAAAGTTGGAACTTTAAGACGTTCACACCTGGATTTGTAAATTAACCCATTTGCATCGGAATTGCATTTTGGTCTTACAGATTTGCAAAATTCCTTATCAAATAGTGCCATATTTGAAACATATCTGAAGAGGGACTGTTGACCTCAACAAGAACAACAGTTTTCAGCCAAATAATCCCAACAACATTGCATTGGTATCAGGGTATTGGCAAATATGTCACATAATCTGTACGCTACAGATGTGAATTGGTTAATATCTGGCTCATTGCCATAATGAAGCAGCAAGCCGAGATGGGCGCGTGCAGAGCGCGTGCGATGCGTCATGACTCACGAGGGCTGTGTACATTTCATTGGTCACGGTTCACGTGCGGAGAACGTCCGCGTGATGTCGCACACACTTCTTGCATTCCGACGAACCGGTTCGGTAGCAAACTTGCACGATTTATGTTTGCAGGTAAACCTAGACGATTCAGGTGTTTTGGAAACCATCTCTAGCCCCCGTGTAATTTATTCAAATGAAAAGAACTCGTTACCCCAGCTGTGTCTAAAACACATTAACGTCTAGACTGATTACCATTCTTAAGCGTGTCGTAGGAAACAAATGTAAGAGTTAGGTTAATGAGAAAACCTCCTGCATTTCCTATTCAAGTCCAGGTGTGCCGTTTGTAGTATACGCTTAGAAAGTGTACTGTGACTTCTTATGGTAAGTCTCAACCCCTTTGAACCGAAAACAAAAGTAGAGATTGCATACCGCCAGTGCGAGAATAAAAGAATAGCAATATATATTTGCATACATTTAATGCATTGACCAAATTTCCACTAAGTGTCTTAGAAGCTGCACACTTGAAGTCGATCTTATGCGTGTTTCTTCTTAGTCTCTTTGAGTTTGTTTCTTTCTCAAAGTTTTCTTTCTAAGTTCAGTCAATAGACGATTAAGCAAATGTATTGTGGATGCCAAATTCAGAATACTAGTAATTTGCGTCATTCGGGCATTGCACATGCTGCAGAAATGTTGCTATGGAACACCGTCGACAGTTTTGTGTTGCATATTTGATGAAAGGTCTAAAAACGACGATGGAAAGCCTCTCCTTAGTGCTGTATGATATTTTGCCAATGCTGTGGTATGCGGCGAGAGACTTCCTTCCAGCATGCAGGTAATAGTTGACGAGCTGTGGTCTACTTTGACGAGTTTGGACTTTCGGTCATCGTCACTAAATATGACCAGCCAGTTGTAGACGGTGCAGGAAACCGGAACACACGGCGAAAACCACCGCCTAACCCCAATACACTGGCAACTTTCTCATATGCCCCGGCCGAGATTCGAACCCAGGTGGTGGTGAGAGACAGAGATACAGAATAATACAAATCAACTTGTGTACGTAAATCATCTTAAAGTCTTGGAACGACTCCCAGGGTCTCAAAACTAGTAATTAATTGAATGGGCATCGGGGAAAGATGTATGCGAGTTAATGTACATGGACAGTGATCTTTGTGAATGTTATCCAACATTATTCAGTTCGAAATAAGGTAAAAATAAAAAAACACATACACGTTCTGACACATATGCCTTAACCTTAGTGTATGTGGATAGGTAACAAGTATGTTGATTGATGCCATACTCATTTTGAGTAAGCTTTCCTAGAATACGTATCGGTTCGCCATCCACTGTATGCTATGCGTAGATTTAGTTTAGTTTGCTGGGGATTTTCAATAGTTATTGCACCTTGCTCAGTATTCATTAGGAAAGATAATTGTTTGAAAGTGGTGTATTGTTCTGTTCATCCGAGGGCAAGTGGAATCCTGTCGTTTCACTAATACTCCTCGATCACGCGGAAAAGCAGACGAACTCTCGAGAGTAGCAGACGACAATAGTGTCGAGCGAGTGTTTGGTGTGTAGAGTGGGATACGCTTGAACAGCGAAGCCATTTTCTCCAAAGCTCGCCTCCCTCCCTGGGTCGGCGTGTACAATGACCCCGACACCTCAATAATTATGAAGTGGGGGAGAAAGATTACCCCCGAGTGTTTGTAGGCGGAATAATGCATCTGAGTTCCCGGGGTGCACGCGCATTGTTCCCCGTGCCTGGTGGAAGGGGCAAGCCCCAGGGCACCCCTCTTTGCCCGTTACCCTAACAACGGGCTAGTTTACTACTGCGAGGAGTGCGGGGCAGCTCGACCATGGCAGCGATGAACTTTGATAACCCGATCCTGCTCGGAGTTGGTAACAAACTGCAGTTCTTGTTACACGTATTCTGCGGCACGCTTTTAATCGTTTACCCTCTGCTTTCAAGCCTTTGGAGAGATCCTTTACTCGTTCTGACGCCTGTTTTTATGTAGGTGTGAGACATGAGGTAGGTAGGCAGTCACCCGACTCTTGCTTCCAAAAATCTGCCATAGAAAGACAACAATATGCCATTGATCGCTAATCATAGACTAGGCGACCACTCGTGTTAGACGAATCCAATAGCTTTTTACCTTTCAATAGGAAAAAGTAACTTTCTACTAGATGGGAGGCGGCACTGCCGCTGGACATTTTCATTTAAAAAGTAATAGGGTGTTAGGATTAGGAAAATGCATGGTGGGAAGCAGGCTTCTAAGCAGTAATTTTCTACATTTTACACTTTGTATCAGGGAGAGTGTTCTGACTTAAAGCCTTAGCCTCGTTGTTGCTTTAATGGAGTTCATTTTGTCAATTTCCATCAAACGGTGTGGGTTCAAATGTTAAAACCAGTGTGTGGGATGACTAAAAGCCTCATGCCAGCGTGAGTTATAACTTAGATTATATCTGAACCAACTGTTAATCTATTGCTATAAGTACAGTTTACTTTTATGATACACCGGGATGTTACAAAATAAACTTAGATACTATCAGAGGCAACACGAACTAGTACATTAAAACCAACAATGAGGACTACCTTGTTATATTTATATACTAGTAGATGGCATTGATATCATTCTATGTGGAAAACTACCTCGAAATCCTTCCTCCTTATAACCTACAAAACAGTCGTGTGTACTTTTTCTGCCATGTTGCGGCTAAGTCGAGACTACCCAGTTATAAGTAGTCGAAGAAGCCGGAGTTCCAGGCAAGAGCACCGCCTAACACCAAGTCACCGGCAACTTTCTCACATATATGTGTATCTTTATGGATGCATCCTAGCTGAATCATAGTATTGTATTGTATGTTTATTGACTGTACTGGTATGGTACAAAATCATAGCAAATACGAGAAATAGTACAAAAATTGTAATGCGGAAGAGCCAAAAAGGCTAACAAAAATACAAATAATAGAACTTATATTACACAAAGGATATAAACACAAAATAGCAGAAAGACTTACGTCATACTGCATTTAGTTTTCAACATGATTTATCATTGGGGGATAAGGTTTAATTTCATTAATTTATTAATCGCCCAAATACGTTTATTCGTGTAAAACTATTAGCACGCCGATCTAAGATATTGATATTTAAGGATAGAGAAGCATATATAGAAAACTTTTGAAATGAAAGTTTCTTTCTTTTAATTAAGACAATCACAAATATTGAAATGTAACGCTTTGTATTTGCGTGAGCAAACTGGGTGGAGTTAAAAGATGAACACGATTTGAGGCTATGTGCTCTTCTTCAATAGCCCCACTGCCGAGGTGTTAGTGGTAACTTTCACGTCATAGAACATGACTTCATGGTCAGTGTTGCCATGGGTGATAATAGAGCACGTGACCTCGATACGATGCTTCAACATCAAAGGAAGGGGCAGCCTCACAGCACGCGCCCGACCTGCAGCATGCGCGTGCGAGATTGAGAGTTGATAAATCGTTTCCATATAAATCTCTCACAAGTTACAATGGCTAGCCATTATGTCCAGAAATAGCCTCAAAGTTTTTCGGCGAGTTGAAACATATTCGGCATACGGAATAAGTATGCCAGAGTAGTGATTGTCAAAAGCACACTTAATGCATATTTGTTTGATTTGTGTCGTTACCTTTTCTATGAAATTGTGCAATAATTCTCGCCGGATTATGACCTTTATGAGATTGAATTAAAACTTGAGATTACCATCATGCTAATCTTGATGAAATGATTGCATCTGCTGTTTTGGGGGTAAATTTATCAAATGGTCCAAAGTAATGTGCGGCTTAGGCACTATAGCAACGTTGCATTATATCATTTATCAAGAAATGGCTTGCAGTACAACGAGGGTATATGGTAGCTTATGGGGTTAACTTTTTCTACTCGCTGCTTTTATTTGACAAGTCAGTCTATACAAGTATATATATTGCCTGAAAGTTCTTCTAATGATGAATATTACGGATCACAAAAGTACCTTCTCAGCAGGGTGTAAGATTTTTGGGGTCATCACGGAAAAGGACGTGCTTAGCTATATAGCTCCTGCCAACAATAACGGACTAAGTCACCTTCAGATTTCGTGAATGTGGGAAAATGGTCAATATGGAGGGAAGATAGTCACATGAAAGTGGTCGATTGGCCGATGTAGTAGTACATTTATTTGCTGTAATAATTCAAATTACAAAAGTTGTACATATTCACTTTGTATCATTATGAACAAAAACATGAGAACGAACAGAAATGAAAAGTAAATTATAACGTGGCTCATCAGCCTTAACTACATATTTAGTACATTGTAAGTACATTGTATGCCATCCATACTCTTCATCGCTTTGTTATACATATATATCATGGCATATCCTGATATGCACCGGAAAGCATTTAGGTCCGATACATGTATGTCTATCCCTTCTATAGGCTTGCCAAGAAGTCACCAGAGAAATAAGGTAGGATTCTCAGTACATTTCCATATATACCGCTTTGTACGGCCCCTATCTCCTGAAACATGCCAGTTCTTATTTTGGCATACGCTGGTCATTGCATTACTAGGTGCACCGGTGGTGTACTGTTCAAGCGCATACAGATCACATTGGTGGCAGGTTTTGTTGCTGGCCGGCATACCTTTAAGACTGATACTTTATTTGTATATATCCGTTAGATTTGTTTATATGATTTGAGACACAGTCTCGCTTCAGTTTTGTATTCCTATGTTGATGTATTATTTTGCTATAGAAAGTTTTGTAATGATATGATTTTGTGCGAAATGCGCAGCAAATAAAGCATACAATGCAATACAATACTTCTGCAACTGATAACTAATGTTTCTGCGTACTATTTCAGAGCTTGATGAAGACACCAATTGTAAAAGAATGCTGAAAGATCGTTCTCTGGAATGTGCACAACAAAGGGAAAAAGCAGTGTTAAACGAAAACGATAGCCCCATATACGACCTACTACACACAAGTGTAGACATTGGGCTTTTCGAAATATGTATGAAAATGATCCAAAATGACCATTATTACACCAAGAAACAAAGGAAAGACATGGTGTGGGGTGCGATATGGGAAATGGAAGATAACGACTGTAAAATAATGTACATGGAGGGCAAAGAAGTCCCAATGTTTTTTAAAGTTTTGGTTAAGCCATATTATTTGCTTTGGTGGCTAATTGCTGATCAATTTCCAAAAATGATGGGTATGTGTGAAAAAATGGCCGCTATTGTAACTAACTCAAGCAAACTAAAGTCAGATGATGTGAAACTAAAAAGTAGTTCATTCTGGTCCCAAACTTGCACTAGATGTGATTTGGGTCTTGTTGAAAATGCAATTCACATCGTGATGCAGTGTCCGGTCTATGAGAATGAGCGTAGTGATATGTATAGTGAACTAGAGATGTTACAATGTGATGAAATCAACAGAGCACTGACTGACACACAGAATATTTGCACTCTGTTACTAGGGAGACAACCAGAGTATATGACCCTTGAGAACATGTTCAAAGTATGCACTATCTCCGGAAAACACATCACTAAGATATATGACAACATAACACTAAGATAATTTTCTTGTATGTCTGAAGCAAAAGCCTCGTAAAGGTATTTTTTGTCCATGTAGGGTCAAAAATCCCTGTTTTGACCTGTATAAGTCTCACTTTTTGAGATTATTTTATAATAATCCTTAAAGCCTTATTTCACAGTATTATGCTTTTTGTTTGGTTCAGTGTACTTTCTGTTCCATATGTTTTTGTTCTTTGTTCTTTAAGTCAATGACACAGTTTACGCTTTGTTCAGTTCTATTTTGTGTTTGACATTATATAATGTTTGTACTGATATGATTTTGTACGAAATGTGCAGTCAATAAAACAAACAATACAATACAATACTTCAGCAACTGAAAGATCCCTTGGAACAATTCTTAAAGAAAATGGAACTTAGTTCCGGGTTTCTATCTGGTAGTGGCATGACCTAAGCTTTTGAAAGCAACATAAAAACTAATTCCTTCATGCCTACAACCGGCCATCAGAAAATCATTGGAACACAGCCTCTGTTCATTGAGCAACTGGATAATTGGAGTCTTATTGCATTGTCCATGGTACTATTTAGTTCCACTGTGCACTGAAAGGAAATAAAGTTCGCTGACTAAGTGTTTGTATTTGGTTAAATCAAACATTTCTTTCTTTCTTAAGCAAAAATGACACGTTTTCAACCCCTCTACATGTGGTTGTTCCTCTGGGGTTTTGCGTATCGATTGCTGTGGATAGGGCGTGGCTGTGATTGCACCAGGGAAGCCTGAAAGCCTTGCACTCAGCTATACACCCTGCAGAGACAGCGAGAGAGGGACTTAACACATAAATGCTAAATCATTTCTCTTGAGATGTTCGTCTGGATCCATGATACTTCTGACATTATCTTAATGCATATGTAGCAATCGTTCCTCGAAAGATTTGAAAGTTGTTGAAAATGTTCAGATAAACATTTCTCCCAAACTAAGTATTTGCCTGAAAGAAGGTATCTAATTTATCAGGCTGCTTAGGCCAATGTTAGCATTAATGAGTTAAGAGTATCCCCAGCAAAGCCAGCCCACAACCAAGTCACGGATAAGCTACCAGAGCATTTTCAATGCCTTAAAACTACAGGTGACATCGTGCTCGGGGAATGGGACACGAGGGTGTGTCCAAACTGCACTTAGGCAATTCCTAACTCCAAGAGAAACCCAACATCATCTTATTATGAAAGGGTCGAAGGCCTTGCTTCAAGCATATTTTGATAGCCAGTTATATCTGTTCACGCCCGCTAGAAATCATAAACACATGTTTCGTTGTGTTTGTGGTTTGCAATTTGAAATATTATTTTTACAGTTTCTTTGTTCGTATATACTTGCTTGCTTTTTGCGTTTTGGTAATGACTTTATTCAGAAGCTATTACTACATGTTCCTGAACAGTTGCCGTAATAAGAAATGTAAACCAGCTAATTTGGTCAAGAATAATGCCAGCGGAAGGGTCTGGATGCTGTCAAGTTTAAATGGCAGCTAAATGGCAGCACTAGTTGGAAATAGGTTATGTACAGGAAGGGGCAAATAGGGCGGATTGTGATGATGATGATGATGGTGAAGGTGGTGATGATGATGATGATGATGCAAAGTGAGAATAGAGTTGCTTTTGCAGGTGAAGTTTACAATAGGGAGTGACAATTCAGAATTCCGGGGAGGGGGTCCTCGGTGTTCAGGATTGGGGGGAGGGGACTTACATGTAAGTCTCGAAACCATCTCCAAAAGTCAGGACACTGACATGTCTGAATGGTTAGGTTGTGTAGAGGTTAGGGTATATGGGGCGGGTGGAAGTCACCTAGACTGGGTATAACTGCGAGAAGCCAGGAGTAGAGTTTGCAGGTGACAGTCCCCACCCTCCTCCATTAGCTCTGTGGCCACTAATTACCTGCACAACTTCCGCGGGGGCGTGGCGGTCGCCAGAGGACCCGCCAGGCGGCGAGGCCAGCCCCCCTTTCAGCCCCCGACCCCCACAAAAATCATAACAAAGTCCTCAATTAGCCTGCTCGCTGAAAAAGCCTTGGCTCGCGCGCAGCACCCGCGGTGTCAATATCCTCGCAGCACACACGATAGCTTCCCCCTTCTAATTGATCTGGATAATTAGCTTGTCCTCAACGTGTTCCGGTGTGGAGAGAAAGGAGCAGGAACCCCCTCTATTGGCGGCCCCTCCTCCTAAGCTTTGTTTTTAAGGCAGGATTTTTATAGGCGAGCTCGCGGAGTTTTTGTTTGCGTTGGTTGTAAAGCTATCCGTGACATCGCTATTGTTCTTCGTGCTTTTGACACCTGCCTTCGCGACAATCTCGTGATGAAATTGTATGGAAAAAAATCGCTATCGAATCTATAGCAGAATAAGGATAATACGTCCCTTAAGCCTTTCAAAAACGGCCGCGAAAATTGTCACTTCCTTTCTCTGACAATGATCGCTAATTTGTTGGCGGGTATAAATAAAGAACATAACAGACCGGCGCTCCCCAAATTAATTTAAAGTTGGCAAGCGGCTATTTCAGTGGGTTGGTATGAACTGATCCAATAAGAGGGACCACGCCCTCCTCATGCTTGCATGAGAATAGGGAATTAAGGGGCTGAATGGCGGACGTGGAGGGGGTTGAGATTTGTCTTAACCTATTTGCACCGGAAATCTACACATCGTATGAACACTTTGGACAAAACCCATCAAAAGTAGCGATATATTGATAATATTTGAAAAGTGAATGTTAAACCCAACAGAAATAACAAATGTCACTGAAATATTTCTCAAAATATTGTTTTTTCTGTTAGATCTTCTCAAATGTGTAAGATCTAGTGAGCACGCCGTTTGTAAATTGGTTAATATGAAGCTGAGCGCAGATGGCCACGAGGGAGGGTCTAATACCGACTCTGCTCTCGAGGCAACCGGTCTTAATCAACTAATCAACAGTTTCTCCACCAGTTCCACTATATCATAAACCATACAATTAGAATCAACCTTTCACACTAAAAACCGCGTTTATTCACTTCTGCAACAAATTAGTAAGTTTGTCCCAAACACCGCAGCTAAAACATGGCAAAATGCTTTATTGACTGTACGTGTAAGATACAAACTCATGCAGAGTACAAAGCTTTCTTATAATCATGTAAACCACATAGAGACACAAAATTTAAGCATGTTAGCATATACAAGACAACATACTACAATCAAATATAACCATAACATTAATAATTATTAGAACACATGATATTGTCTCGAGATACTACACAATATAGCTGGACCCTCCTATACCATCACATACTCGTTCTGTGTTAAACCTATGGTTATGGGGTTGTAATGTTTAGTACCTCAGGTGTACGTATACGCAGAAGTTATTCACTATCTTACAACAAATTTTCTCTGTTGGATAGCTACCCGGTACATGTTGAAGTTCGCACAGAATCTTGCAGAGACTTGTAAACTTTCAAATTATTTTCCCTGAAGTGTGACGTCAGAGAATCGGCCCCCTGTTCTCCAAATATGTATAGGGTTATAGGGTTTATATGAGACTCATAATCATCAACTCTTGATAAATATGCAAATTGAATATTTAATGGGCGTTTTGAATCGAGCCATTTTAGGAGGTTAATGAAGCCGTAAGAGTGATTATCCACAGCAGCGCCTTTCAGTAGAGATCCTGCAAGGTGCTCGATGATTTATAATATTCACTAGGCACCCTTCAGGCAGGTGAAACAATAGACACAAACATCAAAGGAGAAGCATGTTCACATGTTTGATGTACCTGTTGCTTTAATAATGGATCCAAAGTTCTGTTTATATACATATTTATTCACTGAAAGAGCGAGTACTGTTAGTGTTTCACCATAGCTAATTGTTTGGACGCGTTCTGCCGTGCAGTTTAATTTACATATTGTTATTCTAAAAGAGCGTAAACGCATATAAAACAGAACGTCATTATGAGTTTCTTAATAAGCCTCGTCTTTAATAGAGAGAAGAACAGAAGGGGAGCAGATATTGGCTCTTATGTATTGATTTCATTTGCTAAATTTGCATTCTGTGACCTTCCGTTCATTGATGAACTTTTTAAAAAAAACAATGATGCATGGAAGATGTATAAAGAAGATATTCTCACTTATTAAACAAGTAAACTCCAAAACCCCATTGAAATTTTGCGAATATTTTAATCGAGCACCATTAATTGAGTTCTGAATTAAGGAAGTTTAAGCTTCCTTGAAGAAAGACATGTCGGACGTTGCGGTCATCGTAGAAGTTTGGATTTATACCGAAAGTAGGTAGTGACGAATGCACAAAAGCTTCCAAGAGCACGAGGGTGGTAGTGCCAGTTTCGCCATATTAATCCCCAATCCTTCCCCACAGCCTCCTTTTTTGTGTGAAAATGTGGAACGTTGCCTAAAACACCACAAAGCTCCTAAGGCGCTAGAAACAAGACGGCCTCGCCCCTAACTTCTTGAAAGGAGCTGCGCAGGAGTGAGCAGCAGAAATGCTAATAGGCCCGCAGCCACGCGCCATGTTTTCATAACATTCCTAATCGGATCATGAGCTGTAGTCGGAGGTAATACCCACAAAGAGTCACTGCTCAACGCTCTATGTAGGCCACGCGACACTTCTAACAGACTACTGGCATGCCTCCACGACCTTCTTTCCACCAAACTATGGCAAAAGCATCAGAATGCTAAAAGTTTTAGTTAAATGAATTGTAGAAATCAAGTGATGTTGACTTTTACAAGTAAACGTTATATTGCATAACAAAAAGTTACACCATTCTGAAAAAATCTACCTCCTGCGTGTTTTTCAAAATTTGACCTTTATTCATCATCGCACTCAATTTGATATAGTTAAAAAAGTATTGAATTCGCTTCAAATGTTTCCTACGCTACAGCCCTAAGTTCAAGCAGGGAGCCTTCAACCCTGCGCCAAATCCCAATGATGCCACCAGGAGCAGTCCATATAAAGGCTTTATTGGCGTATATCCTTATCAATAGAATGACAATATTGGCAATTGGTGGATACAAGAACAGGACTCAGTAAACCAAATGATGAGGATCGGCTTAAAATAAAACATGAATATATATATATATATATATATATATATATATATATATATATATATATATTTATATATATATATATATATATATATATATATATATATATATATATATATATATATATATAAATATATTTATTTATATATATATATATATATATATATACATATATATATATTTATATATATATATATATATATATATATATATATATATATATATATATATATATATATATATATATATATATGTGTGTGTGTGTGTGTGTGTGTGTGTGTGTGTGTGTGCCTATCCGTATTTTCTTATTTGTCTATGATATGGCACTATAGATATAATGGAATCATGTGTTGAACTCAACCAAGACAAACGTTGTCTTTTGTAATGTTCAATATTTGAAATCTCTTAACTGAAATGATTCGTCTTTGGGTTTCCGCCAAGACAGTAAGGTGTCAGTTGCATAATTCTTCGTAGTTGCATAACTCAATCAAGTTTCCGTAACCATTGGTAATGATACGAAGATGCATAAAAGGAGATTTGCGTCCAGGTGATTGAAAATAAACAGGCGAAAATCTATGCATTGTTTAGTTTCTGAGGACACTTCTGAAACCATGGAGAAGGCTTTGTCATGGTGAAAATACAATGGCCAGGAGTTGATATTCAGGATTTTATTGTGCCTGATACTGCACTCAAGAGAGCGTGAAATTTCTTATTTCTCTCTATTGATGAACGTTATTTCTGTTTGAAATGCACGCGCGTGCACGAGTTAATGATGTCATCAGAAGTTTGTTGTTACAAATCACGCATGCGTGCGGCATCAGATTTCGCACGCGCGCAATAACGCAAACGGTGAAAATGTGTCTATGGGGATGTCGAGATCTCATTTTCCGGAAAATACACTTCCGACTGCCAGGGAATCAGCACTAATCGACTTCCTAATGCTGTATCCTGAAATGAGAAGTAGCTATAGTAGTGGCAGCCCCGGGCAATGATTGTCTCTATTGGCGCTAAGTAGTAACGTACACATCCGCCGATCTTTTATCTCTATAATAACTCGCCAGCAGCTCAGGCGGGATGATGAACTCAACGTAGAAAATCATTTCCACATTTATATCAACACGAATTAAGCTAATGATCAAATACCCGGGATGTCCAATGTTCAGGGTTTGGCATCAGTGCCATGGAAATGTGAATGCAATTGCGATGTCAAAGTGTTGTCATTTTACCCCGTACAATGTCTATAGAATCTTCTTGTTAGTCAGTTCTTTTCAAAGGTAGAGATTTTGCCTGCACATTATACAATAAATACTCGTTCTAGGAAATTGCAGATCCATGTTTGACCGTACCTGCACCTATTGTTTATCTTTTAAAGATATTTGCAAACGGTCAATTTGTTCGTGTCTGTGCAATGGGGAAGTTATCCGGTCAAGTTCCTGCCTACAACTGCAGAAACGAAAAGCAAAGATTTAACCATAGGTAGTGAAATTTTCAAATATCATGCTAAGTGTCATAATCAACGTTTTCGGTTATGCCTGCATTATTTGAAAGCATCAGAAAAGTAAAGCCGGCGACAATAATGAATGTAACACAACATTTAATGAGATTTTGAAAGTATGCTAATTGTGAGTTGTGCGCGTTGAATGCGGGGAAGTGGGCTATTGTTGGGAGCCGTTGTGTCGGGGTGGCGAGGGGGACAATAGGCGCCGCGTTGGAGACGGACAGGGTGGCCTTAAGAATGCGCCTTGGGCTAATTGAGTTTCTTACGCACGTCTTCTACTACCGCCTCAAAATACCACCCCCTTACCCGTACCCCATTACCGCTACCCTTCTAGATAGCTGAACCTTCCCCTTGCCCAACCTAACAAAGTGTAGTACTGTCAATGGCATGTAGATGGCACCAACTGATCCTCTATGTATGCTAGATACAGTTAAAGACCTCTAGCACCGTCTGGTGGGATAATCGTAAACTAATATGACCATTCTGGCCGCCATCTTGACCGCTAGGTATCTGGTAGGAAGAAATGTCAAAATATGTGTAACAGCCCAAACTACTCCTCAGTTTTCGGAAATGGTGATTTCGTGATTTTCAGGACAAATAAAATCAAGTTTGATATCAATTAATCTCGACAGAAAGGATTCGTTCTGGGATTTCCCCGAAATACATAGAAAGGAATAAGTCAATTACAATGCAGGGAGCAAACAAATTGATCAAATTATATGTGTGACCCTTTCGCAGAATTCTGAGAGCCACTCTCTTCGATAGCAAGGTGAGATTGCAGGTTTGACCTTGGCAGTGCGTTCAAGGTCACGTTAAGTCCACGTTTTACATGTACCAAAACATAGTTTGGTCTAATCCTGCTATTGACAGTAAACTTTCCTTTTATTTAGGGATAATCGGCAACTTGGAAAAAAGGAAATGTATTTTAGTCAAAAATTACAATTGCATTACTTTTAAGGGGAATGCCTGATGGCAACAAACTATCATGGCCTTTTTTGGTTTGGCGTCCTTGTTATGCCGTGAAAGTTTTAAACTGCAATGTTTGTTTAGGAAATGAATTTTAATGATTAGGAACATATACTAGTATTAACTAAGCCATTAAAATTATTACCCAAAATCGTAAACCAATCATCAGGTATATATCGTACCTTGTTCACGTCACGTGACAGGGCAGAAGCCGTGGGTGTGTGGGCGGACTGTCCGCCAGACGGCTGTACGATATGCGACGACCGACGACGCCCCAGCCCCTTGAGATTGCTCTTTGTTTTAGCGCCTGCGCTGATAACAAGGCGAGAATTGTGAGGTGCTACATATGTGCTGATCAAGAAAAAAAAAGAAATCTCTCTTGCTGGCCAACTGGACGCCAGGTGAAAATTATCAGCAAATTACACAGTCATTCAACTAATTTTACAGAGCAAGGCGCCGGTGGTGGAGGAAATACGTGTCGAGTGTGGTTTTAAGATAAACCGTAGTGTTGAAGTAGTGAATAAGCAGGATGAGAGATAAAGACCTTATCTATTGACAAATATAGCCGATGATTTGAAAAGTTTGAATAAGACCCCAGCTTGGCAGTTGAGTGGAATTGGAACCAGTATACGACTACAAGATCTATTGATGTAGAATAGATGTTGGCAGTCCGATTTCAACCAGGATATACATACTCGTAGTAAGCATTTAAGGTTTGAGAATTATTGCATTGTCATGTTGATATTGAAATACAGATTAAAAATGGCTTATCCCTACGGAAATGAGCCAGGTATGGAACTAGACACATTTTCACTCTTGTATTTGTTGACCAAATAAACACAAAATGAAAATGAAAACGATCGAAGGTTTGAGAAATATTTTTTCATGTTGACCACATAATACACTCTAAACTTCTTACGGCTCGAATAATTTTCTCTCATTTTTCTCATTTCTCAATTTAGGACGGTTGTATTTGATACCGGTAGATGGCGCCACGTCGAAAGTTGCGTAGACCATATAAGGATTCGTTCAAAAGCGTGCATAACAACTTTGACACTATTCTGCTTCCATGAGGGCCGCGGCTTTGACACTTTGTAGGATTAATAGCTAATCAGGGAAACTAGTCTGGCCTTTTAGTCAGGACTTAATTTGCTATGGCCTCATTATAGTATCGGTTTACTTCAGCCCTGATCTCGCTATACAACAGGCCTTAGTCGAGAGGAGACCAACTTTAGACCGGGACGCATAACAAAATCCATGTCCTCACTGTGTGACTCATGCCACACATCGGAGATCTTTTAAGGGCCACAGATATAAAACTAAAAAGGAGTCCGATGATTAAATTGTATTTACAAGAGACGTGAAAACTTTGATTCTACGCCATTTTTTAAGGGAATCCACAAAACAATGAAGACGATATGCATTTCATAGGCCATTTGAGTATTGCATGTAGCCCTTGGCTGGTATAAGATTTTAGAGCCGCACTCCACCATCCTCCTCATCATCATTGATCATCATGTCACACGATCGGTCACAACTTACATACAGAGTTGATATACATACGCTCCCTGGTGAGTATCACCTAAACTATCCAAGGGGGTTGAATTTTCTGTAATTGAAAGAGAAAGGTATTGCTAGCGTTCTTAAAGCTGCCTTGTACTTAACGTCTTTGTCCCTGTCATTTGCAGTAAGCGCGGTATGTGTAAGCTTTAATAAGGTTTGCGTAAGGTTGAAGGTTTTTAAGGCACTGTGGTGTAACAAAACCATTAGGCCATCAATCTCCAGCACACACGTGGGTGGTTAGTAGCTTGCTCTCTCCCGTGGCTATGGCGGCGGCACTTGTGGTACCCTCTCCACATAACATTATGGCAACTTCTAACGCGCCCAGTAGTGTTCGCAGCCAGAGAACAGAGTCTCCCATCAAGACCCGACCGCATCCTTTACAAGGCTCGCAGCATCCCACACAAACCCCTTACACGTTTAGAGTTTTCTCGGTTGGACTTAATGTAGAGAACATTAGCCTGGCTGTCAAGTACAGTGTCAGCTGCCTTCGACCTGGCCGCAAATGAAGTTTTAATTCACCTCTCCACTTGAAACCCTATCATGGCCCCTAAGCTTTTCTTATAATCAAAGAGCAATACAATAGTTTTCTATCAGTGAACGCAATTAGATTCAAACTTGCAAAATGAAATTTGAGACTACCAAGAAGTTATCATTTCCTCATCTAGACTTTGTGTTATCTCCTTCATCTATGTTTTTACATGTCTGAAAAACTGTATACACCTTTAACATTTAGTGCAGAGCATGTGCTGTTATATGGGCCATTAAGGTATACGAATGATGCCTTAATAGTATGTCTCGATAGATGAATAAAGTCGTGCCATATATTTACTTAGATGTCTGATCGTTGGAACGTGAATGTAGACATAACAAAGAATTGCGTTGTGCAACTACTACGACTACTGCTGCTACTGCTACTGCTACTGCTACTACTACTACTGCTTCTGCTACTGCTAATACTGCTACTACTACTACTACTACTACTGCTGCTGCTACTGCTACTACTACAACTACTACTACTACTACTACTACTACTGCTGCTGCTACTACTACTACTACTACTACAGCAGCAACAGCCGAGAGCAATGCCTTCACTTCACCTCCAGTGTGCGCAGTTCGTCTGCACCCATACACACCTGATAACCAGGGCAGCAGCAGCAGCGGCGTTAGAAGGAGAGAAGGAGGGTGTTTTTTGCAGTTAGTCATAGACGTGTTGCCTGACGTGTGCGGGGGTTGAGCTGGCACGGGTGCAGGGCCCGTGCAGCGCACTGGCCCGCTGAAACCCCGGCACAAAGGGGCCACCGAACACCCTCAATAAATCAGGCCACGTCTATCCCGAGCAAATGAGCTGCAAAATGGCCCCACTAACTCACGTCTGACACCTGAATGCAGCAGGCACGTGAGAGGGTGGATGGGGGGGATGAAGCGCGTCTCTGACCAGCACACGCAAGGCGAAATTCCTGAGCGAATGCCATCGGATAATTACGGATTATTTGGAATTTCTTATATCGTCACTTGTTCTGCCACGAAAATTCCAAATCAAATCCACCGTAAGAATTTAGCGCTCTTTATCAATCTTTATCACGCGGTGATTGGTCAATGTTTTGTATATAAGTTGATTTCCGTTTATAAGTTTATTATTTTTGTTCAGTTTTTCTTTTACATTGTATCTTGTTTTTGTAACTAATAAGTCAATAAGAGATATATAATATAAGTTTCAGACATGCGGCCATTTACACTGGATGTAGATTTAATGCCTAAACTCTGAAATGAATTTCGCCCATTAGCAGTCACCGCCATGATGATGATCGACATCACCCCTTAGCAGTAAGGTGATGCATTTGACTGTTTTTGCTTACCGTTTTGCTTCCTCGCCTCCGCCTCGTGGTACACGAGTGTCTTCAGGTGGAGATCAGGCCGGACCATACTTAATAACAGGGTGTAACTAATAATATCTATACCGTATTGCTCATATTTCCTTTTTGGTCCACATCTTTAATGCTTACTCTCACCTTTTAATAATAATAATAATAATAATAATAATAATAATAATAATAATAATAATAATAATAAAAATAATAATGATAATAATAATGATACGATTATTTGCTGTAATATAGGATGTTAGAAAATCGTACAAGTATACATAGATAAGGACATAATAATGTGTTAGTTTCTTTGGCTGATCAGAGATGGCACCAAGGGTTGTCACGCCGGCAGTAGCTAAAATCATATGAAAAATACTTGGGTCACCTGGTGAGCAATTGTAGAACTAAATCAATTGATATTCAGGTTTCAATACACACACACACACACACACACACACACACACACACACACACACATATATATATATATATATATATATATATATATATATATATATATATATATATATATATATGTATATATATGTATATATATATATATATATATATATATATATATATATATATATATATATATATATATATATATATATATATATATATATATATATATATCTAAGAGAGGAGAGCGAAAAGGACTGCTAAGCCTAGGGCTAGGCTAGGAAGGACACAATGGCGTTGGTGACTTGTCGACTGTAATGAAGTACTCTTAGACGCAGCGAGGGGGCACGACCTTAGCCCTAACCCCATTCTGCATATTCACAATCTATTGCTCAGGGAGCAGCGCTGACTAACGCTAGCCCCCGGGCCAAAATGGTCGCGCACGCTCCTCGCCCATATCCACCCGGACAACCCTGAGTGGCCATATTCAGGGTATTACCGGCCGGAGACCCGAGCAATTAAACTCCACACACCCTGCCTCTCAAGAGACTCCATGTTTCCGCCATATGAATTCATCTAAATACTCAACAGATTTTATCTGAACACAACACAGAATTCATCTAAATATTCAACAACTGGCCAATGATCCACCAGTCAGTTGATAAGAAACGGGCTTTCTTTTTGGTGACCTATACATTTTTGGTTAGTTGTTGGAAAGTAGTGTATTGTCCAATATACGGATAATGACAATCATTGTATGTATACACTATACATTATACAATCTGGTTAAGCATAGAGGCTTATATTGTAATCAATAAATAAAGGCACTTCATATAGACACTCGTATTGACAATCACTATACACATTGTACATTATAAAATCTGATCAGGACCGAAAACAAAATCTTACTTCTTACTAATAACTTTCCAAATACACATCGTGGAATCATACAACATAGGTCCCATTGCAATTGGTTTGTTTTGGTACAAGAGGAGCTACGGTTAGAAATGGACCTTGTACCTTTCGAAAGGCTTCCGAACTGATGTTTTAGCTAATGGTCCGTCCTATGAGAGCGAGGCTAAATAAACCAAGGCCTCTTTGCTTAGGTAATCGCCCAGAGACGGATCAACAATTTAAGGTGTCGCGAGGTTCAGGTTTCGAGGTACACTCATTCTGAACTGAGGGGCCTATTCACTTCTCCTCATCTAAAAGGGTATTGAAGCAGCAGGGGTGGCGCTTGAGGTAGACGAGGAGGAGGGAGAGGAGGAAGAGGAAGAACAAAGCTGCAGTTTCAGGTATCACGCTCACGCGGTCGGCGTGCGCTCTCTAGCATGTTAGACATAGACAGCCAGAGAGAGAGAGAGAGAGAGAGAGAGAGAGAGAGAGAGAGAGAGAGCAACTGGCATTCTAAAAGAAACTTCTGTTCAATTACATGCTGTACATATATAGGGTTAATTACGGTTTCTACTATTTAGTGTGAAGATAAAATGTGCTCTCTTTGCAAATAATACTGCCAGTCAGTCAGGGTGGGACAACCCATCATACGACGTTGTACTAGTCAATAAATATATATATATATATATATATATATATATATATATATATATATATATATATATATATATATATATATATATATATATATATATACATATATATGTATACACACACACATATATATATATATATATATATATATATGTATATATATATATTTATATATATGTATGTATATATATATATATATATATATATATATATATATATATATATATATATATATATATATATATATATATATATATATATATATATAGCGATGATTGCTAGTGTTAAGAAGGGGACTAGGCAGTGATTTGGGGGAGTGGCTGGCAGTCTACTCAAGAGCACCTTCCTCGGCTCCCTCACTATGGACGAGCAAAACACCTTTCTCATTTCTGGCGTCTGGCGGTGCGTGCAGAATGGATCCTACTGTTTGTATCCTCACAGCAAAAGAGTTTAGTCCTAGAGCTTTCAATGGGGACTACGCTTTCTTTCACATCAATGTCAATGAATGGGAGAACTACAAGTTGACAAAACTCGTCGCGCAAATTGGGTGGCAAAAGTTCATGGGCTAACCAAATAGGGAGCGGGTGTGGGGGTATGCCAGAAGTGGGTCTAGATGCAGGGGTCACCGAAAGGGTGTGTGCTTAGCAGGGTATCCCCATGCCCCTTAGCAAGGGGTATTTTTCTAGGTGTAGACACCCCCTTGTCAAGCAAACACGGACACGTGAGTGTGGTGAAAACAAGCGCGCCGCTTATTGTGGACGCGTGTTTGCCCAAGGAATTTGGGAAATGTACATTTCATATCTGCCTCGTGCACGGGCGCAAAAAGTTCAAATGTATCTCCCTCCTAACAAAACGCCGGTGTTGGTGCAGTGGCGCCCAAGTATGCCACGGCAAACAGGAACAACTGGTGAAAAAACGACTAATCTTTAAACATCCGCAGCTATTGAAAGGAGGCGCGGGCTAATATTGATGCTAGAGCCGATGCACTGGCTAGATCGCCAGAGGGGAAAGTAAGGAGATTGCCTCTTTACTTTACTTTACGCCCGCCGCCGCCGCTCAGGAAGGTGTTTAGAAACCGTGCGCCCTGAAAAAGCAGCCCCTTCACAACCCGCCGCCGTGACGAGTGAAATTACAAAAATTTGCTGTCATAACAAAACTGGCTGAATAGAGAGATTCTTAGTTTGCATCTATAAAACAGCAAATTAGCGGCGGCCTGAGGCCCCGCGGGCAGCTTTATCTCTCGTTCTTCATCTGTATATTAACAACCTCATTTTCCCCTCATCGCCCCTCCACAAGTAAAGCTCACAACCACTGCCTCCCCCGCCGCTGATCGAGCCGGCCGCCGACTGCAGCTCCACCACATCCTATCTTTAGTGGCGACTAAAATCTCATTTATCATGTGGGGGAGCGTGCCTTTGAAACACCTGACGACTTGAAATGCTCAGCTGGTTTAAAGGTTGGCTGGTTGTACAGTGGACCCAAACACACGGCAGAATAGGCTTCGGAGATTTAGATGATTTCATTTAATAGAAGGAATATGATTTTTGAGTTTCATGTGTTCTATGCTTGGGAGAATGATGCCCACAAAATAATTATGTTAGGTTTGGCAACTATCTGGATTGGTCAATAAACTTTATTCAAACTAAACTACAAGCATATCTGATTTCGTTTTCGTGGCGTAGTGGCGGAGGCTACGCAGTTAAATGGAAAGGTGAACGGGGCGCTTTCCTTTAAGAGACGCTTGAGCCTAGAGTCACCTTTTTGTCAGGTTCAGTTCGGTGCATTTATTCAGCTACGATGAAATCTAGCAAGCAGCTCCATATTTCACCCATGTGGACCGAAAGAAGAAAAACTAGCCATCATACGAGAGTGAAATACTAGATACAATACTCTTTCTTATTCACACTTTTGAGCTTGAACAACTCTTTTTGATCATTTATGCAAAGTGAAAATATTCAAAATATTGATGGCATTTTTGAAGCCCAAATGCTGTAATCTCTGTATATCACATGGTTCTGGAATCGTGATCAAGCATAACATGATATTGGAATACTAATATCAGAAATATACGCAGGTGATTTCCATATTTGGATATCAAATCGAATCTTGATATTTGAAATAAAGGGAATATTTGGGGGACTGAGATTAAAGGTGCGTGGCCTGTGTTGTAGTGGTGTAGTCGTGGTAGATATGAGTGTGGACACAGTATCGGGGTAGATAAGAGGTTTCCATGTAGCGGCGTCATCTCTAGGACAGGCGCTATCATCTCTGACACCATACCTGTGAGATGCACGCGCACGATGTGTGTGCAGATTACAGATCCGCCGTGCGCGCGCGTGCGCCATTGTCCCACCCCTAAGATGCCACCCGCCACAGACGCGTGCGATGGCTTTGATGTGCGCCGAGGCTTGGATGACGGAGGGCCAGAGCAATGCACAGATTTCAAGTTTACCTTAACTGCCACTGGAAACTGCTGCTTTTAAAGTTTTGATATATCGTTTTAGTTCCTCCCAGTTTGACGTTGCACATACAGTATTTAATTTGCAAGACTAGATTAAGAAGACCAGTCGTAAGACAAAGGAGACCAGTAAAATCAATGATACGTATTAAATAAATAGTATATCTTTAACATTTCCTGACCTCTTACCTCTTAAAGCAAATAAGCACATTCCTTTTAAACTACTGTTAAAGTAGCAAAGGCGTCACTATACATCGTGAATTGCACGGATATATTCCCCTGCGCGATGTTTCGCCTCAAATAGATGTGTTAATGAACGGACTACAAAAGTTAAATCTGAGACGACGATTTTTCACCCCTTTTCGACATGAAAGGGGAGCTGTGCTGTAGATAGGCCGAGTGGTGAATGTCGAGTATCTCTATTTGGCCTTTGTAGCCGGGGCTTTAAAGGTTGACAAAAGCTAGCCACAAAGGCGTCATGAGCGGCAGTCTCCGTGCGCTCAGCCGTGCGCCTTATTTGGAGATTGATTCGTAGATAGCGACTGGGTTTATTCAATTACCCTACTAATCCCTCTGCTAAATGGGAGGCAGATAAGATAACATCCAACAGAAAATAAATTTGCTGAAATTACACAGTGCACAGATTTGCCGCTCGCCACCGCCGTTGTTAGAGAAGTTCTGCAGTGTGTGCCAAAAGGTACACGATACTCTTCGTCCGCCAACCGGGAGCTTTAAGAATCGAAACTCGTAACCGGGCCACGGGGCCAGATATAGTGTACTATGTCTTGGATCTTCTTAGGTCTTCTTACTTTCCAGACTATAGCTGAGAGGCAGAGTTTATATATATTAAAGGCCAAAATTAAAATAATAATCCCGAATAACATCGCTTATATGGAAAGTTATGCATGAAATCTCATCAAACTCATGATGGCATACACACTGGATCAAAATTCCTATTTTATCATCTAAACATTCTATAATATGCTGGTCTCAGCTATTATCTATACTCACCGTACAGCCGATCATATGCAGCAGACAGATCATAGGAGTCTCAGTGGAACTGTGTCGTAGCAAAGATTCTCAAGTTCCAGACTTCTAAATCAGAGCTATAGATTAGAAAATTGCTTGATTTAATGATATGAAATGTGAAAACTTAAAAGTCCCAAAGTTGTGAACTATCAACAGTTTGCCAAAAGGATATGATTGTATTGTGGATCTGATCAGATTTTTTGGGTAAGGCATACCTGAAGCTGATGCACGTTTGATAATCGACTGACACACACACGCACACACGTGTACACACACACACACACATATGATTATGCAATGCCCTTCCAATGCCCTTCATAGACAAGCTATGCATGATGATATTAGTGAGATTACGCCGCATATCGAACCCCAGGAATACATGAATGTGATTATGGGTAAAAGTATTGATGAATGGGATTATGAAAATATGGTCCCTATCTGGGAAATCTCGGCAAAGTATGTCAATCTGATGTACTATGATACTCTGCGGAGTAGACAGGGCATTGGCTAACACCCTTTTATCCCATCTCCCAATCAAGACTTTTAGAGTTCGACCCAAATGCTACACTTTCAAACCAAACACCGTTTGCTTCCTGTCCCAGTGACCTCACTGAGCCACTGAGCCTGTAACTGTATGATTCGTAATTTTATACCCCCTAAGGGTTTTTGTGTGTACTGCTATGTAAGCACTTTTTTCTGTGTCCCCAGTGCCTCTATCACAACCCTTAAGGTTTGGACACAGTTTCATTTACTTTGTATTATTACTTGATTTTGTTAAATTTCTGTTTCCATTTGTTTATTTTGTTTGTATATGTATGATTTTGTAACCTTTCGGTTCAGCAAATAAACATACTACTACTACTACACACACACATGTATGTACAATGTATGTATGTATGTATGTATGTATATATATATATATATATATATATATATATATATATATATATATATATATATATATTTATATATATATATATATATATATATATATATATATATATATATATATATATATATATATATATATATACATACATACATACATACATACATACATTGTACATACATGTGTGTGTGTGTATATATATATATATATATATATATATATATATATATATATATATATATATATATATATATATATATATATATATATATTTATATATATATATATATATATATATATATATATATATATATATATATATATATATATATATATATATATATATATATATATATATATATATATATATATATATATACTGACACCTAGAATAATGTTTTGCGTGTTGCCTTAATAGTGCTATCAGATAGGCATTGGAAGGCCTAGGACTTCTCTGATCTTGTAACACTCTGCCCCTGGTGAAATGTTATCAGTCCCAAAGCGTGTGTGTGCAGCGACGGAGAAAGATGCGTGCGATAGACTTGTTTAAAGGCTTGTTGGTTTAAAACACTTTCCTCCAACACAAAACACGAAAAGGTCCGCTGCCGTTATAAGACGGAAGTTGTTCTTATTAAGGGGGATTTGTGACAAATCCTGATGAGATTACTTAAGGATTATCCGGCTAAACTGTAACGGAACAGGATATTCTGGTGCCTTTGTTTGCGCACGAGGCTCGTTAGAATAAAGCGTTGGGCTTGCTACCTTGGGGACCAACATGCGATAGTTGAAAAGGAACACCAATTAACTTTACAATCACTGATTAACATAATAGGCAGGCTTTAGTGCTTCGTCTACATATTAATCAGGTAAGTGGCTTGTTGTTCCGAAAGAGCATTACATACTAGACTAACCATTCCTTGGTTACACTTGCTAACACTTGTCAACGAACAATATTCTATTAAAGGTGAAGAGTGGCAACGTTTAATATATACCCTCCGAGGTCATGAAGTATTACCATTAGCAAATTTAAACTTTAAGTGCAGAAATAAGTTCTTGAGAACTTAATATAGATGAAGGGGGAAAGGAGTATTTGATAATGTTGCAGTAGGTTGATACCACACGTTTGATTGGTAGTATAAAAACTTGAAAGTATTTTGAAACTTAAGTTATACTCTTCAATTCAGCAAAATTAAGACTAGCGCTATATTTACAAACGTGTCATATCATCCAACTACAATCATCCTTAATGGGGCTGCGGGAAGGGGAATCGGACAAATATATAAAACTCCAAGAGTTCAAATTCTGTATATATAAATGATATTTATTATCGTATCAATATATTTCATTTCAATGTACAAATATACAAGTTTTGCGTTTGCTTGAAGCTAACATCACAGTTCGGTAAATGGAATTCATGTGGGTTCATTTATATCATGTAAGTTTCATAGAAAATATCTGTATACATGTAAAACCTTCAAGATACAAGAATACTGGTATAAAAATCATCGTTCTTATGAGTAAAATATAACTCGAGTCGAACAGCGTATAAAACCTGTTTGGCAGTGTGTTTGCATAGATAATGGTGTTTATAGATTTGGAAGGCATCGGTACACTACATAAACCTATTGAATGCGCTGATTAGGAAATCCAACGAGTGAAAGGTATCGGTACTAAGGCACGGAGAAGGTTAAGACACGATAACTAGATGCCAACGGCGAGATTTCAAATTAGTCCGTTACGAGCGGAGAGTGTAATCTTAGTGGGTAGTGTATGAATGATAATACCAGCGAGGAGCTTACGGAAAACACCTGCCGACTGCTGCTGCCTCGCTGGAATCCTACTACAATTGTCGTATAGTGTGTCGCGTGTTGTAAAAGACATCTTTGTGAATGAATGCGCAAGGAGATGGTTTAGGAATGCTTGAAGAATGAAGTGAAAGAGACTGGAGTCTTGGACGCTGGGTTTGCGGTGGTCGGGTATTTTAAGGTCTTTGTACTGGGGTACAGTGGTGATGGTACCAAACGGGTCACTGGGGTGGAAACGATGCAAGCAGACATTGATGGAACACGGACGCACCAGTAAGCAATAGGTGCGGACAACTAAGCTTAATTATAGCCCATCACATCAACTCAAACCTGACGACCGCAAATAACCATGACAACAAACCGTCCTCAATAGACTCAGCCGTTTGACTACTAGTGTACGTAGCACTAGGAATACCTTTTAACAAATAGTGACGTCGACAATAATCAAACACTATACAGAATCCACGCTATCAACGGCAGATTTTCATTTCAAAAGTATATACAAATACTACAATATAGACAAATCCGAGTTCTTAGAATTCGAAAAGAGAAAATAAACATTATTAAATGTTTGATCAAATTGACGTCACTACTTTCAGTTATGAGTCGAGTCCCATGAACACATTAGAAGTAGTATCTATATACAATGATAATGATTGCGAATTGCATTTCTACACAGTAGAAGTGTCATTATTAATCTATACAAGTATGGAATGTACAAGATACCAATGGTAAGCCGTGTGTCTAATCAATCAGTCAATATTATACCTTGCCAGAAGGAAATAACTTATCTCTCTGCCCGTCATCAGCGGGTAGATGGCAATATTTACAGTGTTCTCTAGTCTGCCTCAGTCGGGGTTACCTGGACTGTTGTTGAGACGTGTAACTCGAACCACGGTAAAGCATCGTCACGTTGAGACGCTGGGGCTCTGTGTCTGTGTTTGGGTGAGATTGAGATCGTGTAAACTGGCGAATCGTCTTCTTCTCACAGGCGGCCATGGCGGCAAAGGCCGTGGGAGTAGGGCAGAGACGACTCTCCCGAGCTCGCTTGACCCCGTTCCGTCTGAGAACGTCGCGCTAGGAGCAGCAAGCAATTGTTCCGCGGCTCAATGGTCCTGGACGAGGGAGAATAGCAATGGCAGCAGTTCCGCGCTTTACAAGTCACACAGTTGTCCACGGCTTTTTCACACGGGGAGCGCGCTCAGTAGACCTCGTACACATAGCCCTCGGAAGTGTCTGAATATTCGGTGGGACTACTGGGCATCGAAGACGGACTCCCGTAGCTGGGAGGACTTTGCCAATCACTGAAGCCTGCCGAACACGATGACACAACATCAGCGAACTGTTGCTGTTGTTGCTGCTGGTCCACCACCTGAGATGTCTGGTGAAGTTGGTTCAGCATGCCAACATTGGGAAGAGTCAAACTCTGAACGTTTTCTTGTTGAACAAGCCCACTGCTGGCACCGAGGCCTGAAAGTTCTCTGAGGGCGGCCGCCGAGCTGTGGAACGCATGCAATGGTGTGCATTGCGGCATGGGACTGCCCGGCATGCCGTTCTGGCTTCTCTCCTTGTGCAAGTCGAACATCTTGACGGTTTCTGAGAGCGCCCAGATGTAATTGTGGGCGAATCTCAATGTCTCTATCTTGGTAAGCTTGGCATCGTCGGGGAAGGCTGGCAGAACGGTTCTGAGTTTATCCAAGGCGTGGTTGAGGTTGTGCATGCGGTTGCGCTCACGATCGTTGGCCTTGACGCGGCGGTGTTTCTTCAGCTTTATGACGACGGTGGGACTTCTGCACTTGGAGCGAGATTTGCTGTAGCGCTTCTTCTTGGGCGAGCCCGCCGTTGACGACTTTTTGTTGTTGCTGTCACCCGCCTTTCTTTTGGGCTGCGCGTCTGGGTTTCTGGTCTTCGTCGTCTAAGGCACCGTCATCATCGCACTCATCACCTGCGCTCTGCCGGCTGGCATTCTCCTCCTCAATCTCTGCAAGTTCATGGTCGAGCTCATCATAGTGGTCGGGTGAGCTGAGAGAACCGTCCATAGAGTAGAGGTCTGAGTCTATGGATGGCGAGCGTGCGTCGGACTCCATACCGTTCGTGTTGAAACCAACCATTGTGGCTGTGTAGTAGTAGTTGTAGTAGCTTCACCTTGCTGTAGGTGTGCTCTGATGGGTAGCAAGAGTTGTTCTGCCCCTTGCAGCTCAGCCGCCCGTATTTATATCCGCCAGCAGGCCGTTGAAAGCCCTGGCTCCACTCATGCAGGGATTGGACAAAAAGCGGAGGGCGTGCCCTGCCACGCGCACGAATACAATTGAATCGTGCCGCCAATCCACGCTGCGCTGGAAGATTACTGCGCACGCGAACAGGCCGAGGGGAGTGAGGCGGGCCAGTGCGCATGCGTTAGTCCCCAAATGGGAATTAAAGCGCAATTAAATCATTCGGTCCACCGCTAGTGGTCCCCTTTTTCATGCATACATTACTCACCTAGCGCAGGAAATCCCCCACCTCTCCGGCCGCACGCCGGACATCAGAGGGACGCCGCCCTAGCCACGCGATATAATGACCCTCAGGAGTAATTATCATGAAAACTTTACAGTTACGAGCTGAGGGTTAATAGCTAACAGATAACTGTGAAGTGTGCCGATGATTGTTCGCCACTAACCAGCAATGCAAACAACAATAAAGACTCCCCGCTCCTCACACCTCCCTGTCTCCTCACTCAGACTTACTTGCATTTGGATCGTCTACTCCTCGGTAAAATTTCAACCAATTAAAATCTTCTAAGTCAGAGAACCTACATGATATCCCAATGGTAAGGGGAATAAGTAGCTTACTTCTAGTCTAAGTACTAGTTACCATGTCTGGATTGCTAGCTCTGTCAAAATAATTACTTACAAGTATTTCCTGACCACTGAAATGATGCCTCCCCACCCAGATGATTTGATTGTTTAAGAGTTAGCTGGCTCAATAGTAGTAGTAGTAGTAGTAGTAGTAGTAGTAGTAGTATATTCATTGACCAAAACATACACATTTGAAAACATACATAATGCTAAAATACAAATACAGAACAGTAAAACATAGCAAGGAACATAAGAGAAGTTGAATTTAACCAAGGTTACACACATGAGTGCTTTCACACTATCTTACATAGTGCGATTATAGGGAATAGTAGTTCGTATATGTTAATATCTCTGTTGCTGTTATATAGGTAATGCCTAGTAGAGCGCTTAGAAGGGAATTGCACGTTCAAGAAGGAGGCATCAGAGAAATATTTGACAAAATTAGTCATGGAATTGACTTAATTTGGTGGCATGTAAAGTAATTTCACAAATACCTATTCATCAATGACATTGACATAAAAGCACTACCAAATACTGAAGAGCAATACACAATCATCCGGACAGTAACTTACAACTCAGCGAAGACCCCTTCTCTGAGTTAACGTTAGTGTAGCCATTGGGGATATTATTTGACTGTAGTATATCAGTTCGAAACTCACTTGTTTCATCAGCGTACATAGGTGACCTAATCCTACATTTTCTATAAAGTTGAAGAACTACTAAGTGAGTGTAAACAGTGTTAAGTGTGTAACTATCTATCTAGACCATTGGCTAAGAGCCACAAAGAGCTAAGATGAAACTGGCTTAGAAGTGACCTTTGTGAGTCCTTGTCAAGACGGTTGAGTTTGGCTAGCTAGTAGCTAACAAGGCGTGATATAGGGAGTCAAGTGAAGTAACAACTGAGAAGATATTACATGATAAGGATCTATCCTAGACAAAGGGGTCAGCGTAGACCAGGCTCCTAGCCCGGAAACGTTGACATTCCCTACCGAGTAATACAAGTAATGGTAGGTAGATGGCTCCTTTTGGTCATCCTATCTCTAGTATGTATGCATCTTTATTGACCATAATTGTAAATCATGAAATATACATTAGAAGTGAAAAACGTTAAACAGAGTTTCAAAAAAAGCTAGTGAATACAGGCAAACTGAGTCCTCTATTCACCTGGTGAGCTAAACGTGAACTAATTTTACAACTTTCAAGTTGGTCACCTTGATACTTGGTGTCAGTCAACTGAAAGCTTTCATACATACATACATACATACATATACACATGCATACATATATACATACATTGCTTTTTACAAAATCATACCCTAATATGGTACTGCGGACAGCCTTATAGATATCTTCGATGAATAGAACATTCGTGTAGATATGAAGTACATGCACACCCCCTGTCAGTACTAGTATTCCTTTTTCATAATAGCCCTACAGTGATACCACTCAGTCTTATTCCTGTGTGCTAAGCTCCTTTTCCCCTCATTTCCCCATGCAGTTCACACTCTGTGTAGTGACCAATTGATAGTTAACATTGTTATTTCATTACAGCTCCCCTAGCCATATCAACCACTTCTATATGTGTGGCATAACCCCGCTCCCCGTCCACTCCATACTTAACACATTAACTCTTAAGGTGAGTGTGTGTGTGGGGGGGGGGGGGGGGGGGGGGGGGGTGCAATTAGTTTTTAGTATACTTTTTTTTTATCATAACCTAGGTAGCTATATCAACAGTTTTATACCTGTGCCTTAATTGCCCATCATTCCCCTCGCAGTAGTAAGTGGTTTGTGTTTCTTTATAACTCATGTAGTTGCATCAGCTTTTTCTATATCTGTCCCAAAACCCTCTTCTCTCACCCGTCGTCAGTTCCTACACAGTAGCAACTATAGTAGTCAATGTACAGGTGTAGCTACACTGTATGTATGTATGTAATTTATTGACTATGGCATAGCATAAAACTACTACCTTAACTGTACCCTCAAAACCCATTCTCTCACCCTCCGTAGTCAACACACATCGGGATGTGGACAACTGGTAGCCAGTATACCGATGTCATCATAACTGCTATAGCTGCATCACAGTGTATACCTTTGCCTTCAAACCCCTCCCCAGTTAACACACATGGGGTAGGGCAATTGGTAGTCAGTACACAGGTTTCATCATGGCAATTGTAGGGATCATTAGTGGTTAGTATACCTGTTTTATCATGACTCCTCATAGCTTCACCGGGCATTCTCCTACTTGTGCTCCACACCCCCTACTCAGTTAATACATAGGTGCAGGGAACATTAGTGGTTAGTATACCTGTTTTATCATTAGCTTTACCGGGCATTATAATATTCCTACTTGTGCCCCATCCCCCTCCCCTACCCAGTTAATACATAGTGTGCAGTGACCATTAGTGGTCAGTATACCTGTTTTATCATAACCCCATGTAGCTTTACCCCATTCTCCTACCTGCGCCCTCAACCCCCTCCCCCTCCCCTACCCAGTTAACACATAGAGTGCGGGGAGCAATTAGTATAGGGACTCTTTATACTTGATATTATCGCTGGTCGAATGAGGCTTTTAGTCACGCCAGAAGCGCCAATCAAACTTCAAGGGTAGTATTGTTCAGGGGTGATTGTCTAAGCCCCTGGGCCCGTGTCTAGCTGGATTGATAACTGGCTATGCTCTCCTTCCGTGATTAGCCATGCATTTCATGATTCTTTACCAGGCACCAGAGCTCAGCAACTAGTCTCGTTCTCCATGGCTTCAAAGACAGCTGCACATATGGCGCTACGTTTACCATCAAAATCACCCTTTTACCAAAGTCATAAATGCATCACATAAGAATGAGTCCACTTATGCTAGGAGTTGGAGTCGATTCGACTATTGGTGATATTTCAGAATACGTGCACATTTCACAATGATGACTTTAAGCGGATTTTATTTGTTGGGGCCACGGAAGCATAGACTCGATATCATGACGTGGTTTGCATTCATTGTCATTTGGCATTGTCATTGGTAAATTGATGCTCTTTTGAAAGATGATATCATGTAAAATGGTCCAATTTCACTAGTAATTTCACCAATGGAGAGTGGAAGCAAACCAAAGCGGCGTAGCTTCCTCTACTTTTTCCAGACAGGCGCGTCGTCGTAGCCTTGCCCCGCCGTGCAGGCGCTCACAACATGCCTGGCGTTTTGTTTGCTCAACGGCGCATGCGTGAAAACTTAGAAGAGCGCGCCGTTTGAAAGTTGTAAAATGAGGGGCGCGCCCACCACACGGACGGGAAAGTTGATGCGCGCTGTATTTCCTGCGCTCAAAGGCAGGAGAAT
Organism: Maea johnstoni; assembly: GCA_963942565.1. Classification (NCBI taxonomy): domain Eukaryota; kingdom Metazoa; phylum Annelida; class Polychaeta; order Spionida; family Magelonidae; genus Maea; species Maea johnstoni. The sequence continues at coordinate 5,142,732 of OZ012685.1, forward strand.
GGATTGTTTTTTCCAGAGAAAAGTTTGCCTTCTCTCGTATGAAGCTGTCAAAGTGCCTGTATTGACTTACCTGTCTAGGGAGCGCGTTCTTGGCATCCCGTGCGCCTGGCTAAAACAAACCCAGCACAAAGCCCGCCATGCCTCAGAAACCCCTACACCTGGTTTTCAAGTCCACCATCACACCTATAAACACTCACTTTTCATGCCCAGATCATTCTATACGTAATTGCCGCTTGTTTTCATGCATTAATCATGGAAATTGCGCTCGCCTGGCGTCTTTTCCTTATTCACCTGTCGTGCGGGGCATAGGACGGTATTGTTCGGGACGCGCGTGTCCTATTCCCGCCTTCCTTGTGCAACATGGTCTCAAGTCTCCTCCGACCTCCCCCTCCTCTCCTACACCATTCACAGTGCCTGAAAATCTACCGTTTGTTGTTTGTTGCCCTCGTGGCCCACGTGTCAGCGGTGGGCTAGAGTGTTTGTACGGAAACTTGTCGCATATAACGACTACAAGACAGTTTGTTTTGTTTTTTCGCTACTCCTATCCGTCTCAAGTGGTCCTGGATTTGTCGCCTCCACTATTTGCGATCCCATCTGCCCCGCTAGCCAATACCACGCATCGCTCTGCCGAAAGACAAAGCGGAAAACCCCCAGGAAACAATAGAGCAAGTTGTGATCGAGGGATGCCCTGTTTTAGCCACATCTTTGCTTTATTGTAAGCCACCATTCGCTTGCACCTTTCTAGAAATTATTTGCCTACGAGGCGAGGGGTGAGGTTACTATAGAAGCAGGACCCCATTCAGTCCAAACCTCTACGTCTTTGCATTGAGTATGTCTATACATCCACCATATGGCATTTTAAGAATCCTAGTGATTAATATGCAGTGTATAAGATCTGCTAGTATATTTCTTTTGTAGGACTACGCACGGAGTAGGAGGGAGTTCGTATTCTGTATGACGTATTTGATATTTTGCACGCAATCCAGCTTTCTGTTACGTGTGATCCCAGCACGGGGGCCTCTCAGCATCAACAGGTAGTAACCCACAACCGGACACGCCCACCTGCCGTATTACTAGAGGCGCTATATACCAAACTTGGCAGACCGTTTTTTTTCTCTTTTTATTTAAAAAAATCGTTACAAAATTTACAATGGGCACCTACTGAGCGAAATCAAGGAAGAAGGTATTTCGACAAAAACACAGTGCTCCCAAAAGGTTTGCTAAGTTTGGTTAGGAAATACGAACATAGCTTTTGTAAAAAAAAGAGGAAAAATCGTCTGCCAAGTTTGGCTCAAAGAGGCTATATGTCCCATCTCCTTACACTATTGGCGACACCATGACCCATATCATAAGGTATCCTCCCTTCCGCAGATAACACATTTGATATACTGAAAGTTTATAGTAACCGAGTTAATATGTTTTGAATAGTTTCTATGTGTTTATTTGTTTCCTTGTGTATATATATATATATATATTATATATATATATATATATATATATATATATATATATATATATATATATATATATATATATATATATAAATATATATATTATATATATATATATATATATATATATATATATATATAATATATCTATAATATATATATATCATATATATATATATATATATATATATATATATATATATATATATATATATATATATATATATATAATATATAATATATATTATATATATATATATATATATATATATATATATGTATGAGTAGGTATGACTTTTGTAAACAAGTTTTACAGCAAATAGACATACCATAACACACCAT
>OZ012685.1:5144724-5159724 GCA_963942565.1 Maea johnstoni
TATCTATCAGTTCACAGGAGATAGGGTCAGACAGCAGCCTCATTCTACCCTCTGATAAGGGGTCTTCTCTCACAAAGTCTGTAGACAGGTGCCCTTCATAAAGTTACAGTGAAACAGGTCTTCAAATGTGAAAATCTATCACTATGAAATGTGAACACCTATTGTGGATACAATGTCCATGTCCCATTTGCTCCATGGACTTGCCCTGATAGCTGAGTGGTTTAGGGTATTGCCATTCACTTCTCACTGTCCCTCACCACTGCCCGTTTAGAATACTGACTGGGGCATTAGAGAAAGTTGCCAGTGACTTAGGAATTGGGATTAGGTGGTGGTTTTCCCAAGGTACTCAGGTTTCCATCACCACTTACAACTTGCTAGTCACAACTTAGATGCAATAAGGCAGAAAGTTGACGACAAGCAAAATCCCCCCCTCCCCCCTCCAAAAAATTCTAATACCCTAGGAAAAGACCCTGAGATATGAACAACTCCCAATGTGAACACTTTTGGCCAGATCCTGAAATGGTCATACCCCAGGGGTTTCATTGCATTTGTGAATTCATAAAGTGAGTATATGTGTGAGTATATGCATTTTAGTGGACTTTCTAAATATTAGAGGTGGGAGTCAAATTGATTTTTCTTGTCACTCATCGGTTTAACCTGGTCCACCAACCAATTATCACAGACCATCAGAGTAATACTGATTTTGCAGTTTGCACACTTTCCTTATTAAAACTTATAGTTTTGAAAGCCTAGCAGTCATTTGCCAACATGGTCTTGGCCAGCAGGGCGTCTGGGTGTCTTTTTGGACACCCAAACCCTTAAAAAGCACCCCTCAGGACACCCAGATTTTTTTGTGAGGAATTTTTAAAAATGTTAATCTCAAGCTTATAATTGAATATTTTCATCACCTTATAATTCCCATGACATTGTTTAATGCTATATGTAGCGGAATGGATCCCTGGCCGAAGGGATGATCCGACTGACAAACAGAATCACCTTACTTAAATAAAAGGTTTCTTAGTTCTCTCTTGAAATGAAATAAAACTCAGTTGGGTTTTCTGACTCTTACAATAACGCTTAGCGAAGGTTGGGGATGGATGTGGTGTTGAAGAGAAGACGGGACGAGCAAGTATAAATCAACAATACAGTTTAATCATCACAGTACAATATACATACCACCGCACTCGTTCTCTATACAGCAGCATCAACACAATAAGTCCACTCTATGTAAATGACCATCTCAACATCACAAGTCCACAAAAAGTTTTTGATCTCTCTAATCTGGCCTCAATGTCTGGTAAATCCGGATGTAAATACACACTCTGCTCAGCTACAGTTCTTCTCTATGTTGTCATCATAATCCTCTCTATATACACATAATAATCCGTGAACAGCTTCAGTCTCTTTCTGGCTACTTGACCTTGTAATCGTTACTCTCTGGGTAGTCTAAATCCAGCTCTCAAGCACCTTAATCCGTCTGTAAACACCTCTGTCGTTAACTCTACTTCTACTCTACTCTAACTCTAATCTAAGACTTCTCACTTCAACGATCTATTCTAGACTGACGTGATTCGAACCTAACCTAGTTTCCCGCCCTTCCTTCCAATCGCACGCGCGGTACATCAATCGTTGAGGCCGCACGAGCGCTACGTCACAGAGCACTCGAAATAACTAGATACTTTGTCGCACGTCTAAATGCTAGGCTCTGCGAAGGCGGAGACCCAGCTTACAATAATAGAAGTGACGGAACATGACCTGTTTCTTAGCCCTGGGGTCATTCCGTCACACAGCCCCCGACTTGCTCTGAATCGTCCTCGATTCTTAAATTTCAAAAATTTCCAAAAAGGGAACTCTAAACGTAACTCGAACGTTAAACAAACGATTCTCTCGAACAAGTTCTAAACTCGTCTGTTATGAACAGACTAACCCAGTGACACACAGGTCACTAAACACAGTATAGGAATACTAACTTCTAATGTACACAACTCCCGAGAGTGGACAAGTCCTGGGCTTCCGGTCCAACTCTCCCAATTATCGCTCACTTTGTTTACTTTCAATATCGCTCAGCGAAATACTCTTAACTCTCGAAATCTACATAAACACGAACTCTGCACTGGAGCGGAATACTTAAAAAGAACTACCATAACTACTAATTAAAAATAAACGCATCTCTATTACCTAACCGTTAAACGTTCATTCTTAAAATACTCGACTTATATAAAATCTTTGACTAGCAAAATAGCACTCTGAGTTAACTCTAAGAACAATAGAAACATTGATAAAAACATGGCAAGATAAAAACAATCAAAATCATGCAATACAGTGGTTTACTCACGTTACGGCTACCAGCTGTTGTGTCGCTAAGGTCTCAAAATTGTTCGCTTATTTTAAGTTCACTAAAAATGTGAACGACTCCGACACACCAGCATAGTCCAAAATCTCTCAAGTGTCACTTCGTTAAAACTTCTCCTTGGTCGCCGATTTCTTCCTGGGACGTCATGGATGGTACACGGGTCCGGTAGTTCGTAGAGTAGTCAATAATAATCCAATAATTAGGCACAAAAATCGTCGTGACTTGTTAATCCGTCGCCACAGACGATGGACGTAGTAAGTTGGCACTTCGGGTAATTATCCATGGAAGAGACACAAATCCTCGTGACTGGGTAATCCAGCGCCACAGAGGATGGACGGAAATAGGTTGTATCAGGAAGGGCAGGCAGGTCGAAGGTTCGACCGCTGCTGCTGGGTACTCCAGCGCCAGGAAATAAAAGTAGACGTCTCATGATGATCACAATAAAAATAATAAATAAATAAATAATGGTTCGCTCAGGCGTAAGATACATTGGTTCGCTTAATGCGTGAGATCGAGGTTGTCTGTTCTTTCTTGCCCCAAGTTTCTTCACTTAAGCATCCGAGTCGGGCATGGGTTCCGAGTCGGAGAAGGGGTCCGAATCGGAGATAAGGATGATCCCGTCAGCCGCATCCCGGTCTGCCATCTGCTGTCGTCGCATCCCCTCCAGCACCCCCCGATCAAAGGCCTTCCTCTCGAGGTCCATTCGGATTTCATCGATGCGCGCCCTGGTGAACTTCTCCATGTATGTCATCAGTTCACCAGGGCTGGTTCTCACGATGGGGCTCAACACGTTGGCATCGAAGGTGAGACGACGAGACTGCTCGACAACTTGTCCTCGCTGGACTGCTCTGATGTCGTAGGCTACCGCCAGGGTTCGCCTCACTTCAACTTGGTCTGTTTCTCGGTCTTCTACTGGTGGGAATCGGGCCATGGTCGCTTCACTCCCCACCATCGTTCGCGGTCTCGAAGTTCGGCCTCCGCTCAGTTCGTCCCACTGTAGTTTTAGGTCTTCCAGGCTTGTCGTCAGGGCGTCTATTTCTTCCTGCTTTCCGGCTGACTGCTCCTGGACAAGTCGGATTTCATTCTCCGCCGCCGTCAGCTGCCGATCTCGACGTTCTATCTGGTGCTGCATATGGTCGATCTCTAATCGGCAACTCTGCACCAGTTCTTGCGCTTCTTTGGCCTCTAGTCGGATCTCCGTCACCTGCTTCTGTAGAGTCAGCCTCTCTTGGTCTTGGCAGTGGGCAGCCTGCATGGCTACCTTCGTGGCCTCTTTGTTGGTGTGTTTCTCTAACCGGAGATCTTCTAGCGCCGTCTCGCAACACTCTCTGTAGTTCGCAGCATCCTGTTCTGCTGCCTTCAAGCGAACGTCAAGCTGTCTCTTGACTTCTTCAGTTTCTTCCATGCTGAGCAGGGTTTCGGCCAGCATCTTTTCGGTGGTCTCTTTCTTTCTCTTGTAGTTCTCTGTTGCCTTCGCTGTCTCTGCGCCAGCCCACTCTGCCATTTCATGTCGGATGCTGGTCACTTTCCGGCGTAGCTGCTGGATGGTTCGCCCATCGTCTCGTCGACCCGCCACGGCCCTCTGCTCGGACTGGTGGGCTAGCAGGAGCGAGTCTTTCTGGGCTCGACACCTGTCGCTCAGCTCTCTGTACTGCCGCTCTAACTCGGTCTCGTGTAGCGTCATCAGGTCGATTTTCTGCTCCATCTCGGCTTTCGTCTTCAGCGATACCTTGTGGCTTTCTTCGAGGGCACTGTACTTTTCCCTCCAGAGGTCCTCCACATCTTGCATGGACTGTAAAAGTTCTGCTTCGACGCTCTGGATTCGCTGTGCCAGCTCGTCCCGCTCTGCCTCGGCCCTCTTCGCCCTGTCTGTATTAGCTTCATACCGCACGTGAGCCGGTTGCACTCCACGGGGATGGTCGTCTCGAGGGTAGCCTCCCGCCGCTCCGGGCTCGCTACCTTGGTGCCAGTTATCGCCTCCCCCATAGCTGCGCCTGTCGGTATCTCGCCTGCTTTCTTCTCGGGAGTTTCTGCGGGTGCGAGGTGGTGAGGGTGTCCTCGTTCGCTTCCTTGGTGGTGGAGTCTCGCCTTCCCATCTTCTCGCCTCCATGCGATACATCGCACTCGCCGAAGTAGGCCGCACCATCGGATCGAACGGCGTCGCTCCCCTCTCTGTTTGCTGGTATCTCTCCTCGTCGATCTCAAGACGTCGGGCAGGGAAATCCGGGTCGTCGACGGCGCTAAACGGGTGCTCCGATGGGTAGAATGGAGCCCCAGGCACGATGTGTCCGTCTTCGACTGCATAATACCCCTTCTTCCACTTGACTTGTATGCACTCGAGTTCTTCGGCGTGATGTTTCATGTAGTGCATCTTCATCTCGGTAAAGTTGCAGTCTACGTAGGTGCACCGTCCGCCATGTCCCGTTCCCTTGTAGCTCAGGCACCTCCACGCGTGTATTCCCCTTCCATCGTGCAAGTCTAGGTTGTGTCGGCCCATATCTCGAAAATTCCTCTTGCAGATGCCGCAGTATCCCTCTTCTCGAAGCGAGTGTGTCGGCTGCATGCTCATGTTGCTTTCTTTTGTATCGGATGACTTGTTGACAATGGGATTAGCGGCGATTAATTCGTGATCTGTTTGGTTCGCTCAGGCGTGAGATGAAGAATGGCGTCTTTCCGCTAACTGGGTCAATCTGGTGATGCGGTTCCGGGGGTGTGGCACCCCTTGGAGACATCTGATTGGTTCTCAGGTGACCTCTGCGACACTTGTTGTTTCTCGGACTCTTTCGCCGCCGCCATCCTCCACCATCACCGCCGAAATATCTCAAGTCTCCCCGTTCTCCAGCCTCCACGTTCCCGCATTCTATTCAGTTACTGCTTGACTGCTTGCCATCAGCTCGGTTGGTTTCTATTTCGCCGCGCGGAGATTATTTCTGTACTTTCGCCCACGGCAAATTCCTCGCTTCGCCAACTAGGTCAAACTCAGCCACTGCCGTGACGTCATGCGGGGACTCCCTCTCACGTGCGGGGAAACCCCTTGGTCTCCAGATGGGACTTCTCACTCGACTCGCCAACACTCGACGCAGCAACAGGCACAGTTCGCCGCCCTCCACAGTCTCCATTCTCCTGCAGTTTCTAACGCCAGAGCGAATCTTCTTCTCTTCTCCAGCAACTTCCTAACGCCAGAGCGATTCTTCTTCTCTTCTCCAGCGATTTCCTACGCCAGAGCGAATCTTCTTCTCTTCTCCAGCAACTTCCTAACGCCAGAGCGATTCTTCTTCTCTTCTCCAGCGATTTCCTACGCCAGAGCGAATCTTCTTCTCTTCTCCAGCAACTTTCTAACGCCAGAGCGATTCTTCTTCTCTTCTCCAGCGATTTCCTACGCCAGAGCGATTCTTCTTCTCTTCAGTTTTCACACTTCAGAAATTTCTTTTGTCTTCACTTTTCTTGGTGGTCTGGATGATGCCTTCACCCTACTCCCCCTCTTCTTTTACGCTACAATCTCCGGATTGTTCTGGGATTTTTCTTCCGGATGCCTTCCTTTCTCGTTTCCATGGCAACCATTTCTCCCCAGGTGTCATCTTAAGGACTTTCTGTCGGACATTTTCTCTCCATCGTCTCTTCCTGCTGGTACTCAGGCGGCTGGTCACCTCCCCAAGTGGTCGAAGTCACCATTCTTGAATATAAAGTTGTCTCAGGGGTGCATGCGTTAATTTCGGATTTGGTCATTTAATTGGCGTTCTTCTCACTCTTCAAAATGACTCCTCCTCCAGCTAGACGAATATTCTTCAGTCCTCACGGTGTATTAGCTTTTGAGTTGATGTCAGCATGATCCAGGGTTGTAGGAGTTATCCTTGTTGCTGGCTAGTCTTGCCATTTCCCCTGCTACCAGCCGGCACAGCATATACACACGTATTTCGTAGCTCGAACTTCAGTGTCTTGTCTTTCTCTATCCTTCACACTTCCATACGATCTCTCTCTGCCTTAGACCACCTGGTTTTCTTCACTCTCTATTCACACCCATAGCGCTGCGGAGCTCTTCTTTCTCTCCGCCCTGAGGTTCTCTGGGAATTTTCTTTCTCTGGTCTCACGTCGGGTTGGTCATCGCCACTTTCGGAGTCTACCGATGTCGGAATCTCGTGTTCTCTCGGCTCGTCCTCAGCTCCATCGGTGCTAGACCAGTCCCCGGGCTTGACAAAGGTTATCAGCCTCTCTCCATTGACCACTGTTCTCTTTCCTTTCTTGTCTTCTATTCGGTACGTCACGTCGGCCATCACGTCGATCACGGTATAGGGTCCCTTGCACTTGTGTTCAAACTTGGCAGCTCTACCCTGTCTTCTAACCTTGGTGATCAGCCAGACTAAGTCTCCCACGTCTCTCCGGTGGCCCATTGCCCCCCGATCATGCTGCAGTTTCTGTCGTCGCATTGCTTGACCGGTGACTTCTCTGGCCCGTCGGTGAACTTTAGCCAATTTCTCTCGGAGGTCCCAAGTGTGCTCCAGCTCGTCCTGCTCCACCAGGCTGGTGGGCAACTCGGACATGGTGAGTGCCAAGGGGACGGTCATCTCTCTTCCAAACAGCATCATGTGTGGTGTCTGCTGAGTGGTCTCATGCACACTGGATCGGTAGGCCATCAGGGTGAGGGGTAAGATTTTATCCCAGTTGTCGTGTTCTTCTCCTATCAGGCTTCTGATCATGGCCCCCATCGTACGGTTGAACCTCTCCACCATTCCATTTCCCTCAGGGTGATAGGCAGTAGTTCTTGTCTTGCGTATTCCCAGCAACCTGCACACCTCCTGGAACAGCGTACTCTCGAAGTTTCTTCCCTGATCGCTGTGGATGGAGACGGGGGTACCATATCTGCTGACGAAGTCATTCACCAGGGCCTCGGCTACCGTCTCGGCTGTCTCGTCCGGCAAGGCATAGGCTTCTACCCACTTGGTAAAATAACAAGTGATGACTAGGATCTTCGAGTTCCCTCTGGCTGTCTCAGGCAGCGGTCCATACATGTCTATGGCGATTCTCTCAAAGGGCGTCCCCGATCTCACAATGGTCATAGGATTCTTCCTGGTCCTGCCTCCCGGTCCCTTGGCTCTGACGCAGACCCCGCACTGGGCCAGCCAACTCCTGACGTCAGCTCGCATGTCATACCAGAAGTACTTCTCATGTAGACGTGCCACTGTTCGCTTCACTCCCAGATGAGCTGTCCACCTCTCACCGTGGGCTTGCTGTAGGAATTCTTTCCGCTTGCTCCTTGGAACCAACACTTGAGTGTGAACTTTCGCTCCGTCGGAACTCTCCCACTTTCTGTAGATGACACCTTCTTTCATCTTCAGGCGTTGCCATTCTCCCCAGTAGGACTTGGTGGCCAAGCTGTGTTCGGATATCTCATTCCATCTGGGTCTCTCTTCCCCCCTGGCCAGCCTAGTCCAGATTGGCGCGATGTCGGGGTCTTCTTTCTGCAATTCTCTCCACTCAGCATTCGTCCACAGCGGCTGTATAGTGACCGCTGCCACCCTGTGGTTTTCCTCTGGACGAAGGCAGGTGATGTTCTCTTCCACCTCTTCAGGCGATTCACTCTCGGTACTCTTGATTTCGGGGTCACCACTGTCGGAGCTTCTCCCCCTCTCTGGTTGTTCGTTTGGCCGTCTGCTCAAGCCGTCGGCGTTACCGTGACTCCTGCCAGCTCTGTGCACAATTTCCTTGTTGAACTCTGCCAGGGTATTCTGCCACCTGGCCCACATTCCCGTGGCGTCTTTGAAGGTTTGCAACCACCTCAAGGCGGCGTGATCTGTGCGTAGCTTGAACTTTCTTCCTATCAGGTAGTGCCGGAAATACTTGCAGTAGAAGACCACCGCCAACAGCTCTCTCTTTGTCACGCTGTAGTTCCTCTCCGACTTGCTCAGCCCCCGACTTGCATATGCTATGGGTCTCTCTACGCCGTCTTGCACCTGCGACAATACCGCCCCGATTCCTGTGGCACTGGCGTCGGTATCTAAGATGAAGTCTTCCTCACTGCTAGGGTAGGCTAGGATGGGGGCCTCCACCAATTTCTTCCGCAGTGTCTCGAAGGCAACCTGGCATTCGGTGGTCCACAAGAAGGGTCTGTTCTTCTCCGTCAGCCTATGCAGGGGACGGGCAATGGTCCCGAAATTCTGTACAAACCTCCTGTAGTACGACGCAGTCCCCAGGAAGCTGCGTACCTCTGTCTGCGTGGTGGGCACTGGCCACTCTCTCACTGTCTCGATCTTCTCAGGGTCCGTCATGACTCCCTCCTCCGTCACCACGTGCCCCAGGTAATGTACTCTCTTCTGGAATAAGCGACACTTGCTGGGCTTGAGCTTCATTCCTGCCTGTCCTATTCTGCTCAGGATCGCATCCAGGCGGTCCAGGGTCTGCTGCTCTGTTTTCCCGAAGATGATGACGTCATCCAGGTAGATGAGGCAGGTTTCCCACTGTAATCCCGACAGCACTGTTTCCATCAGCCGCTCGAAAGTACCGGGTGCTGTACTCAAGCCAAAGGGCATGACTTTCCAGGAATACAACCCCCCGCTGGTGATAAACGCGGACTTCTCTTGTGCACTCTTGGACATTCCCACCTGCCAGTAGCCGCTGGCCAGGTCAAGGGTACAAAACCACTTGCTTCCTCCCAAGGCGTCTAGTGAATCGTCGATTCTGGGTAAGGGGTAGGCGTCCTGGATGGTGTGGCTGTTCAGACGTCGGTAGTCTACGCACAGACGGGTCGTGTTGTCTTTCTTTTTCACCATCACCACTGGTGCCGCCCACGGGCTCGCCGACGGCTCTATCAGGTCCCTCTTCAGCAGGTCGTCCACTATTTCCTTGGCTTCTGTTTGTTTCCAAAACGGGAACCTTCTGGCCGGCTGTCGCAATGGTCGCAGGTCTGGGGGTGTCCTGATCTCGTGCTGGACCAAATGGGTCCGCCCCAGGTCGTCTGGCCCACTAGCAAAAGCACTCTGGTGTTTGGTCAGCAGCTCCGCCAGTTTCTTCTTCCCTTCCGACGACAGGTTTTCACTTCCCTCTTTACACAATGGCCGCAGGAAGTCGGGCATCTTTTCTGTACATCTTTTCTGCTCTGGTTCTTTCTTGGTTTCCACGGGGACGGGTGGCTCTCCGGCCACCGGGGTCACTACTCCTGCTGGCGTGCCCTTGTAGATCGTGATAGGTTCGCTGGTGGTATTGAGGAGTCGGATGGGTATATAATCTTTGCCCACATCCACCAGTGCTTTCCCCACCATAACGCCCCTCTGTCCCATCTTCCCCTTCAAACTAGGTTCCACCAATCCTGATCCTCTCACTCTCTCCAATTCTTTCGTGCGGCCGCAGATATACCCCGTGGTCAGGATTTCCTTTCGGGGGGGTATCACCACTGTTCTGTCCGCCAGCACCTTGCAACACTTCGACAGCCCTGATATTCTCTGGCTGATGTAGGGGACTGTTTTTCCTCCCTCGAACTCGACTTGTTGAGTATGATGGTTCACCATGATTCCACCCGCTCTCTGTAGTCCTATACCTAACACGACGTCATCGGCTATCTCGGCGATCATGAAGTGTCCTACCAATATCGTTCCACACAAATCCACTTCTAGTTCCACTTCTCCCCGAACTGTCACTGGTGATTTGTCGATGGAGACTAGCCTCTCTCTGCACTCTCTCAGGGCTAGGTCGTTTCTATTCGGGTGGTTCAGGTAGACCTCGGGCGAGATAATCGACTTCGTGGCGCCGGTATCCAACAAGCATTCGTACTCTTTTCCTCCTATCTTTCCAATCATGTAGGGGCTCCCCTCATCTTCCCCGTCGAAGTGTATTTTCTTGGGCGTCTGTTCTACTCCTCCTGTGCCGGCCCTCCTGCCCCGGGGGCGGCACTCGGTCCGTTTCCCGAACCGGTCTTGTTGGGACAGTCTCTCGCCATGTGACCTGGCTGTCGGCAGCTATAGCACAGGAACGGCCTCTGTGGTCCTCCAGCACCCTCCCATCTTCTGGGCTGCAACTTCAGGACGAGTTCTTCCAGGGCCTCTAATTTCGCTTGGATGGTGTTATCCGCAGTGGGTGTCACGGTCCCCACCTGTCGGGCTACCGTGGTCAGCAGGGGTTTTCCCTTCAGCTCTTTCGCGCCACGCCCACTTTCGGTGCCCTCATACTTGATGGCTAGGTGCACTGCTTCCTCCAAGGTCTGGGCATCCCCTCTGGCGGTCAAACGCTGTATCTTCTCGTCTGCAATCATCTCGATGAACGCCTTCTTCATGAGACGATCCTTCAACTTCCCTTCTGCGTCGGGGTAGGCCAGGGTGAACAGCCGTCTACACACGTCACCCAACTCCTGCAGACTCTCTTCTGGCTTCTGGCGACGCTGCGCTAACTCCATGGCGTGTTTCTCGGCCTGGTCATCCGATGCGTAGCGCTGGTCAAGAACCCTGACGATGTTTCGGTACGAGGATCTCTCGGCGTCGGACAGGTGCTGCACCACCCGTTGGGCTCCTCCCTTCATAGCCGCGATAAGGCACAGGCTTTTCTCGCTGTCGCTCCACTTGTTGAGCTTCGCTGTCGCCTCGAAGTGCATGCGATAATCCACCCATGACTCGCTCACCCCGTCAAAGCGGTCCACTCGGGCGTTTCGCCAGTGCTCGGATGTCTTCGGCCGTTGGGGCTCGCCCGTTCCCTCTGTCCGTGCTGCCATGGCCCGCTGCGTCTCCGCTATCGTCTTCAACGTTCCTCCCATCAGGGCTGCCATGTCTGCTATCACCTGTTCCATACCAATCGGCCCTCTCTCTCGCGGTGACTCTGTACCTCGGGTCGGGGCTGTCGTCCGCCCCGCCCCCACAATTCCCTTTCTGGGAAAGTCAATCACCCCGGAGCTGCTACTGGCCAACGGCACTTCCATCAGGGGCACCGTAGTGTCCAACGAAGCGTTGACCGCTCCTCTTCTACTCGCCGAGGGATGGCCTGGTGGTGCTCGTGTACCGCAATCAGCTTCTGTCCTCTGCTCGGCTCTGGAGGTCACCCGCTCCCCTGTGACGTCACGGCACGGTCGATCTGGCGCCACCGACTCTGCATCTGACGACGAATCTCCCGCCTCTGCCTTGCTATCTCTCTGAAGAACCGCTTGTCTCTCAGCTACCAGTCGCTCGGACGGCCACTCTGTCGCTCGGGTTGCACCAAATGAACGATCTGCTGATATAAAATCGTCCAAACGGGCACCCGAGATCTGTTCTCTGAAAGTGTTAACGGTTCGCTCAGGCGTAAGAAAGGTTCGCTCAATGCGTAAGGAATCGGTTCGCTCAGGCGTAAGAAAGGTTCGCTTTATGCGTGGTTTGGACGATAATTCTGTGTCTTGAGGTGGACTCAATGCCACTTTTGGTGAATGTTCTCGCCCAAACTCCGATCCCGATCTGTTGGCCGCCGCCATCGCCAGTGACTGCGCCGCCAGCCACGGCTGCGTGATGTCTAACCCCTCGAGCCGCAACGCACCGTCCGCCTGTTCCTCCACCACCTCGACAATTTGCTTTCGTTCCGCTTCACCTTCCATCCCCACTGATTATTACTACCAACTGTGAGTTCGTTCCGACAAAAAGTTTCGAGAATTTCGCCGATAGTGTTAAACACTATCCCACCGCTGTCACCAAAGAAGAGTGTGCTATATGTAGCGGAATGGATCCCTGGCCGAAGGGATGATCCGACTGACAAACAGAATCACCTTACTTAAATAAAAGGTTTCTTAGTTCTCTCTTGAAATGAAATAAAACTCAGTTGGGTTTTCTGACTCTTACAATAACGCTTAGCGAAGGTTGGGGATGGATGTGGTGTTGAAGAGAAGACGGGACGAGCAAGTATAAATCAACAATACAGTTTAATCATCACAGTACAATATACATACCACCGCACTCGTTCTCTATACAGCAGCATCAACACAATAAGTCCACTCTATGTAAATGACCATCTCAACATCACAAGTCCACAAAAAGTTTTTGATCTCTCTAATCTGGCCTCAATGTCTGGTAAATCCGGATGTAAATACACACTCTGCTCAGCTACAGTTCTTCTCTATGTTGTCATCATAATCCTCTCTATATACACATAATAATCCGTGAACAGCTTCAGTCTCTTTCTGGCTACTTGACCTTGTAATCGTTACTCTCTGGGTAGTCTAAATCCAGCTCTCAAGCACCTTAATCCGTCTGTAAACACCTCTGTCGTTAACTCTACTTCTACTCTGCTCTAACTCTAATCTAAGACTGACGTGATTTCGAATCTAACCTAGTTTCCCGCCCTTCCTTCCAATCGCACGCGCGGTACATCAATCGTTGAGGCCGCACGAGCGCTACGTCACAGAGCACTCGAAATAACTAGATACTTTGTCGCACGTCTAAATGCTAGGCTCTGCGAAGGCGGAGACCCAGCTTACAATAATAGAAGTGACGGAACATGACCTGTTTCTTAGCCCTGGGGTCATTCCGTCACAATATATATATATATATATATATATATATATATATATATATATATATATATATATATATATATATATTTATTTATATGGCTCGACATAATCCCATAGTCACGACTATCTAATCATGGGAGAACAGGATGCGGGTCAAGCTAAGCAAGCCACAGGATCTTTTGAATAAGAGTATAGTTGACAACAACCTGAGAAGTCATAAAGGGTATAGGCAGAAATATAATGGGCAAGAAAAAGAATATAAACGACATCAAACCCAAAGGTTAAAGAATTCAGAAAATTTTCATTCTCTCTCTCTCTCCTTCTCTCTCTCTCTTTATATATATATATATATATATATATATATATATATATATATATATATATATATATATATATATATATATATATATATATATATGTGTGTGTGTGTGTGTGTGTGTGTGTGTGTGTGTGTGTGTGTGCACGGTTGTTTTGGTTGATGTTGCTACACAAGTTTAGTACACATGTATGTGGCGTTGTGTAAGGGTTAGATATGAATTCAACTTCACTGTACTAACTGGTACGAACAGCCGTTGAGATGCGCACGCACTGAAAAAATTGGTCCATTTTGGAGTAGGAAAGCTTGCTGGACGAACAATAACCTTAACTTTATCCAGCATCCGCCGTGGCCACGTTGAGAACTGCAAACAAAAAGCGTAAACGCTGTTATGGATATTGTGCATATAATTAGATGAGACAAACATTTTCTATGAAGGAATTCAAATAAAGATAAATTCCCTAGTTTACTGTTCCTAAGTACAAAGAAACCTTTGACTCTCTTTTTCCCCAGGATGATGCCCAAACATATACATAGGGATTGACTGGTTTTGCATCAACCTTAGGAACAACAAAGGGCAATATAAATGGAGAAAATGTTTCTACCGCATTAGGAAAGGGCGTTGTTGGTCATATTATATAATAAGCTGGCAAAACCCCACATTTTAATTTTCCTTGCTCTATGTTGCATAACATATAATGGGATGCCAACTGAATCTTGCAACCAGCGATTTTACGTAGACTAGGTTAAGAAAATATGGGATATAGGTAAGGTTAGGAAGGAGACCTATATGTTTGTGTTGCTCACAAAGTGGTGGCAGACATCGAGCAGTCAGTGGCACTGCCATAGACCACTCGGTTATCAAAGCAGGCCACTAGGTCTGGCATCACATTGTCTTAGCACCCACTGGAAGCTTTACTTTAATTTTAGAATTTATTATACCTTTGAAGTTGATAAGTTGCTATAGGGATAGTTGGTTCACATTTACATATGTTGATAAGAATTACTTATCATAGTAAAACCTGTGTAATTGAGCATTCATGTGGAATCCAAAACTTTGATATATACAGATGTTCAATGTACAGAGATCATATTTCTATACTTATCAAGGTGGTGAGGAATGGAAAGCGTCCTTTATATGAGGTGTTCAATGCACAGAGATGTTCAGTTTGGCAGGTTCCATTGTACAGTGCAGACGTTTAATTCATGCACCAATCGACCGTACGTCTGCCAGTGCATACTTGTACAAACACCCATGAATAACATGTCAAAAAAAGAGCCAAGCACATCAATGGCCCACGTAGTTTGAAAATCAAAGCTTCGTTCACTTGTAAGGTCATCCATGCATACAGCCCAGGAAACTGTGGCAAATGGGCGTGCGGTCACCCGTGTATTATGCCTGGGCAGCCCACGCATTAAGTGCAGGAATTAAATGTCACCACTGCATTATCATTACCGTTTTCTTGGTTCAATGCCTACAAACTGGTTTATTCAATAATACTAGACTTTTCACGGTAAGGGCTGTCTTGTCAAATTCATAAGCCTTACAATCTTAGATCATTTTTTCTTATAAAGGAAATATCATTTAAATTAATGGTTGTACTAAAATGCAATCTTGCTTTTAGAGAGGTAAGGTTGCAATTTTTCAACCTAGGTGTGTTGCCTATCCTAACACTGTAAATTCACGAAAGATTGCGTAGAGTAAATTTTGCGAATTTACAGAAAATCGATTTGTGCAGTTTTTAACAATGCGAATTGGCGAGTGCCAGCTATTCACTTAAAGTGGTAGCACACATCATTGCGAATTTTATTTTTGCTTCAGAGGCTAAACGCTTAAAAACGCAAAATTTAAACTAACGCAATATTTTCTGAATTTAC
>OZ012685.1:5164724-5177224 GCA_963942565.1 Maea johnstoni
GTGGAAATTTTACTTAGGAAAGTAGGTCACCATGTCTGACCATTGTGTCAACATGTCTGACCATCGCATCCCAAAAGTCCGTCAAATTACACAAATATATATATATATATATATATATATATATATATATATATATATATATATATATATATATATATATATATATATATATATACATGTATCTGTATAGTGACCGCCCGTAGCATGTGTATTCTATTGTATGTTTATTGACTGAACCTCGAGGTGTACAAATTCATATATATATATATATATATATATATATATATATATATATATATATATATATATATATGTATATATATATATATATATATATATATATATAGATATATATATATATATATATATATATATATAGATATATAGATATATATAGATATAGATATATATATAGATATATATATATTTATATATATATATATATATATATATATATATATATATATATATATATATATACATATATATATATATATATATATATATATATATATATATATATATATATATATATATATATATATATATATATATATATGTATATGTATATGTATATATATATATACATATATATATATATATATATATATATATATATGTACATATATATATATATATATTTATATATATATTTATATAAATATATATATATATATATATATATATATATATATATATATATATATATATATATATATGTATTCAGTGTTTTCAAATTACCTTTTGTGTAGATAATACCCCCCCCCCAAAAAAAAAAAGAATTGGGCATTTTTTGCGCTGCTACGCTATGATTGTTAAGGAAATGTAAAAACAAAACTATTTCAATAATTGTTGAAGGAAATTATTCCAAAGGAAGCATACTGTTCATTTAAAAACAGAGTAATTCCATGTTTTGACTTAATAGATACATGTACGCACTCCATGCATACCCAAAGTGCGGTATGGGCATGTAGTGGTTCTAAGTATTTAGATATCAAGTTCCATCAAAATCTCTTTTGATAAAGATAATTGTTAAATTGTATCTATTTCAACAGTATGTAGCGTATATACTGGCTGACTGTCTGGAAATCTGTTTTTGGAACTATAGAAAATCTGGATTTTTCGTACACTCAAATGGTTATCGATGCGCCACCGTAGTATGCTGAATTCTCTGGGTTTGTTCCAATGCTCCCTGTCCAAGTGCACTATCGCTATTTGTGATTTCCCCAAAGGGATGTGTCTGGATAATATTAGCGCCCATGCAGGCATTGTCAAGGGTCTCCATGCCGCCTAAACCCTTCCGGTACATTCCCACTCTACTACTACCTTTTGTATATATGTTTGCGTTGGCAAGTAATATACAATTAAACTTTAATGAGACAATCAGCATTTGAGAATTGGGGCTATTTAGCAAATGTCATCCTTCCAAAAAGTTCCCTTTATCTAGATATAGATCAGGGAGTGACCTTCTCCATGTATACACCTAGGTCCTCTTGTGAATACATGTATGTAAGTTGAATTGTCTGGGGTTGTTCCAATGCTTCCTGTCCAAGTGCACTACCTCTATTTGTGCTTTCCCCCAAGGGATGTTTCCGGATGCTCTTAGCACCCATGCAGGCATTGTCAAGGGTATCCATGCCGCCTAAACCCTTTCGGTACATTCTACTACTCTCAGATGAGTACCCATGTGTCAGGATTTCAGCCATTTTCTTGTGTGTTTTTGCATCATTTTCAGGGGCGGATCCAGCTTCCCAATTTGACCGATGCACAATCAGATTATTGAAAGATCATCATTCATTTTCTTCAGTTAAATGTCGGGATGGGGGTGGGGTTCTATATTGATAATATGTACGTTTAGAAACCGAAACTAATAAATTCGTCAAAGAATCCTAAAGGACAATGGCGCACATTCACGGCGGACACAACCATTTTTTTCAAACTGCTCTTTAAAGGCATAGCCTGGTATTCGACGACAGTGGTATTCGACAGTAGCATCTAAAACTTAAAATATATTCAAATCCATTTCAAATATACCCCGCAATATGAATTCCATAAATCTTTGCATAGGCTATCCTTGTAAGATACAAAATTCACTTCTAAAATTGAAAGTCCATTTAAGTCACCGCAATAAGAAGGTCATCAAACCTTGCACAGGCTTTCATTGTCAGGTCCCCTTTGAATATCCAAAATTAAAAAGGGGGATCACCAGTACTGCCGTCGATATGGGTGGCGCCAAAATGTCAAACAATGTAACTGAATTGCCAAATTTAGCGCCACTTTGGCGCCACCTATATGGAAGGGATGACTGGTGACCCCCCTTTTTATTTTAGATTTCAAAAGGGGATCTTACAAAGATAGTTTATGCGAAGTGTCATGGAATTCTTACTGAGGGGTATATTTTAAATGAATTTAAATATATTTTAGGTCTTAGATGCCTCTCCCAGCTTGTCGAATACCCGACTATGCCTTAAATGAAACATATTCTATACATATTCTAAAATTAAAATGAAAAAAGGGTCCCTACGCCAGCTTTCGGGTTAAACAACACCATCTTCATTGTGAACGCAGCCCATTTTTATGTGTAAGTATTCTGGTCCTCCTTATGCTATTTTTTAGTGATAATATATACCAGTATTCTTGTCCACCTAATGCTGTTTCTTAATGAGTGTACATACTATGGTCTACATAATGCTGGTTTGTACTTATTTTTTTTAAGCAGACCACAAATCATGTATATTTTTTATTTTCACTTACATAAAAAATCCACTTATGCTGAGTTAATTTTAATATTTATAAGGTTTCGAATACGCAAACAATTTCATAAACAGATGCTTTTTAAAGGATATACGTTTTGGTCTGCCTAATGCTGTGGTCTGCCTAAGTCTGGATGCAGGGTTATATATATATATATATATATATATATATATATATATATATATATATATATATATATATATATATATATATATATATATATATATATATATATATATATATATATATATATATATATTTGTATGAAATTCATGACTTGCTTTCTCTTTAAGGATTATCCTCATGAGTAGACTCAGTTTGTGTCGGTTATCCAGGCCGACTTTTCATTTTACTGATGTCTCTGTGGTGACCTTAATGACTAACCAGTACGGTATCATATAAAAGATGATGGCTTAAAGGACAATTACACTATGAATAAAACATAAGCCCAAATAGTTTCTTATGGTTTTCTAGTATTCTCTACCTAAACCGAGGTTCTCACCACTGCCAACCTCCATACAACACAAGACATATCGAATCACATCCTAACAAACAAGAGAAGGAGACGCTGTGAGTCTGTCAATAGCTAATCTGAGCTGCGTGGTACCCATTTGTCATTTGCAGAAAGGTAGCTTACTGGCGCAGATAGGCTATTAACAGACCAGATTTCTGTCTATTTGTAGTGTCCACCTGGGATAACCAGATGGCTTTCCATATATCCTCTTCCCACGGTTCTGGCCTTCACAGCTTCTAAAATATCATCTTGTCTAGCATAATTCTATTCATCAAACCATTTTCAACCAGTGCGGTGCAGTCGTTTACGTGAGAAATACCTACTTGGTGAATCCCTCAAATTCAATGATATCTAATAATCAATAACGTCTAGTATGCCAAATCTTAAAATGTGCGAAATATCATAAAAAACATCAAAATAACTCGTATTTATGAAATACTCAGCAGCTAATGACAGGGGGGATTATAATGAACTATGCTATTGCAAATGAATGAATGAATTAGTGAATATTTGAAGGCACATCTGCACACTAAGTGCCATAAAATGTTACCAATAAGTGGTCCTTTGTCACTGTTTAAGAACAATAGCGCATTTCCGATCAAACGATAAGGACCAAGGGATCTTGAAGATGCATGGTTTCCATAGACAGATCCACACATCCCCCTTCTTTTATAAGGCATTATTAATAGCGTTATTTTACGTTTGTACTATGATATATTGAAAGACATATGGGGTGTTTATTTGCTCTTTAACATGGTCGGGAAGAAAGAAGCTTTATTCACCCTATCTCTAGAGTCTAGAGTGGACAGGAAAATGTAAAGTTTTATTTTATGAGCAAATAAAAAAACTTTTTCGCAACCGTTTTTTGGGAAGAGAAAATAAAAATTAACATTTTCCTGACCACTCTGGATTCTAGAGAGAGGGTGAATAAAATTGTGCTTTTCCCGACCATGTGAAAGAGCAAATATATACCCTGTGTGTCTTTCAATATATCACAGAATATCATTAGTACAAAAAGTAAAATGACACATAATATATATTTATATATATATATATATATATATATATATATATATATATATATATATATATATATATATATATATATATATATATATATATATATGTGTGTGTGTGTGTATGTGTGTGTGTGTGTGTGTGTGTGTGTGTGTGTGTGTGTAAGAAGTCATGTTTTTGTCACGGTGTTTTTGCATGTTTGTATGTATGAACGATCCAATTTCCCCACTCGTTAAACTCACCATTTGGACGTATTTTGTGTGGGGTTTCCTGCTGGTCGCGTACTGATCCATTTCCAGCAGTGTATTGTGAAGGACGCAGAGCTGCTCGTCTTCGTCATACGTGCAGGCCTCACAAGATGGAACTGATAGGCATTTAGCGGCACACCTGATGACAGCCATGCCCTCTACCTCAGAATTCCCATCAGGCCAGGAACTCTTACTTGAGAAAGTTGTCATATTTACCTGTATGGGTAACATATTAAAATATAATGCATGACTACTGATTTATTTTTCATTTATTTATTCATTTAGTTTTGTTTTTGAATTTCGAATTTCTTCACTTTTTTGCCATATTGTGGCCAATTTGTGACTAGCCAGTTGTAACTATTTAATCTCGTCTGCATTGTTCCATCCCCAGATTAAGGTGATGGGAATTAGAGATGATTGCTTTGCCACATTACTTGAAGTATTCAGCAAATATTGAAGTAACTTGAATAGCACTGTGAATTGTGCAACATGGATGATTGATATTTTAAAGATTTCCAAGAGTTCAAGTGGAGGCTATACATGTACAACGTTAAATAAGGGGAAAAGCAGTTACCATTACATTGATTATACTCTAACTACAGAGACTGCTACCATGTCAAATTATCAAGTATGGTAATCATTTCATGGTTCAGTTCATAGAATCCATAAAGTAATGAGGTTTCAATGAACGATATTAGCTTAAAGTATGAAAATGCTTAATTTTGAAATTAAGTATTAACTGCAAATATTATTTATATTTTCAAAGATTCTTATAAGTTGCCAACAAATGGCAACTTTTTGTAATGTGAAATGTGCCAAAATATGAAAAATATGGTAAGATTATATCGAGTGGAATGTAATGAGTGTTTTCCAAAATTAAGTTGTTTTGATACCTAAATAACAAACACCATATTTCTCAAACTGAAAATGCGATGATTGGTATAAGATTAGTGGTAGAATTTCTAGAGAGAATTGTAATTACTGTATATTTCAAAAATTGTTTTAAAACCTTAATTCTAAACCTCATTTAACCATTGGTGTATGTATTACAAATATCTTTATGAACTTTAATGGAATATATCCATTTAGCTTGTACTACTTACATCTTGGCCACGGGTTGAAATTACGAGACATCCTAAGTAGCAGATTCCTGCGATGACTCTTATTTTGAGGAGCATTATCCTGTAGCCATCCGCTCACCAGTATTCCAAAGGCCCTATGCCATTGTATTTACAAAGAATGAACACTGCAAGCAATGTCGCTATGGTAATATTGACTACTAGTATATAAAAAGTTACATGGGGAGGACACACATAAAAATACTAGTGCATCGATCACATTACATTATGTAGATAATGGATCTACCCATTTTCCTCATTTCATTAGGGGAAGTAGAGATAGCGATATAGATGTTTTACAACCAATTATGTTTGGTTGACTCCTTTCGTATCGTCCATATACATTCAAGTTTTGACAATGTTCCGATTATATTCGAGAATTAATCATCAACATGGTCATTTTCATGCTATAATCTTAATAGGTGCCTAGATTCTAACCACGTTCAGGATAAATAGCGACTTTCTCTGTATCCATTGAATAAGGGCATACTTTTCAGTCTGTTAATCAATTTTGTTAATTAGTTTGTAGAGTATGTATTCCCCAATGGAATACCGATTCGAACCACTTCTCTTGTATACACCTCTTTTCGTTTTTAATCATTATCTATTCATTGCTATGATTTTCATTGCATCTACCTAGTTACCTAACTTCCCGGGTAGACCATGCCAATTCTGTTATTCCGGTTTTCAATTTGAACCATAGCTTACACATTAAGTATGATTTCCACATATAAAAAAAGCCCGAAAGTCAATAAATTAAGCGGAACAAGAGCAATAGCCATATTGACCAAAGGGAGATCAAAGCAATACAACCGTTCAGTGGATCGGCTCTTTAAACTCTATACACATTGTTCGGCCATGTGTTTTATGATGTAGGAAACACCAGAGATAAAAATAGGTTCTCCCTGGAAACACAATAGTCTGGTAGCCAAACCCAATATTTCATAATTGCTTTATAGTTTTTTTCTCAACTGATATTGGTAATTTAGAGTTTCCTCTTTCAAAATCTGCATGGTGAATCTCGGTCAACCTTGAGCGTTTTGAGAAATTCAAAACGGTGTCCAAGGTGGCTGCCAATTCACAGTACAATATATACATGTAAGCAATAACTCCACTTCTGTTTGCCCTAGGATGATAATCCTGATGTCTAGCCATATGTATTTAGGTTAGGCCAATGTATACATTAAAACCATCCATGAGGTTGGGTTGAGTTTGATTTCTGAGGAAATCCAAGATGGTTTCCAAAAACATCACCATTCTGGAGTTTCAGTCGTAACCTCCTCTGTACTAAGTCTTTAATGATTATTTTGGTTTCTAATCATATGTTTTCAGGCCAAAGAATTCAATGCAAACCATCCATGCGGCGGCCTTGGATTTGTAATTTTAAAGAAAATATCTAAAATGGCATCTACATGTAATATGGCCACCATTAACCATTACTGTCCAAACAGGTAACTGTTCGGCACCATAATTCACTTGGCCATATATAAGACCTGGCTGGATTTACTTTTTGAAGAAATTCAAGATGGCCATTAGTTAAGGGTATCAGCCATAACTGTGTTGCGTCAAAAATGGCATAACTGTGGCCAAACAATATGTTTAGGCGACTATGGAACGCCCAGTGTGCCAAAACCACATGTTTCTGAAACATGAGAGATGTTTTCGAAACATGTACATATTTTGGAAACATCATTCGCCATATTTATGAGATATCATACAAATGCAGAGATATCTCCTAAACATGAGAGATGTTTCAGAAACATCGCGGATTACTAGATATTTCTGACAGAAATCATCAATAAAGTCAGAGATATTTAAGAAACATCTCTCAATTAAATGATATCACTCGTGATATCACTTAATTGAGAGATGTTTCCTAAACATAGCCATGTTTAAGTGATATCACAGTATCACTTGAGTGATATCACCTAATTGTAAGATGTTTCTTAAACATGTACATGTTTTCGAAACATCCCTCATTTACGTGATATCTCGGACAGTACCCTTTTGGATACATCAGGCACTAAAAGAGATATCACTTAAATGCAAGATGTTTCGAAAACATGTACATGTTTAAGAAACATCTTGTATTTAAGTGATATCACACACATTTAGGTGATATCATGATATCACATAATTCAGAGATGTTTAGGAAATATCTCTAAATTATGTGATATCGGGCTATCACCAAAATGAATTATGTGATATCTCTCGAAGTCAGAGATGTGTCGTAAACATCTCAGATGTTTCAGAAATATGTTGTTTTGACACGCCAGGCGGACCTGACGCCATTGTGCCAAAACTATAATTGAGAGATATCCATTAAATAAGAGAGATGTTTGCGAAACATCTTTCAATTAGGTGATATCACTTCAAAAAATGAAGAGATATCTTGTAAACATGTAAGATGTTTGTGAAATATCGTGATGTTTCCTAAACATCTCACATGTTTCAGAAACATGTGGTTCTGGCACACTGGGCGTGCCATAGGCGCCATCAAATCCATTGAAGGCATTATAAGGCTGTTTAGGGATGACATAATGGGGAAATCCATGGTGACAGCTAATAATGCATCTTATGGATCATAACAATCAGGGTTTCATCAATAAAATGTGTTAGAATACGCACATATTAAAGACAGGATAATTGATCATTTCAACATCATCATGTTATAAATTAGTCATGTGGCTATCCTCCATATCCAATACCAAATTCTTTAAGGCTGTGGTGCTGGTGACACGCTCAGAATAAGACATCTCCTAGTTCAACGTTCTTGTCCCCTTTCTAACAATGGTTATCTACTCCCTGAGGTGTTGGTGTTTCGACTCGAAGTTTTCTTTAGCTTAGCTGCTTGTGCTGACCTAGATAGGACCACAGTTTCTATTTTACAGCGTTTTACCTCAAATAACGTTTTCTTGATCACTATAGGATACTCTCATTTGTAAACACCATGCATATCTGCTATATATACTGGGCTAGGGCAACTTGATGGAAAACTTTGAGTTCCTGCATAATAGTACCTTACAGCACTCGATTTTGTTGGAAATTTTTCCTAGGAAAGTAGGTCACAATGGATATAGTCTAGCGGCCACATCCTCAAAATGCTCTAAAATGAGAGTTTAATTACCCCACCGAGTAGCTCTTTTTTCTTGGTCTCAAATGAAAGGGGAGTGGATGGGATTTATGAAAGTACCGTGCCACCATTTGGGGACACGGTTAGAAATTTTCTAGAACCAGTTAAGCAGACCACCCCAGGAATAATCTGGTGACCAATTTTATTGCAAACATACTGGCAAAAAGATGGGTTGGGGGGGGGGGGGGGGGGGGGGTAGAAAATTTGGCCATAAAAAATTTAACTATACACTTCATGAAAATGTGTTTCTTTTCTGTAAAGAACAATCGAACTTGATGCTTTAAGAGACTCTAGCTATTTCAGCAGGAAGCCATACCACAGCTTCTACATAGGATTTCTGGTGGCCATACAGTGGTATTGATACACTACATTTTGGTATGAGTGTAGGCAAACACTTGCTGCTACCATTGCATCAAATCAAACAGAAGCTTGAAATGCTTCAGTTGCATCAGTATTACCAAAATGTCAGCTAATAATTTCTGCTTGTGTAAATGAAGGCGATCAATTCATCAACACAGTAAGCGTAGCCTCAGCAAAGTGGTGTAACATATCTCTTCTAGCGATGAAATTAGCATCAGTTGAAACTGCTAAAACATGCTGGACAGTTGCTCTCTATTTCTGCAATCATTGTTTCTCTCAAGAGGCAGCCATACACACACACATACACACACACACACACATATACATACATACATGCATACATACATACATACATATATATATATATATATATATATATCTATATATATATATATATATATATATATATATATATATATATATATATATATATATATATATATATAGGGCCTGCTCTGATGGCCGTGTGGTCTGAGGCATCGCCACTGACTGTACGCTGTCACTCACCACTGCCTGGGTTCGAATCCCGGCCTGGGCATGTGAGAAAGTTGCCAGTGACTTTGGCCTAGGCAGCATTTAGTGAAGGACAGTCTGTCTATAAAGATAACCTGTTTGTAGAAATTGTATTTATCAAAGTCACATTTGGTTATCATGACCTTTGCATTAAGGTAGTTTTACTTTCTCAGTAGAAATATAAAACAAGATGGAAAGATAGACCACCCGTCTACGAAGACCCTTCTAATATTCACAGGGTTGGAAGTAAGCATTTAACATGTCAATACAGACCACATGTTAATGTAGATTCATTATCACGTTTAGTCATCTTATTTGTCATCTTGATAGCACGTTCGAATGTGTTTTACAATTAA
This sequence comes from Maea johnstoni, assembly GCA_963942565.1. Classification (NCBI taxonomy): domain Eukaryota; kingdom Metazoa; phylum Annelida; class Polychaeta; order Spionida; family Magelonidae; genus Maea; species Maea johnstoni. The sequence goes on from OZ012685.1 coordinate 5,174,738, forward strand.
GAGTAAACTAAATCTACACATGTTGGTTATAGTTGACTGGGTATAAAACTGATATGAGTATCAAACATAGCTCTGCTATAAGCCCAAACTCATGTCTATAAAGAATAAAACCTGTTGCTATGATCGCCTGTTAGCAAAACTATATTTTCAAGATAACTTCCATATCACATTTTCTCCTTCTAGTGGGTTCTAGTGTATCTATATACTATTAGACAAATTATGATAAAAGATCAAAGGGGGAGCACGCATATTTACAGTTATTTCTACAAATCAATTCTTCGTAGATGCTCATACAGTCATAGTTATTGATCATCTTTTGTGAGTTTCAGCAAGCAATCATCTTGTTGCTACCAATGCATCAATTCAAACAAGCTTTGTCTGCATTAGTTCTTCCTCTATTGTCAAAGTGCCAGTTAAATCCTATGTTTTAAATGAAAGTAATCAATTCATCATCTGTGTGATTGGAGCCCCAGCAATGTGACACCTAACTCCTATGTTTGGGGAGAGAGTAACCCCGTTTGGACTCTCATAACATACTGCACAGATACAGATAGAGCTATGTTCACTGCCTTTGCAATCAGTCTTTCATTTTCCTTTAGAATTTAGAGTGTATGCACTTCACATCAGAAGTAATCAGAGCACCCTTTGATGAAAGTGAGTTGAGTATCAAACTATTATGAACAACACAGCAGCAGCACAAACCATCACATGCACAGAGAGAGAGAGAGAGAGAGAGAGGTTTTCTACACATTTGACCCCCAAAATCCAGAAGTGTGCAAAAGGTTTTTGAAAATGCCATTATGTATGACATGACAGCGCCATTATGTATGACATAAAGGTTAAGGTGTTTGGTTTACAGTCTTGTAAATGCTCACAGGACCTTCCTTTACTAGCCATATATGTATAGTTCCTTTTAATCCGAATGGCATTTTTATTGATTCGTGAAGTGAGAGAAAAAACTGCACCATGTCCGTAAACATTTTCAGATGTGGATATAGTATATTGTATACATCCAAATCACCCTATAAGGCTATCATTCTTATCAAATTTATTATTTATCTCCTTTCCCTCATTGGGGTTATCATTATGACGATATGTCTAACTATAGAGGTATGTGTGAGGAGGCACCAGCCATTGCCTGGCACCCAACTACGATGATACTTTCCCTCTTAAGTACATGGTATTGGTAACAGTTGACTCTTCATAAATGCCAGCAAATATCATTGTTCTGAAAGGTAATATACAGTATGGATTCGATTCAACTGCAAGCACATGCACATAGGGTGAGTTGTGTACACAGTCCTCTCTTCACGCCATCTGATTTAGCATAAAATCTATTACGAGACTGAGAGACATTAATTTGTGTTACAGACAACCTATAATCTCTACAATGAGCTACCTCTCTTTACAAACTTTGATATTTATTTCATTCACTTCTGAGAAAACTCCATCACTGGCGTGTGAATGGCTCATGGGTTCCTGAAATCTGCAAAGAGCAGATGCCTATTGTAAACACCATTTGTAGTAGAGCTATCTGTAATATGTAGTAGAGGATGAATACATGTACTAACAGGGAAGGGATAGGTCAAAGACTTGTACTAAATCTACCAGGTAGCCCGAGGGCTGCTTACCAGGGCTGCTTACCATCTTAACCAGGATAAACTAAACCCAGCTCTTGCACACTTTCGGAAAACTGATTTCCATCTAGACTGAAGAAACAATGTTCTTGAAGTTTTCACGATACATATACGTATACTTTACTATACTATACTATGCATACAAACTGCCTTTCATACCAAAAGACAATCAACCTGATAGGAACTTTGCCTGGTCTGCTGGAACAGAATAGCCTGGTTTTGGTCGGATTTTCGTTTACCATATTCTCTTGAATAAGCGCACCATGCGAGTGCAAGTTGAGAATTTTTTCTGAAGTAGGGGTGTTGGTGATCTTCCGTTTTACCGCACCCCTCAATTAGGGCTGGGCTTGACATCCAATTTTTTTCGATTCGATTCATTGACATATTTTTTTCGATTTCGACTATTTCGATTCGATTCTCGATCCGTGACATAGTTCATTGGAAAGTGTGGTGAGGGACAAGTATTTCACGCGTTTTGTATTGTCAGTATGCATCTGTCCCTCACCACACCCTCCCAAAGGAAAGGCTCACGCCGATGCACCGCTTTCGGCGGCTTTCCATGCTTTGCGGAGCGGAAAAACGAATAACGACTACAACAACATGTGAGTTTTATTTGCATGTTTATTTGTATTTCTGTGTTTCACCGCAATTTCATTTGTTTTAGCTTAATGATTCAAGGGACTAGACCGCGACGGTCGGTCCCAAGAATCGAAATAGCGGGAGGTAGGTGATAGTGGCAACACCTGAGTGCCCGGCCCAGTCAGCAGCCAAAATCTTACCCTATGTTTTGGCTGCTGACTGGACCAGGCACTGGTACTGCCACAATCACCTACCTCCTAGACCCTCCGTG
>OZ012685.1:5184724-5217224 GCA_963942565.1 Maea johnstoni
GATCCCATGGCACCCACTAAAAATTCCCGAAATACGCATGAATGAACTCCCACGGCTTATACCTTCAATTTGATATCCTATTTGCAATGATTTGACACTGATCTGATCAAATGACTCATTTTAAGCCATATTGTGAATATAGACTGCGCATTTGCGGTATCATCATTTCCAAAAGTCTTCAGATCAAAATATTCTAGTCGTATAAAATTGGCATGGACTGATCATGAAAAGAGAAAGAAAATTTTTGATAACCACATTGAAGCCCTTAAGTGTGTTGATTGGGGGTAAATAACACATAAGTATCATACAAATTACAAAAATTTCCATTTTTCCTGTTTTAATTAATTCTTTGCTCCCGTTGCCATGGCGACCACTGAAATTGCCAAAACTACACAAGAATGAACTCCCAAGGTTGAGACCTTCAAATCCATGACACATTTTGCCATGATCTGACACTGATCTGATAAAATGTCTCATTTTTAGCCATATTGTGGATAGAATCGCCATTTGTAGTTTCGTCATTTTCAAGGAACTGACTTCAGACCCAAAGTATTTAAGTCATATAAAATTGGCATGAACTGATCAAGAAAAGAGCAAGGAAGTTTTTAGTAAACATACTGATGCCATTAGATGTGTCGATTTGGTGGTAAATCGCACTTAAGTATCATACAAATCACAAATTTTCCTCAGTTTTTGATTAATTCCTGGCTCCTGTTACCATGGGAACCAATGAAACTACACATAAATGAACTCTCATGTTGGAGAGGTTTAATTTGATACCACATTTACCATGATCTGACACTGATCTGAAAAAATTACACATTTTGCAAATTAATATACACAAAATTACCAAACTCACCCAAAAATACGGATTAGGGGGCTAAAAACGTCATTTTCAGATTCAGCCCCCTCAAATTAGGCTACAAACACTGGATACCTATTCTTAACAAAAATGCCTAAACAGTCTTAAGTAAGCCCTTTTCTGGAGTCCAAATCAACGTTGATGAACGACACGATCGGAACCACTCTTATCAAATCACAATAAAGGTGAAGGTATTCTGTTTATAGTCGTGTATCCAACAAAATGCTCACACGACCTTCCTCCCCTAGCAGGCCTGTACACAAGGAAACCATTTCAATCCCCCGAGGGACATTCCAGAGCTGTTGGCAGCATATAGCGCACAAACTCTAAGCACTGCCTTATTAATGCTAGGTACCCATTTTGCAGCTGGGTAGACTGAGGCAATATAGAATAAACTGTCTTGCCCAAGGACAGGTAAAGTGCCCCGGCCGGGAATTTAACCTACTGAGTACTAGTCCGACACCTGACCAACTGACCTACTTTGTCCTAAACTTTCTGGATGACCGGGTGCCACAGTCAATCGTTAATTATGTGCATGTTTAATTTGCCCCCCTCCCATCGATTTATGAAAAAAATAGGAGGACACCCACATGACGTGAGCCAAGAATTCAGTACCAAATTGCTACAAAAGAATCTTCCTTTCACTAGATTAGTAAGTTTCTGATAAGGTTAGAACTTAAACACATTCATTCAATCAGATAAGTAGTAGTAAATAACATGTCAGTACACAAGGCAGTCACCCTAATTTATTGCAAAATGGTTGCATATGACATAATTGGCTGACAGTCATTTCGAAGCTCTCACTACGAGGGTTTCCACTCCTGTTGGGAAGTGTTCGCAGATAGCTAGTGACCGCAGGTGCCTGTAATTTTATTTCAATCCACTATCTTCTACTGTCTTCTCACAGTTAAATCAGGACATAGCGCGACATAGCAGCAAAAGTGTCGCTGATTGACGTTCTAAATTCTAGTTTTATCATTTCCTGTTACCTGTTCATGCATACGGTAGCTTGTAGACTAGCTTATTCTTTTAGCTATTTTCTCTTCCCCTCCCCTGGTAATACTCAATTTCGTTTGATACCCGAAATATATGTTTCAAGCAAATATGTTTTGGTAAAATTCATTATGGAGAAAATAGCTTCCTTGTATCGGTAATCCTATGGGAGGTTCATTGCTAGCTGTAATGTTCATTAATGGACTAGACATTTATAGTTAATCTGATTATGAGGAAGAGAGTGTATGTTTTAATATGGAAGTATCTCAAAAATGACATTTTTTACAACCCCAATAAGCAACCTTATGGGTTCCAATTGAAACTGAAATTTGAATATATGGTGCGCAATGTGGCAGAAAACCTGACACAAAGAATGTGATGTATTAACCCGGGACTTCACTTGAGAATTCATTAAGTGTTTTTATTATTTACATTTTCTAACCTGAAATTCCCAAAATATGCTTTAGCTCTAGAGATATGATCTCGATATTCGGGCCTTTTTGGTCACCGGGGGTGAAGGAGTTCACATTTACCTAGCAGAATAAAGTAACTTCAACGGTGGAAATCAATTTGGAAATTGATTTCAACTTACCCCATAATCCACCCTAAGAGTGGATTATGGGGTAGTACTGTCTACATAGATTCAAACTGAAGTCTGAATCTATGTAGACAGTAAATATGATGGATCTATAAACTATTTGAGGGAGTTCAGTTGTTATATACTGATTAGCAGTTTTCCTCAATTTCCCCCACATCTGCATTCACCTGAAACGTTTCATTAATTGTAAGGCATTAATTGATTAAAGCATGTCAAGGCAAGTTATACATGCCTAACTACACTAAACATTGAATATGCAAATATAACGTGACAAATGACATCTCCGTCTACCCTCCCCCTCTCTATAGGTGATTTTCGCCGGGTACCCCAGTTTCATCCACCACTAACATCTGTTCAGTTATGACGTAGTCACATAGCCAAAATATGTCAGAAAAAGTGACTATAAGGAATCCTATATGGGTACTAACGCCACTTGGAGTATGCATGGACTAACTCGTTTATGCTCTCTCTCTCTCTCTCTCTCTCTCTCTCTCTCTCTCTCTCTCTCTCTCTCTCTCTCTCTGTTTAATCATGACTAAAAAGTGACAAAAAAGAATGCGATACATTGCCCCGCACACCATTTTGAGCATGTATGGACTTGAGAATTGATGAAATAAATTTGCTATAGCAATAGATATATAATCTCGCTGATCAGGCCCCTTTGGTCACCGGGGGTGAAGGAATTCACATTTACTTAGCAGAATAAAGTAACTAATCTAGGGTGGAAATCGGCTTGGATTTCATGATCAATTTGTTGAATTCAACCAACCGATGAAGGAGCATAATTTGTTTTGCATTGGCGTCTGCATAGTCAGAGCAGTGACAATCGGTGACCTTCATATATTTCCTATTTTTTGTTCAATGTCCAGCATATCCTCTTATCGCAACTTACTTTAACTGTCCGAGCCAGAATGCTACCCACAGTGTATGTCTCCTATATACCCATTACTTAAAGTATCAGTACAGCTGTAAACATGCGAGCATGGAAAACTAGAATATACTGTACATTCTGTTAATTTACTGATGTTTTAAATTGCCAGTATTTACAGATCAGACGTGATCGGTCAAATACGATTCGGAAAATTCTGAGAAGCTTCCGATCCACAAATCCTAACAATATTGAGTCGGCCAGTTATGCCATGTTCGTTAGGCTGTGCGGGTATAGGCTGGGACAAATATACAGGACACATAATTACGTTCTAATTGAGGGTTTGTGCCTGGTTGGGGGGGGGGGCATTCAGGTACAGGGGGCGCACCTTCGTTGCGTATTTCGCGGAAGAAGGGGTCATTTTTTAAGACCTCCGCATGTCCGCGATTTTGTAAAAGGAGGGTACTTTTTCGTACCCAGGTATGAAGTATGGGGGTGAAAATCCCCTTACAATCCACGAAATATTCGCGGCTGTGCCGCTGAGTGACTCCTAAAGTTAAAATACGTGTTCTCATTCATCCAATGTCTGTGATTTGAGAAAAGAAGGGGTGTTTATTTAGAGGAAAAAGTCTGCGTTTTTATTAAGATAAGGGTACTTTTTGGCCAGAAATCAGTGCTTTAGGGGTATTTCTTAATTTTGATAACGAACGTATGCGCCCCCCTAAATACCCAAATGCCCCCCCCCCCCCCCCCCACGGGGGTTTGTGTGGGTAATTTGTAATTGATACTGATGACTGCCCTCCTTTATCAACACGCCAAGATGAGAGCAGGCATCAACATGTGCTTCATCGGCTTATCAGTTATTATTTTTGTTTCCGTCTTTGTGTTATCCAACAAAATAATCAAGGTAGCTTACAGGATAAACTAAACTGCGACATTTTGATAAGGTTACTTAGGGCTCAACCTTATATTTTTCTTTGTAATCTGAACAATAACGGCTGTCTAAACCATTTTGTAGAACTAGGCGAGAGTCAATAGCCGTATATATGGATGCATGGTTTGGAGACAGAGCGCATCCCCTAAATTCCAATCGCCGCTGATTACTGAATCCAGCCTGGGGAGGTATATTTCTCACAAAATATCCCAGGCCATCACAGACTCGAGCACGGGATTAAACATGTAAACATTCAGGCTCTAGACAAAAGATATCCTACTGCAGAATTTCAACTTTAAATGGTGTAATCACCGTTGTTTGTTAGCTCCAGTGATAGCGTTGGTCCTTAACCCTCATAATCTCTGTGTTGAGGGTGCAATTGATAACAACCAACTAACCATGCTGGTTAGTTGTTATCAATTGCACCCTAGACAAAGAGATTATGAGGGTCGGCTGGACCAAAGGTCTACCTGCCCAGCACTAAGAAAGAACCTGTGCCATTTTAGATGTTTACTATCAAGCGATAATGATTAAGAGTGGCACTAGTTAGGTAGCTTAGGGTTGATTTAGAGCAGGGGAAGAGGAATTTAGGGGATGCGCTCTGTCTCCAAACCATGCATCCATATATATGGCTATTGACTCTCGCCTAGTTCTACAAAATGGTTTAGACAGCCGTTATTGTTCAGATTACAAAGAAAAATATAAGGTTGAGCCCCAAGTAACCCTATCAAAATGTCGCAGTTTAGTTTATCCTGTAAGCTACCTTGATTATATTGTTGGATAACACAAAGACGGAAACAAAAATAATAACTGATAAGCCGATGAAGCACATGTTGATGCCTGCTCTCATCTTGGTGTCTTGATAAAGGAGGGCAGTCATCAGTATCAATTACAATTTACCCACACAAACCCCCCCCCCCCCCCCCCGGGGGGGGGGGGGCACTTGGGTATTTAGGGGGGCGCATACGTTCGTTATCAAAATTAAGAAATACCCCTAAAGCACTGATTTCTGGCCTAAAAAGGTACCCTTATTTTAATAAAACGCAGACTTTTTCCACTAAATAAAGACCCCTTCTTTTCTCAAAGCACTGACATTGGATGAATGGGAACACGTATTTCAGCTTTTGATTTTATAATCCTCTGCATGTTTAGCGGCAGCAAGTGGCGGCAGCAAAATCGGAAGTCCAGTCACTTCGGGAGTCACTCAGCGTCACAGCCGCGAATATTTCGTGGATTGTAAGGGGATATTCACCCCCATACTTCATACCTGGGTACAAAAAAGTACCCTCCTTTTACAAAATCGCGGACATGCGGAGGTCTTAAAAAATGACCCCTTCTTCCGCGAAATACGCAACGAAGGTGCGCCCCCACCCCCCTGTACCTGAATGCAACCCCATCCCCGGGCACAAACCCTCAATTAGAACGTAATTATGTGTCCTGTATATTTGTCCCAGCCTATACCCGCACAGCCTAACGAACATGGCATAACTGGCCGACTCAATATTGTTAGGATTTGTGGATCGGAAGCTTCTCAGAATTTTCCGAATCGTATTTGACCGATCACGTCTGATCTGTAAATACTGGCAATTTAAAACATCAGTAAATTAACAGAATGTACAGTATATTCTAGTTTTCCATGCTCGCATGTTTACAGCTGTACTGATACTTTAAGTAATGGGTATATAGGAGACATACACTGTGGGTAGCATTCTGACTCGGACAGTTAAAGTAAGTTGCGATAAGAGGATATGCTGGACGTTGAACAACAAATTATGCTCCTTCATCGGTTGGTTGAATTCAACAAATTGATCATGAAATCCAAGCCGATTTCCACCCTAGATTAGTTACTTTATTCTGCTAAGTAAATGTGAATTCCTTCACCCCCGGTGACCAAAGGGGCCTGATCAGCGAGATTATATTTCTATTGCTATAGCATATTTATTTCATCAATTCTCAAGTCCATACATGCTCAAAATGGTGTGCGGGGCAATGTATCGCATTCTTTTTTGTCACTTTTTAGTCATGATTAACCAGAGAGAGAGAGAGAGAGAGAGAGAGAGAGAGAGAGAGAGAGAGAGAGAGAGAGCATAAACGAGTTAGTCCATGCATACTCCAAGTGGCGTTAGTACCCATATAGGATTCCTTATAGTCACTTTTTCTGACATATTTTGGCTATGTGACTACGTCATAACTGAACAGATGTTAGTGGTGGATGAAACTGGGGTACCCGGCGAAAATCACCTATAGAGAGGGGGAGGGTAGACGGAGATGTCATTTGTCACGTTATATTTGCGTATTCAATGTTTAGTGTAGTTAGGCATGTATAACTTGCCTTGAGATGCTTTAATCAATTAATGCCTTACAATTAATGAAACGTTTCAGGTTAATGCAGATGTGGGGGAAATTGAGGAAAACTGCTAATCAGTATATAACAACTGAACTCCCTCAAATAGTTTATAGATCCATCATATTTACTGTCTACATAGATTCAGACTTCAGTTTGAATCTATGTAGACAGTACTACCCCATAATCCACTCTTAGGGTGGATTATGGGGTAAGTTGAAATCAATTTCCAAATTGATTTCCACCGTAGAAGTTACTTTATTCTGCTAGGTAAATGTGAACTCCTTCACCCCCGGTGACCAAAAAGGCCCGAATATCGAGATCATATCTCTAGAGCTAAAGCATATTTTGGGAATTTCAGGTTAGAAAATGTAAATAATAAAAACACTTAATGAATTCTCAAGTGATGTCCCGGGTTAATACATCACATTCTTTGTGTCAGGTTTTCTGCCACATTGCGCACCATATATTCAAATTTCAGTTTCAATTGGAACCCATAAGGTTGCTTATTGGGGTTGTAAAAAATGTCATTTTTGAGATACTTACATATTAAAACATACACTCTCTTCCTCATAATCAGATTAACTAATATGATGCTGGCGTGGCCAGGAAGCGAGCGCAAAGCTTCAGACTATTTTTTTTTGTTCAGACGAAAATATGGCATAAAGTTAAGACGATTTCAACCTGTGGCAAACTAGTCATTTTGTAAAAGGTTTAAAAGAGTAGCAAAAGGCAAGTATAATGAAGTGTAAATTTTCAACATTTTAAACCGCATTAAAATTGACCCACGGAGTAATTTATTTTTACCGTGAACAATTAGTCAAACACTGTGGTAATTTTTCCAGGTGCTAGAGACGGCAAAGAAATTAATAAGATTTCAACCTTTCGCAAAATCTTAGTTTTGCATCAGATTTGAAAGTGAATTAAATAGTAAGTAAAATGAATTATTGCGGTTCTAACCGTATACCGCATTAAAATTGACCCATGGAAGGGCGAGTAATTCAATTTTGCTGTAAATATTGAGTCCACCATTGTGGCAACTTTTCCCGCAACTAATGATGGTGTAAGAAATTACTACGATTTCAACCAGTCGCAAAATCTTTGTTTCACAACACATTTAGAAGAGAATTAAATGTCATGTAGAATGATTTGTGGTGGTTGTAACGATGTTATAACGGTGTTAAAACGAACCAACGGAACAGCGAGTAATTCAAATTTACCATGAACATTGAGTCCATCACTCCTGCAACTTTTCCCGCACCTTAAGATGTCATGAAATTACAACGATTTCAACCTGTCGCAAAATCTTCATTTCACGACAATTTTAAAAGAGAATTGGATGGCATGTATAAAAAATGTGGCAGTTCTAACGATCTAAATTGCATTAAGGTGATGGGTACCATTGCAAGCAAGTTAAAAGCCCCATCCCAAAACACATCTCACAGCAGCATAATCATATAACAAGGTGGATGTCCAGGTTCCTGTGTGTTATCAGGGAGAGAATACCATAGTCAGCCGTCTGTAGTCAACCCACATTCTAATTTATTTCAATATTTACAACTTTTCACTCAAATGACATAATCTCATTACTGACGCAGGTGATGGTCACTACAGGTTCACAGATACCTTTGGGATATTATTGACTATGCCCAATAAGAAGTAATTTTTTGATCTTTTACTTCTAAAGATTTTTACAGGCCATAACATTGAAAATTTTAGTAAGATCTCTCGTGTGTGGAGGCATGGGAAGGCCATTGATAGTAGTGGACATGCCTCGCTGATCACTTCTGAGTACTGAAAACAAAAGAGAGTTGCACAAAGATACATCTCGACGATCTAAAGACAATGGCCTGTGGTAAGGACGCTATAAATAGGTGCTAGCTATGAGGTTGTGAGGTTACCAAATCTAGTTTGGGTGGAGATTTCCAACTAGAATTTTCAACGTTATGGCCTGTAAAAATCTTCAGCAGTAAAAAATCAAAAAAATACTTTTTATTGGGCATAGTAAATAATATCCCTAAAGTAACTCTGAACCTATAGTAACCATCACCTGCGAATTTAATGAGAATATGTCATTTGAAAGAAAAGTTGTAAATTTTGAAATAAAACAGAATATGGATTGAATAATGACAGGTTGCAATGATATTCTCTACCTGATAACACTCAGGAACTTGGGGATACACCGAGTTATAGGCCTATGCTGCTTTGAGGTGTGTTTTGGGACAGGGCTTTTAACCTGCTTGCAATGGTACCCATCACCTTAAAATAGACCCACGGGAAGGCACTTAGATTGACCAAACAATAGAGGATGGCATAGAAATTACACCGATTTAAACCTGTCGCAAAATCTTCATTTTGCAACAGATTTGAGAGAGAATTGAAAGGCATGTAGAAGAAACTGTGGCGGTTCTAACGATCTAAACCCACGGAAAGGCTTTTAGAATGACTGAAAAATAATGGCATAGAAATACGATTTAAACCTGTCCCAAAGACTTTACTTCGCAAGAGATTTGTGAGAGAATTGAATGGCATGTAGAAGAAATAGTGGCGGTTCTAACCATCTAACATTAAAACAGACCCACGGAAAGGCATTTAGATTGACCGAAAAATAGGGGACTTTGGCATAAAAATTACAATTTCAACAAATCGCAAAATCTACTTATAGAAACAGATTTGAGGGAGATTGTAAGGCATGTTGAAAAAATTGTGGCGGTTCTAACAATCTAAACCGTACTGAAATAGACCCATGGAAAGGTATTTAGATTGTCCGAAAAATAATGGCATAAAAATAGTATTTAGTATTTAAATCACATCCATTTCAACCTGTTGCAAAATCTTCATTTCGCAACAGATTTGTGAGATTTGTGGCGATTCTAATGATCCAAACCGCAATAAAATTGACCCACCGAAAGGCGAGTTTTTATACACTTATTTTTTACTGTGAACATATAGTCCACTGCCGTGTAAGCTTTCCCCGACGTCGCGTACGCATCTGTTACTTTGTTGCGGAGTTGTGCGTGTTGCGTGGTCAAAACGCTATTCTGATACATTTTAAAGGGAACGGTCATTACTCATTACGTGACACGCAACGTTCAAACATGAAAAGATCTAGCGGTAAAATGTGCTCTTAAAGCAAAAGGTGATATACATTTCCCAGACTTCCCTGAAAATCACGCATGCGTCACCGGAACTAGCAAAAAGGTACTTCCGTTTACGCGCGCGGGACCACATTGTTGGCACCTCAAAACTTTTCTGGTACCATATACAGATTGTATATATATACATTGTATCTACATACGTACACACACGTACGTTACATGATTGCTCGCTTGCGCTAGCTGCACTTCGTGCAGCGGCGCTGGCGCGCTCGCTAATATGACGCTGGCATGGCCAGGAAGCGAGCGAAGCTTTGGATGATAATTTTTTTTTTTACTTCTGACCAAAATACAGCATTGATTGACTGTAAATTAATGGCATACAAAACATTACGATTTTAAACTGTCTTAACATTTATAATTCGCAACTGATTTTGACGAGAATTCAATGGCCAGTAAAACGAATTCTGGCGGTTCTATCGATCTAAACAGCATTAAAATTGACACCCGGACAGACGAGAAATTCAGTTTTATCTTGGATATAGTAGCTGCCAAGGCGTGGTATGGCCAGGAAGCGAGCCGATTTTAAAGTGAAATCAATGGTCAGTAGAATGAATTCTGGCGGTTCTAAACTGCATTAAAATTGAGCCACGGATGGGCGAGAAATTAAGTTTTAACGTGGATATACATGTAGTAGCGGCCACTTTCATTCATAGTACAATGAATTCTGGCGGTTCTATCGATCTAAACCGCATTAAAATTGACCCACGGACAGGCGAGAAATTCAGTTTTAACTTGGCGTGGTATGGCCAGGAAGCGAGCCGATTTTAAAGTGAAATCAATGGTCAGTAGAATGAATTCTGGCGGTTCTAAAATTCATTAGAATTGAGCCACGAACGGGCGAGAAATTAAGTTTTCACGTGGATATACATGTAGTAGCGGCCACTTTCATTCACGCACGTGCATTCGTACATTTCATCCAATGGGAGGGCGTGTTTGTTATTGTACTGCACATTACGTCATTGTCGACCAATGAAAGCGGTCGTTACTTAACCTATTAAAGAAATCCTCCAGAACGGAAGTCGTCCGCACGTTGGACGATATTGTTGGACGGTGACAACTTTCTGGGTCCATGTATGTATTTCTTATAGTGACGTCATATACACCCACGCTCAATTGACTGACTGCGAGGCTTCGCACCAGGGGAGGGGAAGAGAAAATAGTCAAAAGAACAACTCCATTGAACAGGGCGGAAGAAAAGTGACGCTCATGTACAAATGCCAGTTAGCTGATTTTAGTCACTGGGTCTTACAGATGAGTGTCACTTTCAATGAAAAAAACTTTTACAGAGATGCTTATTAGCCGACCCCGGTCCTACTCTTTAGGACCTTACAGTACATGCTACTTATTGCCTTTCCTGCACAAATCAATATCTCGAACATATTGTCCGGGTCAATAGTATTGACACCCTCTCCTAGAACAATGTTTAGTATATCCGGATATTTTTGGAATATCTGGGGACATATAGCGCAAATTCTTTCCATCAAGTCATTCCTTTCTTGCTCATGATAAGGACAGTGTAGTATAATTGGCTAACATCTTCTAATTGATACATGTCACACAAATCACACAATGGGTCACGTATAGCGTTATTTCTTGCTCTGTAGTCATCACTCTTTAGAATACTATTTCTGCAGACTAATCTAGCCATTACTTTACAGACTTTAATTAACTTGGTAGATTTATTGGATATTTGTCACCATACAAGATAGTTATCACCACCCATAGTATTCTCAATTCTTGCTGTAAACTTCTTAATGCTTAATCTATATGCCCAGTCCTCATCTTCTAAAGACCAGGCCATTTTCCAAATAGTGTCTTTCCATTGCTTTTTGCTGTGGATGGTAACACCGTTTACCATTCTAATAACTTCGTTTAGCATACCAAAACATATTGCCATCTTTAGCATATTAAAAATCGGACCTGCAAACTTATTTGCAAGACCTCTATTTACATTTTTCATAAAGAAATTACATCTCATAATAAAATCATTTTTTAATTGGGCTCTTATCATCCAGGGCAGCAATAGTTCTAATAAATATTAGCTTTTTTGCAGCAATAAAGTTTTCAATTCTCATCCATCCGAGTCCGGATAATGCTGTCTCATTTGGGGTATAGTACAGAAACCTCTGTACTCTCTGTCCTGAGTCCCTCTGGAGCTCGTCTAGAGGTCTCACATCCTCATCTTTTAGTACCCATTATTCAGACACAATGGGTGCTATAAGAGAACAAAATAAAAAGCTACACACATTTAGGGTCTTTCTCCCTTTTTTGATCTTATCAAAGGTCCTATTCGTGTAGTCGCCTCCGGTGCATGTCTTCAAACCTACATGGTCATATTCTTTGGCTTCTTTAACCCTCTCATTTCTGAGATACTGCCTGTGTCGGCAGTCTCTCACGTACGCATTAGAGGACTCACCATACATTAAATTCATATCTCCACTCGCAGCTAAGCTTGCCTGATATTCTCAAGACATTGTCCATCTTACTTTTTGACACAATAGCAGAGGCTATATCGTCAGCATAGCCAAGAGGGGACACATGTATTCCATAGATTGTAGCACGTGCACCTGAGTTGTCTAATTCTCTAATCAGGGAGTCGATTAACGCGGTATATTTTATAAGCGAAAGGTACCCGCCCTGATGTATCCCACAGGACATTGGGTGCCATTCAGAGACCTTTTCACTGACACAAACTCTACATTTAAAATCTACATACGTTCCATAGAGTATTCTCCATGTTTTTCTGGTAAAACCTAGGGCATACAGGCGATGAAATAACCCATCAATCCAGACATTGTCGAATGCTTTACGGACGTCTACATATACCACAAAGACTTTTGGATTATTTTCTAAAAGTGTAGCAACAGATTCTTGTAATACCACTTTAATGTTAATAAAATGCTGTTTATACTCTTAATTGGCCAATGTTTTCAATAGATATCAACATTACCACTGTGCAGCTTTTACGTGATGAACCAAATATGCAGCTCAACCTATTGCTAATCATACCCAAATTTTTAGGACCAAAACAGACAGGCCAAAATATATATCTTAAATAACTTAATTTTTGTAAAGTGCTTTTGTGTTTCATGATGCAATATGGATATAAAAAGTTCTTCTTTAGGTGTACAACATAACAAATGCAGAACATATTCCGTTCTTTTTGAGAAAATTAAGAAAAACAAGTGTGTCGACTAATGGGTGTTGTTGTAAATCTGCCAAGAATTTAATTTGTCATAACTTGCAAACTATGAATACTAGCAATTAGAAAATGACATTTCAACCTTAACTTGATGAACTCTGCTGACTGACATAGAGTGATTTACTCTAATCTGTTTTATATGCCATTGGTGAGCTTTGACCTTTAGTCGACAGCAGATATTACCATATGGGCGACAATTGTCGACCAACGGTTGGTCTTTTGTCGACTAATGGTGGGATTTGTATACATATATATATATATATATATATATATATATATATATATATATATATATATATATATATATATATATATATATATATACATATATATATATATATGTATATATATATTGTAACGTTTTTTCGTAATATTTTGAAAGGAAATTACTACCCAAATGTGTAACCGCTTCGACAAGTATCATTGAAGAGGGAAGTGCACTCTCTATAAAATAATTTGTGGTCTTTTGGTTAAACGGACAAACCATTCATGGACTACCGTCATTCGCTTGATTTAATTTGTGACATTTCAAGTATTCGATCTTCTTTGAAGACACCCACTTATGTATGAGAAGAATGATGTGTAGGCCGGAAACTGAACTTCAGATTTTTCACATCTTGCTTTCATATACTTGTCAAGAATCGGTTTGATAAAATATTTAAATGTAATAATTGCAATCAAACAAGATATAACTTCCTATGAATAAATCACATATATGATCCATCTTTTGACGTCTTTTTACCTCGCTGTCTCTCATAACTGTGAGGGAGATTGAACCCCGCCCGGCGTGTAAATAAGTTGCCAGTGACTTGGGATTAGGCGATGGTTTTCGCCGGGTACTCCCGTCTTCTCTACCACCTACAGCTGGCTGGTCACTACTTATGTATGTGGCAGAAATATCGCATGGAAAGTGGCGATTAAAAAGTATTTCTAAATGCAAAAGCAAAGTAGCAGGTGTAATGGTTATCTATCTAACCCGTAGCAAGTTCTACATTTTCCATTACCCCAGGTATCCCCATATAACATGTATGGTTTGGATATGCTCTCTGAATTAAGTAACACAAATGTGCTACTTGAATTATAATTAAAGTGGAAGTACACATATCACACAGTTCCCTGTCACATTACATAAGACTCTGTATCCATATGTTCTACTCACTATGATGATAAAAATATTTGAAATGAAATAATGCAAAGTAACATACATGTAGATATGGAAGATATTGAGTTGGGAAAGATTTCCTGGTTCGGGGACATGTCATAGTCATGTTTCAAGTGGTTACCCCGATTAGCCAAGAGGTTTTTGTCAATAACCCTGTAAAAAAAAAGTTTTTTATCATATTATTTCGTGATTAGTTATTTTCCTCGATAGTTTTGCACTCGACTTGAATGTGAATGTGTGCAATGTACTGAAACAGTTCTTTTCGGGATTTTCTTTTTTTTAGCATATCTTAATTTCGACGTATCGTATGATTATTTCCGCAGTAAACATTCTGATCTCATAATCAAGCATCACACTAACCTATAAGTACAGGATTATGCTTGTAGTATCACGTATTTACCATTTTCATTTCAGAATATAGAGTTAGAATGTCCCTCCTCAGGTAAGCATCATTATTCAAGTGTTCTTCAATTTAGTCTAGATAAGTTTACATTCAAATATCCATAGTGGTAGCGAATGTTAGATTGTTTGGGGAAACATTCTGACCGTTGATATTAAGAACATCATTTTGATCATTACTACGTGACAGAATAGTGTTAAACTTTGAACAGAACCTAAATGCTTGTGGTGATGATTTACCCATGCGGACGATTTTGAGAGGATTTTGTAAGTTATCAGTATACCAATATTACATATCCTTTCGGTGTGGGTTGGTGCTATTATGATACTATGGCAGATTTCGTAACTAAGAACACATTCTTCTTTTTTAGATTGGTCCCTTAAAGGTGCATATTGCTACAGATTATTCGCAAATAATGAACAATGGCCAGACGCGTTACAGACGTGTAAAAAGTAAGTGGTATTCGCTCCATAGCATCTGGCATTCCAACAATACTTTGATTGGAAATATGCCATTTTATGTAATGGATTTTTGTCTGTATGGTATGGTTCAAAGGGTGTAAGATAGTTGTAAAGACCAAAAACATCGTGAAATATGTTACGACGGTGAACTTCACATACCTTGTTGATTAATAAGATATGGACATATCTCATGATAATTCCAACCATAAGTCATCATCCATAGTTAATCAAAGGAATCCTCTTTCGTCTTCTTGGTTGACCATCGATTTCACTTCTTTTTCAGTTACGGAAGTCAACTAGTTTGGTTTAAGGACTATGCTGAAAATGCCTTCGTTGGAAGTCTTGTTAAGAAAGGTCAAATAGACAAAACAAGCTATTGGATCGGTAAGTTCCGTGCCTAAGTGAATTCAGTACCTAAGCAAACATAAATGCATAAGAGTATGTATTACGTACGTATGTACATACATACATACATACATACATACATACATACATACATACATACATACAAACGTTCGTACACATATACATACATACATATATACATATATGCATATATTCATATATACATACATACTCAAGAAAAAATCGATATGAACTACAAAAGGTGTGTCGAAGGATTTCGGTTTATTTGATAGTTGCTAATGCATCACGTCCTCAATCGTGGGATTCTAAGCGTTCGCTTCTGATCTTCCCAGTGCAGAAAGCTAGATGCAGGAGAAAAAAAAACGATATTCTGTAGTACCACTCATGCAGCAATAAAGTAATTCTTTTATTTACATAGCAATTCAATCGTTAACATTGTGCACCCACACATATTTCAGATTTAACATGTATCTGTAACATTCACTTTAAAAGATGTTCCTATTGCATAGCTGGTATTCGTTGACAGGCCTCATGGTCTTATCGTAGAGGTATACCACATTTAATATAGTAGAACAATGCTACTGAGGTTTGGCTTCCCTACTTCTCATGCTGGGGCACCTATACATTACTCAGACTGCTGCTGCTGTCTGTGAAAGGTGCTACACGCCTCGGGGATGGAGCGTTGAGAATGGGGAGTACAGCCTGCTGCAGGGCACAGGATGTTCTGCAATGCTCCTGGTACATAGCCCTATTCTGCACCATATCCAACTCCAGTACCGTCTACAACTGGTCTATCATTTCCAAGTGGACCATAATGCCCCTAGTTACCGATTCTTCTAATATATCGCATGTGAAACTCAAATACATTTATAACCAAACTGTTCCTCTCACGAGTAAAACAGATTCACTGTAAATTTGAGAAGAATAAACGCGTGTAAAATAAATGTATAGATATTCTGCTACATAAAGCCATCCCATGTTAGGCGATGATATGGTAGTAAGAAAAATCAAAAAACGAAGTCTCGTTAGAGAATAGGTCTTCATAAAGCGGGCCTCACATAGTTCATTACAACTTCAAAGAAAAGGTTGCATATAGTCAAACGTATTAAAATGTGGGTTTAACCAAAAAATGTGGCGTGGGAAATTGTAGCAGTGTTTTGTTTAGGAAGAGGTCCAAGTCATAAATGCGTCCCAGTATTTAGTAAGTTGCATTTATCGTGGTGTGTGTAATTGATAACTATCAAATAACAAACACAAGCGCTCTAAATTCACTTAATGCACAGACTGAAAGGGAAATTTCATCTTCCAATGGATTGCTAGATGATTGGCATTACATATCAGCATGGTTTTATCTGAGTGCATTTATTCGTTTTAGTAACCGACTGCCCTTATGTATGACCTTGATTATAAATAGTTTCTACATCACCTTTCATTCAGAAACCCTGAATGTATACATGTACTCGAATGATATTGAATGATATATTGTAGGAAGTAAAACAGGTATATGAATATGAAAAAAGAACATTTGAGAGATTTGACAATGAATAGAGATACACAAGCTGTACCTCACCTACACTCTTATCTCTGAAAAGGGAACTCCCTTGGTGGGAGTGTGCTGTCGTGCGTGATGAACCAGTCACTGTAAGGAAAGTCAGTCAAGTGTACCATGTACTGTACTAGGGGTACGACTGTTTGCTAAGTGGGTATCATTACACAGGTGGGTTCTACCCTAGAAGGTATGAAGACCTAACAAATAACCTTTAATTCATAATAATATCATACCGGATTTTGATCTCTCATCAATATTATGTACCCATCTTTATCGAATGGTTCCCTATTTAGCTACAGTGAAGTTAAGTACATCAGCCCGAAACTTTGATATATATATATATATATATATATATATATATATATATATATATATATATATATATATATATATATATATATATATATATATATATATATATATATATATATATATATATATATATATATAGATAGATAGATAGATATAGATATATATAGATATATATAGATATAGATATATATATATATATATATATATATATATATATATATATATATATATATATATATATATATATATATATATATATATATATATATATATATATATATATAGATAGATAGATAGATAGATAGATAGATAGATAGATAGGTAGACAGGTAGAAAGATGGATAGATAGATATATTAACAGTGATACACTTCTATTATGGACACCGGCCAAATTGTCCATTATAAAGGGGTAACCAAAATAGAGGGGTTGTTGTGACTGCCCAGTAGTGGCATAGTGGACACATTTTGGCATTATCAAAGGAATTTAGCTTGTTGTATTGTCTACATCTAAGTTTCAATCATCTATTAGATGCTTTAACATCTATAAATACCAAGGGGGAGGCACAGTGAGTTTCTGTTTTTCAATTAGAGGTCCTTATTCTTGCAAAGGGTTGCCACTTTCACCACTCTAAAAACTCTCCTGTAAGCATCTACATAGCTCTCCTGTCCTCTCGTATATAGGCAATCAGAATCGCCCATGTACTCAGTTTTTCTTTTGATCACACTTGAAACAGAAGACTTGGACAATACAAGCCACACATAGCACTTTTTCTCCAGCTGAGTTTCTCACGGTCTAAAAGCAAAGCTATGTTCCGATCAAGACTGAGCTTTACTCTTATCCTGTCAGTTGTTTGGTGGTCAACCTCTGAGTTTACTACTGAGGCAAATGCTCTTCGCCTGGCTTTAGTGAAGCTAGATGCAACTGTGATCATAATAAAACATCGGCAGCAGACATAGGCTGGTCCTCTACGCAATAAGTATTTTGCCCATAAGTGCTAGGGGAGCACATACAGACAGCTGGGGCAGCCTGCGCTAATAAGAATAGTATAGGGAGACCAGGGCAAGACCTCTAAAGTTCAAATATTGTGCTTGAAATATCACTTAGCATCATCCAATTTTCCTGAAAAGATGATTGTGGCTCGAGGTAATATTCTGTAGTACACCTTTAACTTTATTTGGGTAATCATACAGATTTCCTGTTGTTACATGAGTGTAATTTGATTCCCTTCAGCTTCTCACTAGGTGAATTGAAGACCAGAACAAAGCTGCTATTTGGTATAGATTCCTAATAAATGATTTACTCTCCCCCTTTCTTTGTAAGTTGGTCAATAGAATAAGCCAACTTAAAATCTTATCTCAGAGAGAGTAATCATATGATTAGGTGTACTAAAGAATATACCTTTATGCTGGAGCATTCTTTGCATGATAAGGCACCAGTGGTCATTGCTCAGGATACCAGCCAATTCATGCAGGGATCTCCTCACCACCATCATTTTCTTAAGATATTTTTTTTTGTAAATACATATTCTGATGCTTAGAATAATCAGTTGATTCATAAGCATAATAGTAATGTTCAATATCTGGTCCTAATCACCTATCAATGAAAGTATAACTCTGAAAAAAGAAAGTGAAGGAAACTGAGTATCCTTTTTATTTTCTATTACCCGGTATTTTCCTTTTCATCATGATTCATTTAGGTATTGGAAGTGTGAATGATGAATCTTTACTGTGGCTATTAAGAGTTTATCCACCAAAAGGATGGGATTATGAACACATCTCTTTATGTCACTGAATATTGTGGGTATGTTATATAAGTACCAAATCAAATAAATGGAATATTGTAACACATTTGATATATTTTAAACATACGTTTTTGTTTAATTGCAGGTTTCAATAGAAGAAAGGTAGCAGCTAGTAATGTTGACATGGCGTACTGGAATGGGGGCATGTCTACTGATGTGCATGTTGGATTCTGGGATGGCAGTCAACCGGAAGCTACTAAGGGTGAATGCGCTTCAGTTTCTACTTCAAGTACTGCCTATAGTTACCGGAACTGCAGGGAGGTACTACCCTTCGTTTGTCAGAGGATGGCTTGTTCCAAAGGTAGATTTGGTTTCTCTATCTGACTTACTCTATTGAACACATTGAGCATTGTAGATACCATTCTCAATCTTTCCATTCCCAAAGATAGATAAGTTTAGCATGAGCTTAGCAATGCGAAACCCATTTTGGACAGTTTGATAAATTGCCAAATACAACATTTGCTTATTTGAGATTTTGTCAATGTGTGCGTTGCCCAAGAAACACTTTATCTAAAAAGTACTCATACACTCTGGGATATTTCATGTTTTTGAACAAGACATCATGTTCCATAGTTATTGAATACTACCGTCTTTATATTAACAATGATACTTCTACTCTGTCTAGATTAAATATTCCTACTCATTGATGTGTGATATTTCATTTCCCTCATATGCTTCTCTATTCTTCATCTTCATCGTTTCTGAAACTTTCTATGAGTCGGAGTGTTTTTTCATATATTGGTAGAATTATGCTTAACTATACCTATAGTACGCCAGAGCTCCGTCACTTTAGGGTATTGCATTGTAGGAAGATTGAGATGCAGGTACTATTTTTTCAATTTTTGATAAGGGTGTCGTTAAGCACAAACTAAACGACAAACGCATACCTATGAAGCACGGTTTGTTAGTTAGTAACGGATTGTTTCTCATTTGTGTTGTAGGAACCTTTGCCTGCAACAATGGCAAATGTGTGAAAAATGAATATAAATGTGATGGAACAAACGACTGCGGAGACCTAAGTGATGAACAACAATGTAGTGAGTACATAAACACGCAATTTTCATAGGCATCCATCAATCTGCAAATACCCAGAAAGGTGTTTGCAGTTTTCTCACAATATCTAATCGTCTAATATATTCAACATTTTCATATCAAACCGTAAACGTTCAGTACAGGGTATTGTCCAGTAATACATAGAGTATATTCAGATATATTTTGATGATCTGATTGAACTGCAAAATTATAACATAACATAAGACATTTTCATAATTTTCCATAATGGCATTTTAACATAAAACCTAAGCCAATGGGTTAGATATGTATATGCGTTTACATTTTGTGCATGTAAATTCTTAAAATGCGATTTTGAATTTTAAGATTCCAAGTGTAGGTTCCTGCTACAAACAGACAGTGGTTCGCTCAGTAAAACTAACTATCAAGGGGATGAAACCTGTGTTTGGATGATAGAAGGAGCCTTGGGCAAACGCGTGAAGCTGACGGTTAGTAGCTATTGTTACTTATCTCCTAGTATGGGGCAGCCATGGCTATACATGGCTGTACATGGATGACCCCCCCCCTCTCTCTCTCTCTCTCTCTCTCTCTCTCTCTCTCTCTCTCTCTCTCTCTCTCTCTCTCTCTCTCTCTCTCTCTCTCTCTCTCTCTCTCTCTCTCTCTCTCTCCCCCAACACACACACATATGTATGTATATATATATATATATATATATATATATATATATATATATATATATATATATATATATATATATATATATATATATATATATATATATATATATATATATATATATATATATATATATATATATATATATATATATACATATATATATATATATATATATATATATATATATATATATATATATATATATATATATATATATATATATATATATATATATATATATTTATCTAAACAAATATATATTTACTTATCTAAACAAAATTTGTGAAATAATATCATAACTAAATACCCTCTGTCCTTAATACTCCAGTTTTCAAACCCTACCTCTGGTAGTGTGACCTGAAGTAAATGTTACTTGAAATAGCATGAAGTTAACAAACCTATGCTGCATTGCCCTCCCATGACTTAAAGATGGGTACATCCGCAGTCATGAAATTCTTCCACATATTTGGCAGCCACAATTGCCTCCCTAACCCTGCCCACGTTACTAGAAACGATTGCGCTACCATAGCCTTGAACTGCATGTCTGCATTGTATTCAGCAAGTTAAGAAATATGGGTTGTTAGGCCACTGGATCGCGCCCTGTTTACAACGTTGTGCAGGTATTTAGCCAGTACCAGAGTTCCAGTATGCGGGAGATGTAGCGAAGCTGTAATAAATAGAGCTTATGCTCTATCTATTCGAGAGTGCGCATATCAAAACATCAAGAAGAAAGTCTTAAGAAATGAGAATAGTGGACCATGGATTGACTATACTTAATGGAGTTACTTCTAAGACTGTTTCTGTATAATCGCAACACTCATCAATAGAAACTGTAATTGCTTCTAGTCATCCACGTATCTCTACCAAGATAAATGTGGTTTTTTACTATTTGTACTGTAAATATTTCGTATCACCTGATCTTTACGCTATACCGATACATTAAATGTAACACATACGAGTGATGACAGTGAGGATATATATCTTTACTTGACTCGTATATTCCTGATAGCAAGTGATGCTCTATCTTTATACATTTATTTCATTGTTTCTTGTTAATTTTCATCTTGTCTTATATTTTGTACCAAGAAATTTCTTGTATGCGTGTAATTTTGTAGAATGTACTTCTACGGTCAATAAATTATACAATACAATACTTACAATTCTTAAGTAGTGCTCGTTCGATACATGCAAATAATAGAGGCAAGTGCGTAGTTTAGGTTATCCTGAGGAGGAATTCTCATACATACTATCAAACGCATTAATCTTTAAATGGCTATCAATTTCTTCTTGGTTTATGTGGAAGGAAGCATTTCTTGATACTTTGTTAAATCACCTTTTTAGGGCTTGGGATACAGAGCCAGGGGATGGGTATATTATAGTGGTAATTTCATGGTGGTAATTTATCCCGGCCGAAGCATATGAGAAAGTTGCCAGTGACTTGGGTTAGGCGGTGGTTTTCGCAGTTTCCACCGCCATTTTAAATTGGCAAGTCATGACCCAGCCGTAATACGGCAGAAGACGGGACGATGACCGAAATTCCAAAAGTATATGTATTAATATCATTTAGGAAAACAGTCTTGTACGTATCAGCTAACATTATTTGTTTCATATTTAGTTCAGCAGTTTCGAGACGGAGCAAGATTCAGACGTTGTGCAGGTATTTGTTGGCGGCAGAGAAGAGTCAACCAGTCAGCTTATTGCAACTCTATCAGGAAGCAAAGACGTCAGTAAACTGGGCCCGTATTACAGCTCCAACAATCTCATGATTGTCAAGTTCTACAGTGACAAAGAGGTTTCCAAGAACGGATTCAGTGCTTCATACACATCAGGTAAGATATCGAAATACACGATTTATGAGTGAAAAGCTGCTAGTTTGTCCAATTACATGTATATTGTTCGCCGATGTCCTATTACAAGATGATGCTTGGCGTTTCATCAACACTCATACAAGAAATAACGAACGAATGGTTACATGAATTAAATGCAGTTCATGCAGTACATGCAAAATGGTGGTCCTTTGGAATAGATAATCCTCTGGTTCTTAACATTACAGCTTAATTATCAAACCGGGAAAGGCTTAACTATCTCAATCCGTTCACGTTATTGTCGTGGTTAGTACAGGGTTAAAGCCATGTGTTTGTGTTCAGGTAGGAGCGTAAGGTTTCTGTGTGTGCTGTGCGCGGAGTTTCTTTCAGTAGCGCCATATACCGCTACCGCCTATTTCACTTGAGATTCTAGAGCATTAGTACTTATGTTGGGAAATATGGAATAGTTCCAAGTATTAACCAACTAGTTCCCTGCGCTATATTCGTAAGATCATGATATTGGTTCGTGAAGTACTAGTTTATTCACCCGTTCTTTATTCAGGTGAACGTGTATTACAAAACAGGTTTGACACACTAGTTATCGGCAACAACCTATACAGAATGGGTTGTCTATATAACTCTGCCCTGCCTGATTAAAGTCATACTATGATAAACAGGCAAGTTAGTCAAATATCATGGGACTCTTTACAATATTGATGTACCATCTTGCATATTGAAGAACCCAATTATACACCTTTTGAATTGTTTTAAGAAAGTGAAGCCAAGCAAATCACAGCGAACATGTACACACAGCTATACGTAGCTATGTTTATCCATGCGACTAAACGCCTGAAAGAGTTAAGGAATAACAACCTAGTTTCCCAAAATAGGACCTGTTTAAATACGATATGTAGTACTTTCTCCTGTGCAAATACCAATGGTAGTGCCCCTTTTGTAATTATTATCTATCCGTAAATAGATAGCCTTCTATCGAACTTACTACGTATGTATGTATATAAACTATATACTAGTATGTATATATATATATATATATATATATATATATATATATATATATATATATATATATATATATATATATATATATATATATATATATATATATATATATATATATATATAGATATATAGATATATATATATATATATATATATATATATATATATATATATATATATATATATATATGTATATATATATATATATATGTATATATATATATATATGTATATATATATATATATATATATATATATATATATATATATATATATATATATATATATATATATATATATATATATATATATATATATATACACACACACATATATATATATAAATATATATATATATATATATATATATATATATATATATATATATATATATATATATATATATATATATATATATATATATATATATATATATATATATATATATATATATATATATATCATCGAACTTCGCCCCACCCATGCCCACTTCTCTCTATATAGATTGGGTACCTGCCATATTTTCAGAGAATGTCTTAAAAGCATCATAATGGCAGTCCAGGTTGAATGCTCGCCAAAGATTTGAAGATTAATAACGCGGAATAAGAGGTTACACAAATTAGGTTGATGCACTATTTTTGATGTTCTTCTGGTGCTTAAGAATAAGGACAGTAACATATTGTATACAGGCAATAACCCATGATGACCTTATTTAATCTTACTGCTATCTATTCAGTGAACCAAATTTCCTAATGCCTAATTTTACGGGAGGCAGATTGATTTCTGGACTTATCATTATCAAATTCTGTATGGTAGAAAGGTATAATCAGGTATGAACTTATTCAAATTTTCCTTTTCTAATTGTAGCATTTCCGGTATCGTACAAAGATGTTGAGAGCGCAAAAAATATGTTGATTTGATATTTGATTAATACCGCACGGGATCAGCGGGTGAACCAGGAATAGACAACATGTAGCCAGTAGCAGGATCTAACCGTATCCCTATTGTTTGTCAAAGAGTTTTCCTCAGATCCTCCTATTGTAAAATAAGGACAGCTACATTTGTAGTATGGTGTACTCTGCACATTCCCACTTGTTTTGATGAAAATGTTTCTCCATTCATATGTTTTTCGGAATCGGATGGTGCACTCCGCACATCCCCACTTGTTTTGATGAAAATGGTTCTCCATTCATATTTTCTTTTTCAGAATCGGATGGCACAGCGAACAAGGTAGTAGACATAACGGCCACGGAAACAGCACAATACTTCAACCAACCCTTCTACCCCGGGCAGCTGCTTATCGCTGGCCTCAGGCAGGTGTGGCTGGTCAGGGCACCTGTCAGACAAGTCATCAGTATGCAGGTGACACTTCTTTTTATTCTTGATAATTTGGATTCATTTCTCGGCTGGTCTCAGTAATTGTAAATGCTGTGATTATACTTTATTGAATCGTTCATAATATACAAAAATGTACATTTACATGTAAATATCAACAAATGATAATAATAATGATAACTCAGTAGACCTTCAACCCCTGCCCTCAACATATGCAATGTAGCAAGGTAATCAACAGTAGTGTACAAAATCATATCCCACACTAAGTTAATACCTAGTAGTATTTATCACAAATGTTTTATCTTTATATTGATTAAACTGAGAAATGATAGCAGGTAGGGGAGATTAGTGCTGTACTGGGACATGAGAATGTGTGATTGATATACTAGTGAACATGTACATGTATACACACATTGTGCTATACCTTGCTCGGTAACATCGTAATATGCGTATTTACGTGTACACAACAAAGGCAGTAATTGAGTAATTGGATGATCTAGCATTGAGGTCACCCGTGCGGATTTTGAAATCAAGTGCAAAGAAATGTAACAATACATATTGCCATTGCAGATATCAATCATATATAAACTGTCTTTAAAATTTTGATTTACTTTGGACGACGTTTGAAATAACTAATTGGCTGCTTTTATCAACCATTTAAGAACTTACGGTCACTACATTACTTGTCACTCATTTCATTCATATTTCCTTATATCAAATATGAATAGTAAACGGCTATTTAGATGCTTGATCGTTTTGTTAAATAAAAGCATGCGTTTTAGTAATCAACTCTTTTTTAATTTCTGCAAACGCATGTGTTTTTATTTCTTAACAACACACAACATGTACTGTTACATATAGCACACAACAAATGCCAGTTTTTGTGGATTATTGAGGATTATGGATTAAGATTTAAGGGCAACTCTTGATGGTTATCGACACCGTTATTCCCGTGAGCAAACGAGCGTTAATTCAACTGTAATTAGAACATAAACCACAATTCTAGGAACAATCATGCATTTGTTTGTATGGTTCTGCTTCGGATGATACTCCTATCGTGATAACTCTTTTAATTGAAGGTGATGACTCTTGATATGGGTCCGTATGCAAATAACTATGTTGAGGTCAGAGATGGAAACAGCCCTTCTGGTGCTCTATTGGCGCGCTACACCGGAAGCGCTGGACCATCAACGCGCATGACGGTGACGTCATCTAGCAATTACATGTGGATTCAAGTCCATACTGAAACACAAGCACACAGGCAAGGATTTAGGTTTTCTATTACCCAAGGTAGGTTATGCTTTTGTAACTTCTCTATTCTACCATTCATGTATAATACATCAGAACTAAGTTATTTGTTGTGTAATCCAAACCGTTTCCAGGAAAAGCTGAATGACTGAGTTTGAACTATATAATAAGCAAACATTATGTAACACCTTTTTGGTAATATTCATATTATCCATTTATATTTGATAATAAACTTACATACACAGAGTAATTTCCAAAATATACTAGTATCATTTAATTCGTTTCGCTGAATTAATATGAAATGGCGCGAATATGTAGTTAACGTAAATAGGCAAAAATGGTATCATTGTGTTGAAGATAATGATAGCCTAAGAATAAAATATGTTATTTATCTAACAACGGGCAAAGGGTGATTTGTTGTTTGGCTTAACATTTCTCTTTTAAATATTTCACAAAAACTGCTTTATTTAAAAATGTTTCCAAAAGCGTCAGTCCTGTTTTGGCCGCTAAGATTGAGTGTAAATGGGTTAAGCACCACTACAAATGAACTAATTACTCAAAGAATTGCTCAACACGTTTTAGGTTGCAAGTTTGACTTGACCGGGTCACACTATGGTATCTTGGAGTCGCCCGGTTACGGTATCAGTAATTATCCCACATCTCAAACCTGCGAATGGAAGATAACAACAAACAACACTGCACCATTCACACTGACCTTCGACGCTCCAGTTTACCTGGACGACGACGGCGACCAGATTCTGGTAAGAAATAGTTTAGTAAACTTTTGTACAGAGTTAAAAATATTCAAATACCAAAAAAATGTTCACGGAATATGATATAACTCGTACATTACCCTTTACCATAAGATAATTACAGATTACCGTTAAGATACGCTTTGGAAATGATATATCTATTGCACGTGTAAATACATGACATATCTTATTTTATGTGATGTAAGCCTCTACATTTAATGACCTTGTTTATCGTTTCTGATGTACCTGCACTGTCAAGTCTTATATTATAAGTTGTCTATACGACCGTCAACAATCGGATGCATATTATTAATTTAAAATATATGATTTATCATTTGAGCAGTACGTTTTGAATTACACATATAGCAACGAATAGGTATATGATTCCTTTTTTCCTCGTACCTCATTTGAAATACTCATTGTCGTGTAAGTGATTTTTGCATTTAAAAATCTTCTTATCATGCCTTTTATGTCATACACATATTTGAAATTCCACATGTAAACCTCCATTTACAAACTACATATTTCCAGGCGTATAACTCAACAGACAGCGTCTCTCGTGCTATAGTTCTGAACGTCACTGGAAACTCAACAGTAGCAGATATTTCTGTAGAGAACGGCGCCATGTTTGTAACGTTCATAAGCAATGCCAGGGGTACAAACAAAGGATTTCGCGCAAGATTTAGTACTGGTATGTTAACTTCTTAGGATGTAAAGATATTTCAAGCCTTTCCGAAAATTTCCGGTATACTTGTGATTGTATCATATCAATTTTAGTCCGTGAATAAAATAGTTGTCTCATGAATACCCAATATATATATATATATATATATATATATATATATATATATATATATATATATATATATATATATATATATATATATATATATATATATATATATATATATATATATATATATATATATATATATATATATATATATATATATATATATATATGTGTGTGTATATATATATATATATATATATATATATATATATATATATATATATATATATATATATATATATATATATATATTTATATATATATATATATATATATATATATATACATATACATATATATATATGTATATATGTATGTATATATATATGTATATATATATATATATATATATATATATATATATATATATATATATATATATATATGTGTGTGTGTGTGTATGTGTATGTGTGTGTATAAAAATATGTATGTATTTATATAAGTTTTCATAATGCATATCAACCACTGCGTCTGTTACACTTCAGCTTGCCCAGAGCCAGGGATTTCCAACAGCAGTCTGTTGACACCAAGTAAGCCATCCTATGACTACAAGAAATCCTTCACCGTTAAGTGTCCCACTGGCTACGTGTTCTCCTCTCAGGAATTCGTTGGCCAAGACTCTGTGACTATGACGTGTGGGTATGCCAAACAGTGGAACGTAAGAACGTCGCCAACCTGTGCACGTAAGTTTCGTATATAGGCAAAAAATTGGAGAGGCTAAGCTTCGATACATTATTGAACCTCTCATAAGTGACCAAGAAGTGTACTATTTAATCCATTTATTTTAAATAATCGAAATACTATTCATAATATCAAATACTAAAAATACTGATGCAATGCTTAAAAGTTCCTCTAGAAATTGTAGTCTGGATCTATAATATGTTGACAGTAATTTAGAATGATATTACAAAAAGTTTGAAGGAGAGTTGTTGGTAGTGTTCTAATTTACATTGTCTGCATTTGTTTGAAATATTTCATGAAAATAGCTTTTTTTGTTCTTTTCTTAAGCGGTGTATTGTGGAGCAGCACCTCCCATAATGAATGGGTATGCCATGAACTCAACAGGCGTCACGTACCAGAAGACTGTCACCTATGGGTGTTTTGTGGGATACACCCTGACTGGGAACAAGGACATCACTTGCCAGGTGGATGGCAACTGGACAGCATCACCAGACTGTTCAGGTACGAATTTCCAATTTCGAATCTTTTATGACATATTGTGGCTAATTCGTGACTATCGAATTGTAAATGGTAGAGGGAACTGCAAAAACCACCGCCTAACCCTTAGTCACAGGTAACTTTCTCACATGATTTGAACAGGAGCAGTGGTAGGAAATAGATAGCAGTTAGTGGTAACCCCTTAGAAAACTAGACAGGACAAGCTGTTCAGCTAATGTATCAGACAAAGTCGAGATGGATAATAGAAAATCGATTTTTACCCAATGATAAAAAAATGAATATTCATACAATTGACGATTACAATCTAAAAAGATGGCAATATTATTTTTACTTGAAGATGGGGTTCTACATCTGGACGCTTCATTCGTATTTCAGAGTTGTGTTAACGAATTTCTTGAGTAAAATGCACATCTTGTATATCGTGATAGCCTGTAACCCAATCTTAGCTATCGTCACTCTAAACACAGAAGTTGGCTTACCTAATATTGAATATTTGCTTATTTCATGTTCATTTTATTTCATTTCGTTCTATTCTAGTTTATTGTTTCTATGTTATTTTAATTTGCTCAGTTCATTTTGTTGTAGTTTAGTTTGATTTATCTTTAAACTATTAATAGTTTTTCATTATTTTTCTATTGTCTAAATTTCATTTTATTTATTTCCGTTTATTTTATTTCATCTCATTCTATGTTATCTTATTTTCATTAACTGAGAAGTTACAGTTAATAAACTATACATACATTACGTCCAATTTTGTTCTAATTCATTTAATTTCATTTCACTTCATTTCTACTTAACTGCAGCATCCTCCTGCTCACCGTTAGGCAGCATGGCTAATGGTACCATGAAAGTAAACAATGGGAATGGCACAGGGTCTGGCTCTATTGTACAGTACACGTGTGATGCGGGATACAGCATCATTGACACCCCTATCCGACAGTGCCAGTCTGGGACGTGGTCTGGAACACAGCCCAGCTGTACAAGTAAGCAAAAGTCATTAACATAATCAATGATAGAATACCAGAAACTGTCTAGTAGTTCCATTTCTTACTAGCTGTTTAACTTCTGATTTAAACAGATTATAACTGTACAGTTCCTTACTTGAAATGCTGTTCTACGTGAACTACCTGCTTGCATTCGACCCTTTTTAGCTCATAAATGCTCACAGCGCCCAAGAGCAGCATGGCAATATTGATGAAATCTTGGAGGCAAAGGCAGGGAAGGGAAAACCTTTGTAGGAGAAATGGTTATTAGAACATTACCAACAACCCTCCTTGAAATATTTTTTTAAATCATTCACAATTCCAAAGGTACCATCCAGTTATCATGAAGAGGATCTTGGTATATCAGAAACTGCGATGTAAACCTGCCTTGATATTTGATCCTGTTTAATCTTTAACTCAAGAGATACAGTGTCTCTTGCCATCAGTTCAGTTTTAAAAGGTTCTGAGTACATCAGTGACGGCGATGTTAGCTTTCTTTGGTTATCATTCTCCCTTGATTGTCAATTTCTGAGGTACTTTTCCCTCAACATCCATTCAGTATAGAAAGATGCTTGGTGCCAAGACCGGTGTTACAGTTGTCAGTGACACCCAGGTATCAGTGGCCGGGCTGATATCAAGGTATCAAGGACCTGTGACACTGAGACATATATATATATATATATATATATATATTAGTGACTGGGGAGTCACTAGGAAGGTCGGCACTGTCACTTATTCCACCGGTATGATGACTTGCTTTATTTCTTCTTATTATTTTGAATGCCAATTTCAGGGATACAGTGCCCCCTACCAACAATTCAGTATGGGAAGATTGTGAGTACGTCGTCGGCGACTGTCCTGTTCGAAGGAACAGCAACAGTGCAGTGCCAGTCCTCCAGATACCAACTCAATGGCAATCCTCTCATCACCTGCATGGCTAACGAGACATTTGATCACATCCCAACATGTACAGGTAAGATAAAAGCTGTATTCAAACATAATGCTTAACCCTTCGAATGCCACCCACGCAAACATGCGTTTGTTTGAGGTTACATAATATAGAAAACCATACATGCATATATGCGCGCGATACAATCAAATTCTTTTAAAGGAGAACCTGGATCACCAATCTTAAAGACCCCTTACATTTAGGCAATTTGGCGGTCAGAATGATGTGGTCGATAAAAGGTTCATGTTGATTCGGCACATGACTATGTTGTAACACATAACACACATGTATGTAAACACACACACACACAGATATATGTATACATATATATATATATATATATATATATATATATATATATATATATATATATATATATATATATATATATATATATATATATATATATATATATATATATATATATATATATGTATATATATATATATATATATATATATACCTACCTACATCCATCCACCCGTCAATCCATCCATCCATCCATACATACATACATACATATATACAAATATGCCAAGTATGCCTTCTCCAGGAATTTACTGATGTTGATACGACTGTTTTGCAGATATCAATGAGTGTAACACAACAAGTCATGGCTGCAGTGACCTATGTAACAACACTATAGGGTCCTACACGTGCTCCTGTAGACCGGGATACACCCTGAGTGCTGACAATAAAACCTGTACAGGTGAGTAGTGGCCAATAACACGTAGAGCATAATCGTTAATCAAGCATGGCGTGAAAAGTGGTTACTTTAAAGAAGGCTGAATGCCATTATATATCGATATATAGGAAGCTACGAAACTAAGTCCAATCAATCTATGTCATGCCAGAAAGTCTATCAATGGCATGCTGAGGATGTTTATATATCTCTAGTAATCTCTAGTAAGTGTTTATATATCTCTAGTAATCTCTAGCAGTTTTAGCACTTATTACGACAGTGCAATGTACAGATGCATATTGAAACATACTCAAGTAAAGTACTATGACCCCAAATGTAGAAGCTGCAAGTGCAATACCACCGGTTCCTCGTTTTCATCTTGAACTGTTTCCAATGCCCCGACAAGAGCAATCATGTATGCATGATTTCTGTATAACTATATGCTATGAGAGCAACGTAATAGATACCTACTAGTAATTAAATCTTATACTTAAGTACTTTACTACTTATTATACAGCTACGTTATCAGTCGGCAAAGCGTAACATCTTGTTAAAAATACGTCACTCTTATATAGTAAAATAACATAAGCAAAACTAAATCATCGGTGATTTCAAATAGCAAAACAATATAAGCAGATAAATATACACGTGTAGGAATTTGGTTTTGATAGATGCTTCATTGCATCATACTTGGCTATCCCCATTAATCATGATAGCACCATGATATTCTGAGTAAACATTCTATGGCTATGTGTTTGTAGATACTGATGAATGTGCCGGTAAGAACGACTGTCACCAGCTGTGTAATAACACTGTGGGCTCCTACGAGTGTAGCTGTAGGTCTGGCTACTCTCTCTACATGGCCAATGGTACAAACGGCTTCTTCATCCCTCCCGGCGACACTGGCCTCGACAACAATGACCTCTACGCCATTAACAGGACATGCGTTGGTGAGAATATTTTAATTCCAAATAGCACAGTTGTGTAATCGGATTTTTATTTCTCATATAAACATTTATTTATATATCATCAATAAATTTCATACCATATATAA
>OZ012685.1:5222224-5226028 GCA_963942565.1 Maea johnstoni
TGATTTTGTGTATAACTTCATGCTGATTTTGTGAAAATTGTATACTACTAGTAATAACCTGACCTGTAATATGAATTAATCTATTATACCTATTTCATGTGTACGTATATGCTCTATGAATGTTCCAAGTGTAATTTTGGAATGGTTATGATATAGGAAACACAATGTATGTCTGTAGAACTCGTCCCTTACCATAAGCATTGATTGCAACACATGGGGAAGTGATCCATCAGGTTAGAGCTGTATTTATAATTAGAAATGGGGTTGGTTCATCATACTGCTCAATTTCAATTTATTTTATTTCGCCAGTTTCCTTCTTTTTGTATTTATTTATCTCTTTTGTTATTTATGTTTTTTTTCGTATGTGTATATTCATATCTTTGGATGTGGTCAATGACAATCAACAAAACAATGCAATTGAGACATTGTTCGCGGTTCTATAGTGCGTTTATTTCCATATTCACAGCATTCCACCTGTTCAGAAATTTACCTACCCACCCCAGACCAAGGAACAAAATCATGTAGCACTAGCAATGGAGTGGTGACCTGTACCATGTCATGTACCAGCAATAGGGTATTCCTGGACGGCGGTTCCAGCAGGACCTTTACCTGCTCCGGCTCAACCTGGAGCCCCAAATGCAGATGTATATGATTGTCTTAGTGAGTATCCATTTCTGATAATGAGTAGTAGTAGTAGTAGTAGTAGTAGTAGTAGTAGTAGTAGTAGTAGTAGTAGTAGTAGATAATATACACTGTGATGATAAGTATGTAGTAGATAATATATACACTGTGATGATAAGTAGTAGTAGTAGTAGTAGTAGTAGTAGATAATATACACTGTGATGATAAGTAGTAGTAGTAGTAGTAGTAGTAGATAATATACACTGTGATGATAAGTAGTAGTAGTAGTAGTAGTAGTAGTAGTAGATAATATACACTGTGATGATAAGTAGTAGTAGTAGTAGTAGTAGTAGTAGATAATATACACTGTGATGATAAGTAGTAGTAGTAGTAGTAGTAGCATAGGTATATGGTTGTCTTTGTGAGTCCTCGTTATTGATGATATTCCTAGAATACATACAAATTAACTTATTAGTAGAATTCAGATAACCAAGCACACACTGCTAAACCCAGTGAGCATTGGAATACCTACCATAAGAAAAAATGGTTGACTATGCAGGATATGCAAGGTGATCATCAGCATCCTAATTACAAATATTTCACAATTGTGTTTTTACTTTCAGGTCCGACGACGTCCATTCTCTACCAGATGTATACGGTAACCTTCACTTCTCAAGCCATCTCCGCCACGTGTGCCGCTAATTACAAGCTAAATACCAGGCTAACCTCGCCCAGGCCACTGCAGAAATGTCAGACCTGTGTATTAAACCCCTGGTGCAGCAAGTAGACGTGAACGACCTGGAAACCAACTCCAGCAGCACCGCGACTCAGGTAAGTAGCAAGTAGAAAACTCTGCGTGCTGCTTGCGAGCTGATGACTGCGATGAAAGGAATAAAGGAAGAACAAAGGACCTCCTAATCATAAGTGCAGCTTTCACTTAACGCATTATTATATACATGAGGTACATGTACGCCCAGTCATTGCTCGACGCTTAGACCGAATTACTAAGCATTTTGAGTTTGGGTTTGACATTGAGACTGAGGTAGAAGATTGGGGCAAGGGAAGTTTCTCGGAGGTCATCACACTTATCTTTAGACATTTTTCAGTTAAAACTTTTGTCAGTGACATATACCTTCAAGTCATGGAATGGATATGCTTCATAAAGTTAACAAATAAGTCTAAGAAAAATGTATAAATCCATCACTGGAGGCATACTTTCAAGCTTTCGTCAAATAGACGTACTTGCATACGATTGAAGATTGAATGGAAATTACAAGTGTCAAGAAACCTTAATATTCATAGGAACATATGCACAAGTCGGGACAACAAAATCGAGGTTAGTGTAATACATACGACAAGAAAAGAATAATCTTGTTTCATTACTTGTAACCATACGTGATGTTCTATGTAATTCCTAGTTACTTAACTACTCCATCAATCAAAGAGATATTACATAAGTCGGGTCTATATATTTTACTTTCCAGCTAGCAATATCGACTAAATACTCAATCAACTCGTCCTCGTCGGCGACTCAGAAAGTATGTGGAGTGTATATAAAGACGGCCTTTGATTTTAAAGTGGCCAAGCTTGATCCATATTTATTCACTCTCTCAAATGTCCCTGGATGTCCGGATATAACTTCATCAAAACAAGAACTGACTGCTGTTGGCTCTCTGTGTAACACGAATGCTGTACAGACTCTCGACAATCAAAACCCAATCTGCGGTAAGAAACTCTCTCTCTCTCTCCCTCCCCCTCCCTCCCTCCCCTCCCTCCCCTCTCCTCTCTCTCTCTCCTCTCTCTCTCTCTCTCTCTCTCTCTCACTCTCTCCTCCTCTCTCTCCTCTCTCTCTCTCTCCCTCTCTCTCTCTCTCTCTCCTCCTCTCTCTCTCTTCTATATATACATACACACACCACGACGCACACACAAACACAAACATATATATATATATATATATATATATATATATTTATATATATATATATATATATATATATATATATATATATATATATATATATATATATATATATATATATATATATATATATATATATATATATAGTCTGTTAAGCATATTTCTGTCAGGCGGGATTTTTTCAATTATAGCGTCTCCATTATAGACTTATCTGATGGCATTATATGTTAGTGCGCAGGAATAACCATTACGAGTAGTTCCCATCAGTTGGATCTTTGCCCCATACTCTGCACATATCTCATTGCGATGCCACAAAGAACCCAATCCAGAACATCGGCGTTAGCTTTATGTGATTCCTATCTCTATTCTTGTGTTCTTCCAGTGCCATGTCCAAGAGGAACGTTTGGTTCTAGCACCACGACCTGTGATAAATGTCCACTGGGCCAATACCAGGATGAGACAGGTCAACCCGCTTGTAAGGTCTGCCCTGCCGGCACTTCTACCCGCGCTGTCATGAGTAAAAACAGCACCGACTGCATTCGTAAGTTAACCATACCACACACATTGACTAAATGTTAATTGATACAAAACCACATAGCACTATCACACTCTCGAAGAAAACAGAAGATAAATGAGGCAACTATGTAAATATACTGTTAGTATCAATGAATAATTAATCCATCAATGCCCATAGCCGCAAAAAGCAGCCCATCGATTATGATAAAATCTTGAAAACAAGTGTAAAAAAGAAGGGAAGCTTTTATTCATAACATAACCAACAATTCCTCGTCAAACAAGTTGTAAAGGCTTGTTTAATTTCCAAGATATTTTCAAAAGTATCAAATGTACAGAAGACAATTTTAAGGGTACGGAGTATTGATGGTCTAAACTTTCATATCAAAATTGACACGCCTTTTTCCATGGACAGCCTCGTGTGCCTCATACGGTCTGGTGGGCACAGGAACTATGGTGCCGCCCTGCAAGGAGTGTCCCGCCAACACGTACGCCAAAAATGCACCACGTGTGCTGCGTGTCCAGCAAACACCAAGACTATAGGAACTGGTGCGGCCAAGATACAGGACTGCCTTGGTAAGATCGTACTTTCATGACTGTAATATCTACTGTTTCACTGTAGTAGTAGGTATGTGTATTGGCTGTAAGAGACTTTTACAAGATCATAAAGGATCATGCTATGGTGTATAAGTAGTAAGGTAGCCCACAATTAGCAGGTATATAGTATATCAGGACAGTAAGTCAGTGAAAGG
>OZ012685.1:5226228-5249218 GCA_963942565.1 Maea johnstoni
AGTATTTGGTGGTGTTTTTTTTATCAAAATTCATTTTGCTTTAAATTCTTTGATATGGAATACTGAGTATACTAAAATACCGATGGTAAATTTACCTTATTCATTTTTTAGACTTTACCAGATGTTCAGTTAGGTCCAAAGTATTTTAAAGATTTCTCACTCTACGTACCTGGCTTTTCATGATTTTTATAGTGTCTTATTTGTTGAAACTACTTCTAAAGAGGACATATTTGTGATTTTAGCTGTGACACTGTAGCAGATATATGTAGTAATGTCAATTGCATGAATGGGGGAACCTGCAAATCTTCTGGACTTTCCGTGCAAACCAAGTGCGCATGTCTGCCAGGCTACTCAGGAAAGAAATGTGAAATCAACATAAGTAAGTTATAAGTTATCAGGTACTATTTAACGTTTTTTATATGAGCATTCATTTTCAACTATTCGCTAGAGTAATTAGGTAGCAGTAAGTCCACAGTTAAGTTACATACGTCTCGCATCACCGTAGATAAATCGAATACACACACATACATACGTACATACACACACCCATATATATATATATATATATATATATATATATATATATATATATATATATATATATATATTATATATATATATATATATATATATATATATATATATATATATATATATATATATATATATATATATATACATATATACATATAGATATATAGATATAGTTATAAATATGTATAAATATATATATATATATATATATATATATATATATATATATATATATATATATATATATATATATATATATATATATATATATATATATATATATATATATATATATATATATATATATATATATATTCATCACTACCTTTCAGATGAGTGCGCCTCGTTGCCATGTCTGTATGGCGGTACGTGTAAAGATGGCGTCAATGACTACACGTGTTCCTGCCCGTCGGGATTCCAAGGAAAGAATTGTGAGACTCGTCCTGGTGTGTGTAGTTCTGTCGTCAACCTGTGTGATGGCGCCACCTGTGTGGACGATTACACCAACAACCTAGGGCTTTGTGTATGCTTGCCGGGATCTGAAGCAGGTTGGTTATCAAAGTATTTAACAATATACTAAGGAGCAAGCGCCTTGAGCAATATCATTTTTCAGAGTGCAATAAAAATTGATATTGCACTCACCAAAGTGCCATATTTGTATAACATCCAATCCCAGTGGCCAGCACAACTACAGTGTCTGATAGATTTCAGAAAATGCCCACATCTAGATACATTTGTATAGGTATTCTATATTTCAAACCTTCGTATTTTCAGTGAACAGCACAACGCCAATAAAACGCTTTGACTGGAACACTGTGCCGGATGTGAGTGTTGGGAAGTGTTCAGCCAGCAACGCGTGTTCGTCTAACCCCTGCCTGAACCGTGCCACCTGTACGTCATCAGGCGTGACCTACACCTGTAGCTGCAGACCCGGCTATGAGGGCTCTCGCTGCCAGCGGAACATAGACGACTGCGCACGCGGCATCACGTGCCAACATGGGGGCACCTGTATTGACGGAGACAATGGCTATACCTGTAGATGCCGCAATGGATTTATAGGTAAGTCAAAGTATCTGTGAAGTAAAAAGTGCAAAATCTGGATGCAGGATTTCATTTATCACCAGTTATAGATATTGGAAGAATCTGGAGTAGCCGAGGAAAACCACCGACTGATCCCAGGTTATTGGTAACTTCTCGCCTCATACAGGGTTCGACCCCGAGACTTGTCAGCACTGCAAAGTACCTATGTATAACACACATGACCTGATCATAATTGCTTTCACTTTCTCAGGAACATATTGTGATGACAACGAAGATGACTGTGTTGGCAATAAATGCGATCAGCAGGGCTCCATTGGCTGTATAGATCTGGTGGAAAAGTACAGATGTAACTGTAAGCCGGGATATACTGGTCAATTTTGTGAGGTAAGTTATGTCTTCTAAATAGAAATGATGTACTTCCGATCTCAGCTGCTGTTACACTCATAAGGACCTGACTTAATTGACTTGACTTGCATAATAATAACGTGTAGAAGTACTTAAACAATGTTCCGATGATAAGAAGGAAAATATTTACTAGAACTTGCTTAATTGATAGAGTTGCCATCGCATTTATGTTGTCGAGAGATATAAACGCATGCTTCTATAAAATGTTCTAATGCTCATTGCTATCGAGACAATATGACAGTATCGAGGCATATCTACAATGGTTGTAATAGGCATATCTGATCTAATTACTCTTTCAGGCTGTAATCCCTACACAGGTATAAACGCAAAGTTTATCAGCATTTCACTTTAGGACGTTATGTCTTTAAATCACACACTAGTAACTTTCACTCGATTTTGTAAATTGTAAAAAAAACACTTGAGAAATGTAAATAGACCAGTTGTTACTTTTGATTTGTCAACAGATTATATGCCATTCTTTCCCAATTAAAGTTACCTCTCCATTGGCATTTGATAAGAAATGTGTTCTTTTCTTGTTGATTATGTGCTTATTTTAACTCAATAGACTTCAATGTTTTAATATCACATTAATTTTAAAGAAAATTTTCCACTCTGATATTTTACACAAGAAGTCTTGATTGTTGTCGGGTTTGAAATAAGATGGCTAAAACTTAAAAAGCACACAAAATCTTATATAGATCTTACTTACGCACTTGTACGTAAAATTGTAAATAGGGGAGTCACCTGAGTACCTTAAAAGTAAGCACTGCATTGACACAAAATATTTCCTTATGAAACTGAATGAAGTAATACATTTCTTAATCGACCACACACTGTTCAGTTTTCGTGTAACCGTACTACGGACTACATTACCCGCGTTAGCGTCAATATCAAGGTAGTTTTTCATTATGATCACAAGGATATCATAAGCACTATAGTTACCAGATGTAGTGACTGACTATGATTACGATTAGTGATAGCAACACCTCTTCACCACTTGTTAGTAAACAAACCAAAGAAGGGTTATGCAAAAGCACATTTTCATCTTGTGTATTTTCTAGTCATTGAATAAGAATATTTGAAATTGAAATGAATATCGGTTAAAAGCTTGCGAAAATTATATTCACAAAAGGGAAAATTCGATGAATGAAAGGATGAGTAAAGTATTTGGTAACTCGTGTTGTGATTTACATCATGCATACTGTAGTTCTTTAGATCAGGCCGACTAAGAGGAAGTGTGAGATGGAATCAGGGAAGCAAAGTATCCGGTTAGCCAAGTCTACATGTTGCTAATTGCCCTGTATAGGAAAACGGTATTGGTTAGACAAATGAGTAACATTCTAACAAGGTTAAAGGGTGTAAAACAAATGTGCAAAGTTAATCATTCGGAAATTCTATT
The DNA here is from genome assembly GCA_963942565.1 of Maea johnstoni. NCBI lineage: Eukaryota > Metazoa > Annelida > Polychaeta > Spionida > Magelonidae > Maea > Maea johnstoni. Next base: position 5,229,608 of record OZ012685.1, read on the forward strand.
TACAATTAACTGTTTATTATGTAGATAATAATGGAGGTTTATATTTGGACATGTTCTAGGTAATGCCTTATCTTGATATATCGAATCTTTAACCTACTGATGCTTAAGAGCTATTGTTGAACTTGTTGATAGTATCTCAGATACAGATTTACACTAACTTTAAAATCATAAATAATTTTACTGAATATTTTAAGGAGAGTTGTTGGTAAATTGTTGAATAACATTTCTCCTTCAAATATTTTCCCATCTGATTTTGCCTGCACAATTTCATTAAAATTGTAAGGCTTCTTTTGGCCACTTTGAGCATTAATGGGTTACTATTTACCCATTAACACTGATGTTCGTAGATCATTCTTCTATGCATTGTTTTCAACATAGGTGGACATCAATGAATGCCTAAGCAACCCCTGTCTGCATAACACCACGTGTACAGACCTGGTCAGTGGCTTTAGGTGTGACTGCGGCTCGGGCTGGTCAGGGCAGAGGTGTGAACAGCTCGTCCGGACCTGCACGCCATCAACATGTAAGAACAGTGCTACCTGTCACAACCTCTTTGGGGACTTCTTCTGTAGGTAGGTCTTCTTACAACATGTCCAGTTGTTAAATTGTGCCTGTATGGTGTAAGCCTAGTCACGTGTAGTTACGATAGTGTATTGTTTACATCCGTTTTAAATATGTTTTATAATTTGTATTACTAGTAGTTTTGTTTTGTATCCTCCAGTATGACCAATAAACTACTTAACTACTACTACTGCTGCTGCTGCTGCTGCTGCTGCTACTACTACTACTACTACTACTACTACTACTACTACTACTACTACTACTACTGCTACTACAAATACTACTACTATCTTTTATTCTTAACATGTAAGCATGGTAATATCAGGTTGGTAACTTCTTTGAAAGCCATTTTTGATCAAATACATAAACTTATTCAAAGCACAAGTCGAGAAAAGGCATTATCATACAGAGGTTTAAGCATTATTAATAAGGATTAATTACAGCAAAACAAACAAAAAATGTCTGGGAGCAGTTATTATTAACAAGATTTTCTGTGCGTGCATGAGGCTCCTGATTAGTCGAGAAAAGGCATTATCATACAGAGGTTTAAGCATTATTAATAAGGATTAATTGCAGCAAAACAAACTAAAAATGTCTGCGAGCAATTATTATTAACAAGATTTTCTGTGCGTGCATGAGGCTCCTGATTAATATTCAAAAAGTTAACCTGAGTACCACCTATACTGTACAGTATATACTCAAGGATAATACCTTATTGTGCACTTTGGAAAGCCCTCATTACAGGAAATTATTCAGTTTTCTAACATGGTGGCATATCTTGATATTCCGTTAGGATTGACAATAAGAAGTCCTTCATTTTTATTTTCTTTAGCATCACAAATTAATCTATTCTCTCTGTTATCTTTAGGTGCACTAAACCCAACACGTATGACCGTACGTGCAGTAGCCAGGCTAGTGTGTGTACTAATGCCAACCCCTGCATAGGCGCTGCCAGCAACTGTACAGAACCAGCAGGAAAGCCGCAGTGCAAGTGCACTCCAGGTAAAACCCATTGAAAACTATGAGCAATAATTCTTGATATATATATATATATATATATATATATATATATATATATATATATATATATATATCATATATATATATATATATATATATATATATATATATATATATATATATATATATATATATATATACATTTTGACGCATCGCCCATTTCATTATGTCCAGCAACTCAATGCATAAACACCCCTCTCTATTGAACCATTCGCTTGACGGTTTCATCTGCATATAGCAACCACTTAAACCAATTTAAGATCAGGTAAACTTAACCTCAGAATTGAAAGACAACAATATATTTGCAATAGTTGATGACGATGTTGACGATTTTCTTTCCCACATTTACAGACACAACTGGCGCAGGATGTCACTACCAGGTGGACTACTGTGAAGCTGGGATTTGTAAGAATGGAGGCAAATGCACGCCTAGTTTCAACTCATATTCCTGTGACTGTCCTCAAGGTAAACATGTATATATATATATATATATATATATATATATATATATATATATATATATATATATATATATATATATATATATATATATATATATATATATATATATATATATATATATATATATTTATATATATATATATATATATATATATATATATATATATATATATATATATATATATATATATATATATATATATATATATATACATATATATATATATATATAACCTTAATCATAATGATGAATACAGTATAGACATTTCATTTGTGCACTAGGTTGCTCTCGATTTATACTTTTTCACCCAGTTGCCCTGTGAAGCCAAGGGTGCTATGTTATAAACTGATGAATGGTCATTAATTCCCAATTATTGTTTTGTCATTGTTTCAGGCATATGTATTACATATCTGTATGCAAACATTTTTTGTTAGTTGAGGTTTAACCATGCAAAAGAGTATATAGCAATGGTCATTTGTAAGTCTAAAATGACTGCTATTTTATGGAAATTAAGCTTATTCTATGACAATCAGTTCCGTGAAACATACGTCTCCTTTTTCCTGGTTTTCTTTTATATATGGTACCAGTTTATATTTGTTAGATTTCTGACTACGTGATCTATTCCAGGTTATAGCGGATCTGACTGTAGTCTGTCCATGGATTACTGCAAGGGAGTCACCTGTGCTAACAATGGTGTGTGTATGAACGGACTCCATTCCTTCTACTGTAAATGCCAATCAATCCACAAAGAGGGAATCAACTGTGACAAAGGTGGGTAGAAACTCAGAATAAACGCATATTTAGTGTTCGCCTAGCCAAAATATTCGTATACATTTCATATTGTTACAACATGAGCAATGCAGATAAAAAGTGCATACATGTTATATATATATATATATATACATATATATATATACATATGTATATATATATGTATATATATATATATATATATATATATATATATATATATATATATATATATATATATATATATATATATATATATATATATATATATATGTATACATATATATATATATATATGTATATATATACATATATATATATATATATATATATATATATATATATATATATATATATATATATATATATATATATATATATATATTTATATATATATATATATGTATACAAAAGATTAAATAGTATTATAAATTATGGTTCACTAGAAAAATAAAGAACACATGTGAGTGGATATTTTGGTAGTTGTTATAGCAGCTTGCACTCACTGTAGTTTCGCTTTCTTTTTCAGATGTGGATAGTAACTTCGATTTGAAATTCTACGCAGTGAGTAAGACGGGTAATGCTGCACAAAAGTACCCCTTCAGCTTGGGTGGGACTACCCTCACAGCGGCTTTATGGGTCAGATTCTCCCGGGAAGGTGACAAGGGTACATTTTATACCCTCTACGGGGTCAGGTGAGAACAGCTTGTTGCTCAGTTAATTAATGACAATTCCGATGAAACTTGAGACAAAAGTTTGAAATATGTTTAAGGAGAAATGTTATTCAGAACGTGGTCAACAACCCTCCTTCAAATATGTTGTGAAATCGCTCTTGGGTTTAAATTGATCATCAAAAGAATACCCAAAATAATTCCAAAATCAATATAACGTTCGTTTCATTTTCTTGAATCCCAACAGAGACTTGAAGGACACGTCATCGCGCGAGGAGCTGGTTCGTTTCGATGATACGGGACTTACAGTAACACACGACGGAACCGCGGCCACCATTCCTTACAGCTCCTATACCATCAATGACGGCCGCTGGCACCACCTACTGGTCACCATAGACACTACATCCGGCGATGTGGCTCTCTACGAGAATGCTGTCAAGTGCAAGACGTGCATCACAGGCTTCGCCAAGGGCAAGACATTACCAGCTTAGTAAGTGATACTACGTACCTATGCACACTTAAGAACACCTTAATAACAGCAACATCAGTGGTCAAAGCAGCAACAGTGGTGGAAGTAGTAGTGATGGAAGCTGTGTAAGGAATGAAGATGTTTTAAAGATTTTTTTTTATTTATGTGTCTTACAGTGCATGGACCATGCTAGGAAGCCAATTCAACGCCACCACGATGACTCCAATTCCTGGTGAAGGCTTTAATGGGCACATCAGCCAGGTCCACGCTTGGAATCGGGTGCTTGATTTTGAAACTACTAGAGAGATTGGCATCATGGCTGACGACAGCAATGGCTTGGTGTTGCCAGGTCTCGTATCCCGCTGGTCAGCATATACACTTAATGGCGGGGTCACCGTGGTCCGTCCAGGTACTGCCAATAAGCTCAGCTGTCCTGACGGCAAAACCGGACCACCAGCATGCGTCACGCCAGCTAAAGGTAATCATAAATACATCATAGATCTTCACAATTGCTATTGTGGATTTTCCATTTTTGTTTATCAGAAGGTTTTCTGTAGAGAAATCCTCTGCCTTACCCTAAGTGATAGGCAACTTGCTGGATGTCCAGATCGTTGGCAGTGTGAGTCACAGTGAGGAGTGGTCACGATTTGTATCATTGATCAACGCAGTATACATAATATAAGGTGTGTGTATATGATCTGTCAACCCAATGATATAATAAGAAAGACTTAACCTGCGTTGGACACCAGTTTTGTCACGATAACAGTTTTTTTATAGTGTTCTTATTCATGATGGATTGTTTCCTTTTCAGTGAGGACGTCTCCTGCAGTGACCTGTCCACCCGACCAGTACGTCACCAATCCTGAGCGTGTATCTTCTGTTGATTGGAATGTGGTGGCATCAGGGACACAGACAACACTCAGGTCTAACTATGCTCCAGGTACGAAGACTATCGCAGATCAACTATTCTCCTTGCTGATTTGAGCACATGTTGCTCATGCATCACACGAGGTTATGCCTGATGCTCTTAATTGATGGTTTTGACATTCAAAACCATCAATTCAATTGTCCTATCAATTTCTAATCAATTTTGATAAAACTTAATGGGTTATGTGTCGTGATTTTGCAATTTTACAGAGGGCCTTTGTTTAATCGATGGATTTATGTGTGTACGTTCAAGTCTTTAGTGTTCAAACATTATTGATGCGTTTAATTAAAATTTCTACCTTCAAAATGTTTGTGGAAAAACTCGACTATCAATATCTAGATAAATATAACGATGTGTTATGTAGATGAGCTGTTAATTTCTTTCTCAATTCGTATTACTCTTTTTATCAGGATCGTTTATTTGGGGAAAGAAGACTGTTATCTATGAGGCTCGAGACCCAGAGGGTAACATAGGCCTCTGCACATTCAACCTGTATGTTCGCAGTAAGTATATTCCATCGCCAATCCACCGACTTTGACCTTTCTAGTGAAATGGGAAATTAATCCAGTATCGGGGCCGAATCGAGTATTTCTGTGTCGGGGCTGTATTCTGTATGAGTGCTTCATTAAATCAATGGATACTCAAAGCTGCATGATAGATGTTCATGAGAACATCATCAGCAGCTTTCCTTCAAATTGTTTGCAAAATCATTAAAGTTATTATCAAAAGTAGTAAAGATCGGGACGATAATTTCTGGAGGAACTCCCACGCATTTATGGGTGAACAAAGAGACCGATCTACCTTAGTATTAGGCCAAACTAAGAAAAAAAATCAAATTCTTGGAAAGATAATCAACCGTTTGGTCCCCCTTAATATTCACAACTGGCAACTGTGTGGCAAGGATACTGAAATCCCCATCACCAATATAAATAAAACTTTGATTGTAGGCCATCTGTTCTGAAAGTGAAACGCTTGGTCTATTGAAAATTTGAATTTTGATGTGTCAGCAGAAAGGCTTAGACATATCGTATGCATATCATTTTTGATATATCGTTTTTTCTTTCTCTTTGCTTTTTGCATCAGTGCATCATGCAGATGATATATACATATACAGGTTCTTCTTTGCATTTTTTTATTATAAAACGGTAACGTGCTTTTGATTTAACCATTCTTTGAAAGAAGACTAACGCAAACATTAAATAAGAATTTTGAAACTGTATCAGATTTTTTCATATCACAGGTACACCACTACATGAGAATTTACGTCTGCATATCACACACACACACACACACACACACACACACACACACACACACACACACATATATATATATATATATATATATATATATATATATATATATATATATATATATATATATATATATATATATATATATATATATATATATATATATATATATATCCCAATATTCACATTATTCCAATCATATTGCCTTGTCTTTCAGAGGAGAACTGTGTGGAACCAGAGCTGCCAGTGGTATCTGGTAACACTACTAAGAAGAGCAGCCAGTCGTGTAGCCCCCATAGCATCAGGAAGCTCATCCCTGGCAGATACTGCAGCCCGTCCTGCCCCGCCGGCACCAGCCTGCCTGTCAACCCGCCAAAATTCTACACCTGCGACGCCCAGGGAAGCTTCAACCTCCCAAACTTCTACCTTCCATACAAATACCAGCAATGCTCAGGTAACTATTGGAGTAAACTAGCTGTATATATTCATAGGATTCATTCAACTTAGTCTAAATGTGGCAGGAAAAGTTAAGAGAACCTACAACCATATATAGGCAGTCAGTTTAAATAGGTAAACTTTGAGTGCTAAAAATCCCCTGAATAGCTAAACCGTCTTGGTAACTTGATTTTTTAAATATATTTGCTATCAAAAAGGTTTACTGACCATCTTTAATGATCTGTTGTTCTTGTGTTTGTTCCAGCTTCCTCTAATCGTTTGGTGAAAATAACAGTCCGTCTGGTGTATAAGAATCAGATTCCATGTGACGCAGATCTCCTCCAAAGTAACATCTTAACAAAGATCAGGACTGTCCTCAACCCAAAATGGAATAATGGGTTCTGTAAGCCAACTTCATGCAATACCACCATAACGTCTAATGCCACTTGTGCCAATACACAACAGGGGATTGGACAAACTGCAATACTAAACATCATACTGAATGGAGTCAGGTAAATACATTATAGTAATTATGCTGAATTTTGAGTATTTTCACTTTTTCCGCCATAGTGTTGCTAATATATGATTAGTCAGCTGTAAATTATGGAGGAAATTGGAGTACCCTGTCAAACCACCGCCTAACCCCAAGTCACTGGCAACTTTCTTGGGGTTGCTGAGAGTAAAGATGTACTCATATGTGGGGGTCTGAAACTATACGCATAAATCTATATCTAGAGTAAAACATAATATAGGTGCACATAAATGTATTGACACAACTGTCTTCTTTACAGTGTTTTTCCTTATATAGATCGTAGATATTTAACTGATTTGAAGTGAGACAAATAGTATCGGAATTTATTTGCAGTACAGTATGCATAAGCAAATATACAATTGGGTAGTTGTGCTTTTACTTTTAGAGCCATTTTGCTTGATTTGATATTGTGCCACAAATTAAGAGGAACACCATCTTATTCAAGTATTGTTCTCTAATGCCATCCTTTCCCGCCGTGTCTTATTTCTAGCGATCCTCTCACAAGTACTAACGGTATCAAGGACACAGCTCAAAATATCCTCACTGCTTTCCAACTGGATGAGAACGGCTTTGATTTTTCTGTAAGTTTTGAAAAATAAGGATTGGAATGTATAATGCCACACGCTTCGAATCTTTCTACATACATTCTAGTTGTACAGGAAATACGATATTTAAGAAATATCTATATGTTTGATTCGTATACTTTAAGCATTCCTGACATGTGTTTACCATAATACGTATCACATTCAACTTCTTAATATTCACTCTATAGGGGATATAATTCATTAGTTATCGATCTATTTATTTCAATGAAATGTTTTTGAAATAACTACTCCGTATTGGAGGATATCCAATTTAGTTTTAACTTGTAACATTTTCAAAATATATATATATATATATATATATATATATATATATATTCAAGTTCTGAAGATAAGAGTTAACGTATTGATGTGGATTCAGATGCTGTACATTTTAGCAATTTATTAAAACTGACGTTTGCAGACGACAGTGGCGAAGGCGGTACCTGATCCTCTGTCTTCATCTATCATGACCTCACCAGACTGTGGAGAAGGCCAGACCTACGTCGCTGGTGTATGTGGTACGTAATGAATGAGTGAATGAATCAATCGATGGATGGATGAATGAATCTCTATTGACTGAAAATCAAATGTAAAACAAATGCCATACATAACATTTGAATTAAACAAAGATGATTACTTGAGAGTGAACAAAAGAAAACGAAAGGAGAACAAAACAAACAAAACGCAAACACATGATACGGAAATGTGAGAAAGATACGTAATGATAAACATGTTGGTTTGGTTGGCTTTTACATAGATTTCAACTCTTTATATCTCTACATCGCAGACATCCTCAGCCTCGTTGAACAATGTCAGTTGCGCTTACTCAAACTTCTGAAAGCTTTTTGAAATGTTGTGTTTGCAAGAAAGGACTACAATATATCATTGGCCCTCCGGCTAAAACGATCTGGTTACTTTCTATATATTTCCATACTAAAACAATATTGAAAATAGTTGGTGGAGAAATTTCAATCAGAAATCGAGCTATAGCTCTCCTTCAAATCTATTTTATATGCATGCTGATTTCGAAAGTATTTTGAAAAGTATTGTGGAATTCCGATTATCATCACTTTTTGGTGGAGGAAATCGGAGTACCCACCGCGTAACCTCAAATCACTCGTAACTTTCTCACATGCCCAGACTGGGGAAAGTATAGCAGAAGCAGAGGGCAATTTCTAAATGAAAGTCTAAGAATGCAATTTATTTTTTATATTTCATTTGAAGAAATTCTAAGATGTTATTATTTACGTTTATCTACCCTTTCAGTGGATTGTCCTCCTGGCACGTACTACGTTCCCTCCACCATGACGTGTGAGCGCTGTCCTAAGGGGTCCTTCCAGAACGTCAGCAAGAAGGCTTCGTGCATCCCGTGTGGCACTGGCCTTACCACACATATCCCAGGCTCCGCGAGCAGTGGAGACTGTAAACGTAAGTTCTTATGATTGCATGTCATGATATTTGGAATTTCGATTGTCGTCACATCTTATGCCACATAGCGGCTAAGTCTTGACTTAAGATAGCTGTAAATGTTGGAGGAAACCTAACTAGTGTAAATAGCTGGCAAACCCCGAGTCATTGGCAACTTTCTCACATGCCCCAGCTCTGCTTCGAACCCAGACAGTGGTGATAAACAGCTTGCAGTCCATGGCAACGCCTATGGCCACACGTCTCCATGGGCAGACCCTAGTCATGATAGTAAAGATACAAAATACTTTGGCTGTTATATTTTAACAGTAATGACATAATAGTAGCAAAATTGGTGGAATTTAGATTTGGATCAATCTTTTTGACAAATAAACCAAAGGTCTCTACTTTATGATGCAGGGAACCTGAGTATCCATGAAAAACCATTGAAGCCAAACATTATGTTTGTGTCATATACAGTGTATATATATATATATATATATATATATATATATATATATATATATATATATATATATATATATATATATGTATATATGTTTATATATATATATATCTATCTAAATATATATATATATATATATATTTATAATTTATATATATATATATATATATATATATATATATATATATATATATATATATATATATATATGCACACGATAGGTGAATAAATAGAATATATGCCGTGTAATACTAAGTGCAAATTTGTAATTCCTTGAAGTGGGTTTCACATTTACCAATTGATTTTGAACCATTCTGGGCAAAGATAGAGTCCTTGAAAAACAAAGTTACGATCATGTCGGTGTTAAGGCATGTCTCTATAAAGACGATAATCCCAGGATAGAGGAAAAGATCACTAAGGCAAGACGGGCTTTCAACGCCTGTGCCGGCCTGGGGATAAGAAAAAACGGCCTTACTATGTTGACGTGCAATATTATATATTGGACAATTATCGTGCCCATTGTTACTTTTGGTGCTGAGATTTGGTGTCTCTCCGAGTCCGATTATGATAAATTATGCAAGTTTCAGATCCATATTGGAAAACGCATTCAGCGGTTACCACCACGGGCACCAAATTCATGCAGCTCTTTTGGTCTGGGCTGGATGAGACTGGTTACTTTTATTCTTATAAAGAAATTACTTTTCGCCCTAACTATTCTAAGGTTGAACGAAAACAGTTTGATCAGGAGTGTCTTTGTCGAAAGGACAAAATTCCTTGAACAGGATAGGCGTGTGTTATGTGAAAATCTACATAATAGCCCGACTTTTGACATATATAATGCCGCCTCATGGTTTGGTGTCTTTAATGTTTTATGTGATATGGCCTGTGGCAGGAAACCCCTGTGTACAAAAAAAGGCTGGTCTAAATATATTTGGGACAGGGCCTGGAAGCTGGAAGACCTTTATTGGTCGTCCACCTCGATTATCAAAAAGGATAACGATTTGCTCGTTAAAGTTATGACCAAAACCAAATACTTAATTTGGTGGGAGATTTCTGATAAATTCCCTTCCTTGATGAGAATGTGTGAAACGATGGCTAAGCTTGTGAGCCATGCTAGTAGGCTTAAGGGTGACGATATCCGACTGAAAGGCCTTGTCCCAAGCCATAAGGCATGTTCAGAGTGTGACTTGTATATGAAAGAGGACCTTTTCCATATGGTCATGCAGAGAGAACACGTCGCGAAATGTATAATGAGTTATCAATGCTAGACCAGAGTATCGACGATGCAATTGCCGATAGACCACAAGATGTTTTCGGGTGGTTGATTGGCAGACCAATCGAGGGGTTTAGCCTAAATGACATGTACTCCATATGGTATATATCTGGCAAATATATTTGTGAGATGTACAGACAAACATGCAGAGTTAAAGATAGAGCTGGGGTAGGATAGTCAAGTATCCTTTTTTATTTTGTAGAGATGGTCATCTCTACTATATCATGGTTGATATTAATGTAATAATGCATTTAACTCAGGCAATATTAAGTTCTACGTCTTTGTCAATTTCCTAGAAAGTACTTAAGATGCTTTTTATGTTTTGTTATATTGAGTTTGCATTCTACTTTCCTTTTTGTTCATTATGTGTGTATCCTTTGGTGGATCACCTGAACTAAGTTTAGGATGCGGTGTATCATGGCTGCTCATGACATCACATTCCTAGTAGTCAGTTTTTCCCACGTTTTCTTTTTGTAGTTATGTTAGTATTAGTTCTGTTTGTATTTAATTTGTATTTATTTTACTATGTTTTGTTTATTTTGTGTTTGTATCAATTATACTTTCAAGTATGTCAATAAAGATACAATACAATACAATAGGGCTATATCAAAGAAGTTTTTTATGATTTACATACATGCACGTGTTTTGTTTTCAGCATCATGCCAGCCGGGACAGTTTTACAACCTCACACTTGCCAACTGTACAGGGTGTGAGATAGGATTTTATCAACCAATGGCAGAGCAGTTTTACTGCTTGCCCTGCCCTGCTCAAACCACTACGAAGGATACTGGCACAGTTGCCCTGTCTCAGTGTTACCGTGAGTATTTGCACAACTATACAACATATTACCCTATTTGACTCAACCCATTCATGCTCAAGATCTCATGATTATGATAATAACTTATATGCATGCAGTCACAATATATTTGAAAGCGAATTTTCGATTTAGTTCTGATGAATATTTCTCCTATGCTATGGGCATAAATGGGTTAAATGATAACTTCGACTTCGGAAGAACGTTTGTTTGTCATAGTGAGGCTAATTCGTATAAATGCTCTAGGAAACTGGAGGACCCAGGGAAACCCACGGCTAACCCCGGTGGCTACTCTCGTTAGTCTATGGTAATTAACCCATGATTTGAGATACTAATAGTTGTATTGGATGTGGAGATCATGCATGATCAATAATCATGATGTCACATAACAGATAATCATGACGTCACATAAATATCGACTTTGATCCTGAATTCTTAGCACCTGTCTACATAATGCAGTGTGTTTTGTTATTGTCAGAGGTGTGCCCTGACGGGACTCAGATCAACTCTACTGGCCAGTGTGAGGACTGTGCTAGAGGGACCTACCGCAGGCAGGAAATGGAGAATGTGTGCACTCTCTGCCCTGTTGGCACTATCACCCCGTCCACCAGGTCCGTCAACATCACACAGTGCACAATAGGTGAGTAGACAGATACAAACATGTTATGTATGAATATATATATATATATATATATATATATATATATATATATATATATATATATATATGTATGTATGTATGTTTGCATGTATGTATGTATGTATGTATGCATGTATGCATATATATATATATATATATATATATATATATATATATATATATATATATATATATATATATATATATATATATATATATATATATATATACACATGCTATGCTAATACATGGACATACTCGTTTATGCATAGTGAAAACAAAAAAGGGTACTTACAATATATATAAGTTTTATTGCGTACCAAAGAATCGTAACAAAATCGTCGTGGTACATTTTGAAAATGAGTAAACCATAAGCATTTCACATAACGTAAACGAAATAAAGATATTCAACTTCAAAATGAAGAAATATGTATCGTCGACAGAAAACATTGTAAGCTTGAATCACATATCAAGCAACAGCAACAGCAACAGCAAAAACGAAATTGTAACTTTTCAACGAGTGTTAATCGAAATAAATCAAAAACACATTAGATAAGGTTGATACCAAACTATGACACCAGCCATCAAGAGGTTCGTGACACATCTTTAACTATTTTCAATCTTGCTCTTCTCATTATGCTAATGTCTTTGCTTTTCCAGCTGCCTGTTCTCCCGGCAATAAGCTTGTGAGAGTCAATCTCACGAGCAATGTGACAAACTACTGTGAGAAATGTCCGCTAGGAGAGTACCAGCCAGAGAAATGGCAGACCACGTGTATACCATGCAGCGAGAACTACACCACTGCCATAGTGGGTGCTGCCAACCAAACACAGTGTACATGTAAGTATTAGTATCATTTATCCACGTATGCTGTGTACTGTGGTTGGAATAAATCATAGTGGGTTGGATAGCCTTTATAGTGAAGTGCTGTATGGATTTTACCACCGCCACAAAAGGCGGTGTCAACCAAACGCAGTGTACAATTACGTACTCATATCACCAATCCACGCATGCGTGCCATGGAATGAAAATAAATCATGGTGTACCATGGCGTTTTGGCCAGCCCTTCATTGTTGAGTGCTGTGAGAATTTCATAATATCGCCACAGATTGCGGCGTCAACCAAACACTGTAGAAGTAGGCATTAATATCACCAATCCACACGTGACCAGTGTTATGGGAATAAATGGTTTTACCTTGGTGGGTTGACCCTTCATATCTGAGTGCTGTAAGAATTTCACCACTGCCACAGAAGACGCTGGTAACCAAACACGGTGTACATGCAAGTATTGATATCTCCATCCTCGTATGTGCATGTTGATAAGGGAATATATCACAGTGGCCCATGGTGGGTTGGTTAGCCCTTCATAGTTAAGTTCCGTCACAGATGGCAGAGTCAACCAAACACAGTGTACGTGTAAGAACCATCTTTCAGCTTTTTACTGATGCGCACTTGGTATGTAAGTAAACTCTGCTCTACCATGGTGGTTAGGCAAATATATCATGTTAGATGCAGAAAAGGTCGAAAGACGTAGCTTGGATAATTTGGAACTGAAACAGTTTATTGCTAAAGCATGCTGGCTTATGTGCATACTCCGGTGATGTAACCCATCATGGTAGATCAGTTATTGAACCCGTTAATACTCACAACGACCAAAAGCAACCTGACATCTTTTATTTATCGTGTCATAAACATTAGTTAGGAAAATATTGATGGGAGAAATGTCAATTACAATACTTAGTATAACCAATAATTCGTTCAAATATTGTGTAAGATCATTCTCAATTCCAAAGTTAATGTTAAAAGTATGATAGATTCAGACGATAATTTCTAGAGAAATGCATAAGCATTAAAGGGTTAATGTTATCATGGCTGTGATGGGTTTGGGAAATCCTCATGGCTGGAGCAACATATATTTAAGTCGTCTTGTTATAATAGCGGATATGCATGTTATTGCAGAGCAATGTTCCTAGATGAAATATCAGGATATTGACATCGCTGTTTACCTTAGCTACTCAGGACACACGTCATAGGAAAGCCAGTGCAATTCAACAATCTGTCTCTTCAATCATTCTCAGCATAATATTGCTGCTCTAGTTGGTCGGATATGTACGAAAGAGCATTCGTGACGGGCAGAGAAATTCAAATATTTTTCTGACATATTTTTCCCAAAACGTGCACCAAAAAAATGCATTTTTTCCCAACACTTATCGAAAAACGTGCGAAAAAACTCAACAGCTTTTTAATAAGTGTTGAAGAAAATAGTTGATTGTTTCGCCTGTCTCGTTTGCTCGTTCGTAGATGTGTTATAGGGGAGACCAGAGCAACTGTGAAAAGTGTCACTCCATTCATTCTAAGGGCACCAATGCTAACATTGCTGTTCTAATTTGGCCGACCTCTATAAGGCAACGTCCTGGTTGACCCTTACAGTGGCGAGCAGCGTGCTATTCTACCATGTGGCACTTCATCTATCCCGACGACGGCGACGACGACAATAGTTCTGTTCTAGTTGGGCCGTTCTCTTCTCGGCTGCGTTCAGGTTCTTCATGACAGTGAGCTGCAGTTCGCGCAGATGCTTGACCTCCCGTTTGAGGGAGTTCTGCTGGATCTCGAGAGATCTGAACTTGTCGGCGAACTTTCTCTCCATCTCCAGGATCCTATTGTCTGCCCACTGAGACAACTCCTCCAGATCTAGCAGCCTGCCATCAACATCTGCGTGTTTTGCACAGCATGAACAAAGTGTTGTTTGGCTCGCCGTGTCTCTCGCTTGCTGGTGCTGCTCGGGTGCTGAAGGGGACGTCCCGCAGGTGTCTGTTACAGTGTCAGTCTGAGTGCTCTTGTCGCTAAATGTCTTGCCCTGTTTTATCTCCCCATGGTGCTCTTTCTCGGCCCCCGCCTCAGTTCCATGCTCCCGTTTGGTTTCTGCAATATTACCGTCTGCAAACGCTTGGTTAACGTTGTCAAACGTTGCGTCGTCAGAACACAACTCGTCACGATTTTCCTTTGTGATAGTTTCTAACTTTGGAATAAGGCTTGTTTCGGGTTTTGCTCTGGATTGCCCACTCTCCTCGGGTGCGTTCATCAGCCACGGGTCAGTGTAACGTTCGTCTGTTGTCACCCACCCATGCATTGCAATAAAGTCGGCGTCCATTGGCTGGTTAGTCGGGTGGAGTTGGCCGAGTGAGCGCTTCAGTTTCTCTTTTGCAGTTTGGAACAGTTGCGACCGTGCTTCCTCCAGCATTTCCCTATCGAATTCCCTCACAAGTTCCTCCTCGACGTCCTCACGTGACGTGCAGTGTAGTTTTATCAGACACCTCTCTATCCTCGGGTCCACGACGCCGAGAAATACGTGAAAACCTGCAGCTTCGTCGCTGCAACTTTCAGACGCCATCATTTCAAAACATCTGTAGTTCGCACTGACCAAAAGCCTATCAACATGCTAGCGCAAAGCATCATGGGTCTTTGAATATCAATTAGACTTGTAACGGCCCCTGAGTTAAGGTAGATGCCTACCCCATACCCTAGGCATTTGTGAAAAGGGGATATCTGAAAACTGTGTCAAAAGAGGACAACATTACGTATTCCTGTGTATAGGTTGCATATCTAATAGTGTTAAGAATAGTGATGAGCTCGTCAATAAGAGGGTATTTTAACATGATGTGCACCGCTCAGATAACATATAGGCGTGCGTTTGGCTTCAAGTTTGGGTAAAAATGTCGAGACTGACTTTTTGTAATGTCCAAAGTCATACCCCCACAGAAGATCTACTCGATGAGTATTTTAAAGCATGTTTAATGTGCGTGTAAGCCTCAAAATTACTCAAGTAGTGTGTATAGTAAATGCTGATTTTAAATTCTTGTCATAATTCAACGTACATGTGACATGACCTTGGACCTATCTGTCATATTCTAAAAGACTAGTTCAAAGACTGTATCGTTATCCACGCTCCATAGAAAATGAGGTGAAAAGAATGGTCACAATAATGGTAAGAATGTTCAACAGAATCTTCATGGCCAAAAACTATATGATAAAGCATATCAGCCACGACGATTTGAGTATGGGTTTGACACCAATGTGCAATAGCGTATACTGTATATACTTCCGATGGATGGTGATGAATTCTGAATTTATGATGATAGGAGTGTAACTGACTGTTTAGCCATAGCGGTGGGAATAGATGCCACACGATCATCATATTCATATTTCTAACAGTTCAACCCCTTTCAGACAAAAAGGTGTATGTGTTTCACAAAGTATCTGGGTTTAAGGTAGAAGTAGTTGTAGCAGTGCATAGTAGTAGAAGTAGTAGTAGAAGTATTAGCTTCCCTCGAGGGCCACCTCAAAAGCTGCCCTAAAATAGATCACAAAGGTGATCTAAAATAAGTATTATCACAGGAGCATTCCAATACAGTGGTTTTCGAGAAGTTGTGTGTTTAGTTCCGCTAATCGCCACCAGGGGCTTAGAACACACACTAGGTGGTCTACTCCGATGATTTTCATGCAGCCCCCACCCCCTCGAGAGAACCACCTCGGGGGGTAATTACCCATGGTTTCCCATCATTATAATGGGAGTATCATACAGCAATGAACAAGTGCGTGAAGCTCAGGCTAGCTTGCTATCTCGATAACGAAAGACAAACACTGTTTTAAAATAATGTATCATATACGAGACATGGATTAGAACCGTTACGAAGTTATTACTTTATCACAGCAGGCGATCCGTCCTGGGAATGGTTACTTGCGGTGATATCAAGTTATGATGATTATGATGGTGGTGATGATGATGAGAGTAAAATACAAGGATAATGATAATAATTATGATAATAACAATGATGTTGATGATGATGGTTGTGGTGGCAGTAGTAGTAGTAGTAGTAGTAGTAGTAGTAGTAGTAGTAGTAGTAGTGGTAGTAGTAGTAGTAGTAGTAGTAGTAGTAGTAGTAAGAATGATGATGATTACACATATAACAGATGGGTGTTTTTATTTCAGTTTACTGCCCATCCGGAGAAGAAATCTATCCCGCGGGATCAAGTACGTGCCGTCCATGCCAGGTTGGATATCATAAGAATAACAGTGAGGGCCAGCTAGCACGCTGTAAGATGTGCCCCAAGGATTACGTCACCCCCAGCACAGGAGCGACATCTGCTACACAGTGTTCTACCAGTAAGTAGAAGAAAAAATGTGGTATTTTTCAAAATTGGTTCAAGATGTAAGATTGCAGTAACTACAAAAGGGTTTGATTATGTTGGACAAACTAACAGTAAATGAGATGGAAACAAATATAACCGAAGTAAATCAATCCCATATGAAAGTACCTCAGAGGCAATAGGTTGACCTTTTACCGTAACATTGCCGTAACATTACGTGTCCAAGGCGTTCGACACTGTATGGATTAATGGTCTATTTTCTAAACTACATGACATGGGGATCATAGGAAAGTTATGGCGATTGATGTACCGGACCTACACTGATTTTCATTGTAGAGTTCGCGTGGCCGGTAACTTCTCCGATTGGTACCCCATGTCATGTGGGATTCATCAAGGTGGAGTACTATCATTGGTGAAATATATCCTTTTTATTGATGAGCTTTTATTGGATTTGGAGAAATCTAAGTTGTGCTGCACAATAGCACATATTCGGAGCAGTCCAGCTGGGTACGCCGACGACTTGGCCACTGCCACAGTCTCTAAGCAACACACAGACATGGTTCATTTAATGGTGCTTGAATATGGCAGAAAATGGCGTTTCAAATTTAATGCCGCCAAATCGGCTGTCATGGTATATGGGGAGGAAAAGAAGGTTAATATGTCCAATAAGATAAATAGGGTCTTCAGACTTGGTAGTGAAGGTGTCAAAGAAAAGGACACCTATGACCATGTAGGTGTCAAAATGAGAATTTTTCCTGACGACCCATCACGCATAGAAGAAAAGGTCTCAAAGGGTAGGAAAACCTTAAACGCTTCCTCGGGTATGGGTTTTATAAAAAATGGACTAACAATGGCGACTTGTAATGTGATTTATTGGCAGGTAGTGATTCCTACTGTGACTTTTGGGAGCGAGGTGTGGATCCTGTCCGAAATAGATAAAGAATTGCTGAATTCCTTTCAAATATATGCAAGCAAAAGGATACAAAGGTTTCCGCAACGAGCTCCTAATGCAAGTTGCAGTTATAGTCTAGGATGGTTAAAGATAACTTCTTTCATTCAGGTGAAACAACTACTTTTTGTTCGGTCCATCCTCAAAATGGACCCAGATAACGTGATAAAGAAGATTTTTGAGTTTAGACTGAGTGCTTTCCGTGATAACTTAACAGAATGTCGAAGAAACAGGTACAACAGTCCTATTTTTAATCTACTCGACGTGGCCATTACGTTTGGGGTTTTTAATGCAATACAGGACATGATTTCTGCTAAAATTCCTATTGCATCAAAAAGGGCATGGTCTAATTTAATTTGGGACCGGGCGTGGAAGCTAGAGGACGCCAACTGGCGTGCCACAAACTTAATTATTAAGGAAAATGATCTGCTTGTGCACACAATGGGTGAAACAAAGTATAACACGTGGTGGGCAATCAGCGACTTAGATTATAGACTCATGAGCATGTGCGAGGATATGAGCAAGTTAATTTGCCATGCTAGCCGCCTTAAGCGAGATGATGTAAGATTAAAGCGTTTAACTATGAGCAACAGAACGTTTAACAACTGCGAAATGTATTGCATTGAAGATATTGTTCACATTGTAACCCAATGCCCATTCTTTGAGAATGATAGAACTATTATGTACAGAGAAATCTTCAAGAGATGTCTTAACGTTAAGGTGGCGCTTGATTCAGTATGTGATAATGTTGTATTCTACTTATTGGGAAAGAAGATCCCATCAATAAGTGATGAGGAAATGCTAATGTTTTGGTGTACATCCGGAAACGCAATATCCAAGATGTACAGAAAGGCTCTATCAAGTAGAACAGGTATAGGGTTAATTGTACACCTCTACATAACCCACTGTCTAGCTCAACCTTAAAGCGAGCAACTGATATTGACATAATTTTTTTCATATCCCGGACATCCTAATGGTCACCAAACAAAAGTTTGGAATATTCTTTTATTGTATTTTTGTATATTCAATTATTATGAAAGTAAGTGATGTATATTTTATAACCATGTTATAGCCAATAAATACTTATACTTATTATTGCCATTTAGACGGTTACAACATAGAACGCCACTAGCAATACGAGATAACGTTAGGGTATTGGACCTCACATAACAGTGCATTAAATAGATGCCAAGGAAATTGATTATGGCATTTAGCGTTCCTCCTTGGTGCTGATTACTTTAAGGATGTGTT